>CM065398.1:19260000-19315000 GCA_033060915.1 Euryodendron excelsum
ATTTTGTTAAAGCTAAATCCTTCGAATCATTACACTTGATTGTGGTTAGTTATTTGAGTTATAAATCTTCATTGAGATTCTTGAATCACTTGGGTGTTTGAATCAATTGAATTGAAATCTCTTTTAAATTGTTTTAATCTCAATTTCAATTGCATTGCTTGGTTGATCAAACTAAATCCAAAATCCCAAACAATTTTTTCATTTTTCTTTTTTTATTGAAGTTCTCCATTAGTTGTAAGCATTTTGAGTAGAGTTTGTACTTGTTGAGCTATCGGTCTATATTGGACCCCTATTTCCGTGGACGAATACGATATCCAATTCCTAATTAACTTAAACTATTTCGCCACAGCGCACTTGCGGGAGTGAATCATGCAGCAATTTTGACAAATGTTTAATTTTTTATTTTGTGAATTCAAAATGACTCATTAATTTAGCAAGCGTAGTTGAAATACCTTTTCTCTCATCCAGATCCTGCACTATTAATCACCTGATCAATTTGAGCTCTAACAATGCTATGAGCTAAACATTGGTGACTTGCATATGGAAAACAATTTTTTACAATTCATTTACGTTTTACTTTTAAATTTAGCCGATATTGAACCCCTAGTTCTAATGGTTGACATCATCTTTTTCCTTTTTTCTCGAGATTATTAATTCGTTTAGCAAACAATTTCTTCGCTTTTTTTTTTCTTGTTTCTTTCCTTTCTGGAAAAAAGAATTTGTATGAATGCTCAAAATTTTACCAAATTAATTACAATACTGGCTCAATCTTCTTAATTGGTTGATTATAAGACCATCCAAATATTAGCCATTTAAACAATAAATTAATGATATACAGTAATACATTTTCAAAATACATCGCCTTAGTTGCAAAAAATGCGAAGGCACTTAAGGGAAAGTAAAGATGTAGTCACGTATCAAAAAAAAAAATAAATGAAAGAAAGAGGTGGTCCTAAATTATGGTTGTTCATGTAGGAAAAATTAGATGATGTAAAATATATATACACCTTCTTGAAAAGTCGTATCAGGGACAAAACTAGAAAGTTTTCTTCTCTTTTTATTTTATTTTCTTTTGGAGAGGGGGGTGGGTTAGATATTGACAAATCAGAAAAAGAAAAGCAAAATGCTAGTAGTACTATTACTTTAGATAAAGTAGTTTATAGAAAAATGTTTAGCTAAATCCAGTATCTATGTGCAAAAATATTTAAAGTAAAAGAAAATTTTAAAAATTAGGTATGAGTTTTCTTTTAAAATAGCTAAGTAAATATAATTAAACATGATATATGAGAAAATTTACGTTAATTACTTATTGACCCATTAACAAGGATTAATATCATTATTACATACTAAATGAAAAATCATTACATTCTCACTCCTAAATTATTTTGAATTTGAAGTTTATGTAGACATTGTTAATAGAAGAAGAAATTGAAATTGTTAACCTTTATCATCTTATACAATATAAAAAAAAAAAAATTACCAAACAAGCTCCTAACTTGAATTGTATGGTCAGGTAAGGTTGCGGTTTGGTTCCTGTTTATTAGTTTCATTCTCTAAACAATAGAAAAAATTATTTTTTCAGTTTCTGAAAAAATCATTTATATATGTAGATGAAATGGATATAAAAACAATAGTGTTTTTCCCATTGTTTTTGTTGTTTTGTTTTGTAAGAACATGAAATTTTTTTCTTTTATAAAAATGATACCAAACAAATGTTTAGAGGGAGAAAATATAATGATTCTTAGTTTACTAAGTAAAGTGATATTAGTTCATAGTTTATAGATTAAGTGCAAGTAATAGTTAATTTTTCTCACCTAATTTAAAATGTTAGACTAAATTAACTTACTTTTCAAAGTCGTACAACTTTAACAGAACTAATAAAAATCAAGTGATGACATTAAAATTTAATATAAAATTGAAAGATAAAATGATTATTTACCCTAAACTTAAATTTTCAAAAGACTTTCAAATCAAATGGCCAATATTATATTTTCCTCTAGCAGTTCCTAAATTTTAAAGGACAGTATCCTCGATGAAGTAGACAAAAAAGAAGACTTTGGGTCGAGTAGTTAGTTCAGTAAGTAAAAACTTAGAGTTTCATACACAATGAGCTTGAGTCTTCATAACCACTCGGTGGAACTAAACATACTCTTTAGCTCTCACAATATGCGATGAGACCTTAAATTTGACCTCAACGTAAATACAGTGAGGTCTTTCAAAGATGGTTGTATGGTGCTAAATGATAATACTTACTATCGAATAGCATTTCTATTTATGTACCAAGAAAAAAACTAAAAGACAAATAAAGAAGTTGAAATTGTTGTCACAAGTAAAATGTTTCATATTGGTAGTATGATTTCCGTGAATACTCACTATAATCTCATAACGGGTTTACCCAACAGAATAGAGAAAGACTTTTAATTCATTTTATTAGTATCGGATGTTAGGCTTTCATTATCGTTTGTACCTCCCAACATTTTAAAATAACAAAATGAGTAGTTGGTGTTGACCTTTTCTTTGGCATATTGCGAATTTTCAAGAGTCTATACTTACATGATTTGCACTCTTTCATATATGTATAAGATAACTCGTGCATACCGTACTCTCAACAAAATAAAATAAAAAAAAATTAAAGCAACAATAGTAAGAAAAACTCCTACCGCTTCCACCACTGCATTTAACTTTTTCCACCCTTGACTCTCTCCTTGAAATTTTACAAAATACATGTAAAGGTTGAACAACTCCCATACTAATATTAAAGAATTACAATAATTAAGGATTACAAATAAAGCTTCTCCAGGTCACGAATTATACTAATGGTTTGATATTCTCAACTAACAACCAAACAATTGTACGGTTATTTTGGTGTCTTTCATTTAGCATTTACATATGAGACTAAGTTATAGCAAGCAGAAATTATTTATATGACCAAATAACTAATGATCCAACAACACCAAAGCTATAATTGAAGTGTTCCACCCACTTGCTTTAGTTCCCGGACTCAATATTATGAAGATTTTGCTTGAAATTGTTTAAACATGTAATAAATGCAATTTGCAAATATAAAAAGATGAAATTCAATGTCATCAAAAAAATGAAATAGCCCCAAAAACTTTCCATGGCAAAGGACCTTCATGGTTGGTTAAACATAACAAAATCTATATATATATGAAATCCAAAACCCAATTTTTAGGAGGTCATCATACCAAAACAACTGCCCAGGTATAGTTTGCTATAGAAAATAACATTTTACATAATAATAAGTGAAATTAAGTGCAACACACTCAAAAATCTCCTTTAAGATGCTCAAAACAGTTCTATAAACAACAGTATGGCAATTTTATGTCCCTTCCTAGCTCCCATAGAAACTCGATCAATAAGGAAAGAAGTCATCAAATTGGTATCCTAACTTTTATGTTTTCCATAGCTCAATTTCAGTTAAATTAATAAGGACGTATTGCAAAGAACAAAAGTACACTTTTTCTCACTAAGAGAATTCATACAAAGTGATCCATACATAACACATTGAAGAACATATATATGGTCTGAGCATCCAAACTAACAAGTTTAAGCATTTCAGTTCAACACATCACAGGGAAAGATCATTGAACATAGCAAAATTTATGAGCTTAAACAAAAATACCTAAAAGGTAAGGATGAAAACACAAAAATAGATAGAAATGAGAAAAAAGCATGAACATTGTGAAAACTTCAACTATGAAAACAAAAACCATAAAAATGTATAGAGATCAGTCATTAATCAACTCTATATGAGCAGCAATCAACAATCATATGTAGTGATGATGCGATGAACTGGTACGTCTTTCCCAACCCCTGGTGCAGCTTGTCGGAGTGATGAATCCCCTTGTCTGGAACACTGGTGTGGTGCCTGCCAAAGACACTCCGATGCCAAAGTTAGGTTAGGGGAAAAATGGACAGGATTACAGTATTTAGGGTGATGTAGAATCGTACCTTCTTGGAGGTGAAGACTGTCCTCTTTATAGGAGTGTTAGCTTGGATCGTGGGCACCTTCGTGGGTCAGCTAATCGTGCCCCCAGTCGTGCCTCCCACTTCGTGGGGATATATTGTGCCTTAATTTTGGGCTCCATGGACCATGCCCCCGCTCGTGGGGGAACCATTCGAATCATGGGATCGTGGGGGCTAATTACCAGGCGGGAATCTCAGAGTATTTTCATGCCACCGTCCAGTGTATCGCTGGAGCTCTGCCGCTCTTCCTGTTAGCGACCTGACCCAAGAGGGAGGGGGCCTGAACTGGAGATGTGGGCCGAGCTGGTCTGGTCTATCACAAAGGGGACCGACCAGCTGTACTTATGTCATTTGCATTATCAGATGCCCCCAATTCCCTTGGCAACCCAGGTCAGCCTATGGGAATTCCAAAGGTCAGCTTATGGGAATTTCGAAGAGTCACTGAGCGCCGTCAAACAGGCGCATTTATGGCGCAGCATAACCGTCATGATTACTATGCCAGGTGAATCGACGCGACCATTGGCCTTTCTGCCACGTGGCCTCGTGTAGTTGGCCCCGTATACTGATTAGACGTCAATCGTACTGCCCGTTCGATTTGAAAGCTTTGGGCCGATCCACACCGTTGATTTCGAATAGAGGGGGCTTATAAAACCTTGGCGGTTCGCCAAAAAGAGTCCCCTATTCTGCATATTTCTTCCCAATCATACGACCGAGCTTGTTATCTCTCTCTTTTCACCGTTCTTCTCACCGTTGTTGGTTGTTTGGAGAGGTTTCAAAATCACCCCTTGTCTTCATACTCATCAAGGTACATTGTGTTAGTGTTTATGTTTTGGCTCCTGCAGAAGGCTATCTGGTACTACGAGTGGAAGGTTAGGGCCTCATATCCCCTAGGGTTTGTAGGTAATCCCCCCTTTGTCGAGTCTGTATACTGGGGTGTTCTTGAGGCATCCAGAGCGGTTTTTTAGACTCTCTGAGAGATCGAGGATCCTAGGGTCATGAACCTATTGCCAATCGACCTATCGAGCGGCTCTGAGCATACCGCCTCCATGGACCTAGATAGGGTGAGACTAGACGAGGCATCCAATGCCTCGGTGAACTATTCTGGGGCAGACCTTGAGGAGATTACTCAAGAGGTGAGGCCTAGGAGGGCAAGGAGCCCAGTGGCCATTGTAGACGCCTTTGAGGGGGCTTCTAGGGCAAAGGCCGCGAGAGAGGGGCCACCCTCTAACGCAAACTGTAGACACGAGGCTAAGCATCTAGTCTCTATTCTAAACGGGGCGAAAGTAAGAAAGCTCTGGTCCACTTACCAATTTTCGGCCTCCATGAGCTACAGAGTTCCAGAGGAGGGGGACAGGATATGTCTTCCCCGCCCCAGTGAAGTCACAGTGTATGAGAGCGCTTTGACGGGTGGGCTAAGGTTTCCAATTGCTCCTCCCATTAGGGGAGTCCTGAGCAGAGCCGGGTTAGCACCTGGATAGCTCATGCCCAATTCGTGGCGCATACTGGTGGCCTGCGCGGCCCTGTGGCAGGCCGCCACCAATAAGGAAGAGGTCCTGACCCCCGAAGACTTTTTCTACTGTTACAAGATCACTAAGAGTGAGAGCCCGGGCTGGTACTACTTCTCAGCTCGGGATGGTCAGACCGCTATGATCACCGGCCTCCCGATCTCCCACAAGCATTGGAAGGAGAAATACTTCTTCGTTTATGGCGAAGGCATGGAGATCGCCCACTGGGAGGATGTTACTGACCAGACCCCACGCATACCCAGGTAGTGGGGAAGACCAGGTAGGAAGGGTAAGCGCTTTTCTATGCTCGTACTTGGGTCTGTTTAAGATAGTGGTCTGACCATCGTTATACCTATTCTTTGCTCGGCACGCCTTCCTGTGCTAGAGGACGAGTCAAGAAAAGCCCGGGTAGCGAGGGTAAGGGAGCACCCGGTCAAGCTCTGGGCACCCCTAGTATCTGGTGAGAGTTTGGCAGCCTATTTTTTAGGTCCAGACCCTTCCATCGAAACCCTTCACGCTGAGAGGAGTGAGTCTGGTCTATTTTCTTGTTTCTGCCTTCTTGAGACAAGGGTACTGAGTTCTAGCTCTGTTTTGCAGGACAAGTATACAACATGGGTTTTGACAAGAGGAACATGGGTTCCACCGCGAAGAAGAAGTTCGAGGAGGTGGAAAGAGCGAAGGCGGCCGGGGAGAGGCCAAGCAAGCACCTACGCCCAGCCCCAGTGGGGAGGGTGAACGAGCCACAAGCTGACAGGGCTCAAAGGGACGCCCCTGCAAGGGGAGGAAGGGCCATCTCCTCTGGTCAGACGCCTGGCTAGACCTCCAGACCTGGGGTTACAACACAGGCCCCCGCTGTTGCAAGGACTCAGGCTCAGTCTCCTTCTGGCCAGCAAGGCTAGCCTTTGATAGTGGAAGACGTCCAAGCTGCCTGGGAGCGGATGCAAAAGTTTATCAGCCTGGAAGATGTGAGCCCCATTGCTGATTGGTCTAATGGCCAGCTGATGAAGAGCATGAACCATGATGCCCTTAAGGTAGGCGAATTTTTTTTTTTTTTTTTTTAATGCTGATCTGTGGTTCCTCTCCTGCTGCTCCACGTCAAGGCCCTCTGCCTGTCCACTTGTTTGAAGGCGAGGACGAGCGAGAGCGCAAAGAAGGGCCAAGCCATCGAGTCCTTAACTGAGACCATCAGTGGTCTAGAGAAAAAGGTCAAGGATGCTGAGGAGGCCAAGTCAGTGGCTGAGGTAGAGAAGACTGCCCTGCTGGATGAGTCGGCAGACCTGAAGAAGAAGGTCGATGCGTTAACTTTTGACGCCCAAACCTTCGAGGCTGTTAGGAACTCCCTGACATCAAGGGTGACTGAGCTTGAGGGGGATCTTAAGCGTGCCTAAGAGGCGGCTGTGGAGGAGTTCAAGGCCGGGGCTTCCTTCCAGGAGGAGGTCAATGAAGCATACATGGAAGGCTTCGTTGATGCTAAGGTTGCGGCGAAGAAGCTGTTTCCTGACCTGGACTTTTCTACTTTGAGGCCAGCTGATGATACTGTTTCTCAGGCCCCTGGCGAGGAAGACCAGACTCCTGCTGCTGAGGTTGAGGACGACGCCCAATCTTGATCTCTTTGGAATAGCAATCAACTTCCCTTTTTTTTTTTTTTTTGTAATCGTAATCTACTTTTGATTGAATGGAAATGGTAATATACTTTTGATTGAATGGAAAGTTTACCTTTATCGGTTATATTTTTGTGTTTGAATGCTTGTGATCAATGGTTGGCATAAGTTTTGACTAGCCCTAAAGGGGCTCACTGAACTGGTCACTCTGGGCAATCTGGCCAATTAGGCTTGGTGATTTGGGTGCCATTAAGCTGGTTGGCCAGTCTTGTTAAATGGAAAGTTGGGCCAAGCTGCCCTACTGCTATCCCGGTCAGTTCTTAGACTGACCAGTATGGGTTGGCAACCTTGGCTCCATTGGACTGGTCTAGTCAATAGAGGGATTGACCAGCTTTGTCTTGTAGACTCGTGGCCTTGCGGCTTATCTGGTCAGCCTACAGGGCCGACTAGTTGGGCTTAATAGCCTTGTGGCCTTTCGGCTAATCTGGTCAGTCTATGGGACTAACCAGTTGGACTTGTCAGCCTTGTGGCCTTTTCGGCTGGTCTGGTCAGTCTAGGGGACTGACCAGTTGGGCTTATCAGCCTTGTGGCCTTTCGGCTCATTTGACCAGTCTAGGGGACTGACCAATTGGGCTTGTCAGCCTTGTGGCCTTTCGGCTGGTCTGGTTAGTCTAGGAGACTGACCAGTTGGGCTTATCAGCCTTGTGGCCTTTTCGGCTAGTCTGGTCAGCCTACATGACTGACCAGTTGGGCTTATCAGCCTTGTGGCCTTTCGGCTCGTCTGACCAGTCTAGGGGACTGACCAATTGGGCTTATCAGCCTTGTGGCCTTTCGGCTGGTCTGGTCAGTCTAGGGGACTGACCAGCTGGGCTTATCAGCCTTATGGCCTTTCGGTTTGTCTGGTCAGTCTAGGGAACTGACCAGTTGGGCTTATCAGCCTTGTGGCCTTTTCGGTCTTTTCGGCTAGTCTGGTCAGCCTACATGACTGACCAGTTGGGCTCATCAGCCTTGTGGCCTTTCAGCTGGTCTGGTCAGTCTAGGGGACTGACCAGTTGGGCTTATCAGCCTTGTGGCCTTTCGGCTTGTCTAGTCAGTCTAGGGAACTGACCAGTTGGGCTTATCAGCCTTGTGGCCTTTTCGGCTAGTCTGGTCAGCCTACATGACTGACCAGTTGGGCTCCAATAATCTTGGGAGACAATTGTTTTGGGGAGTCCTCGGACAACATACTTTTCATAAAATAGTGCTGATTACATCAAACATAGTATTTTCTAAGGTGTTCGACATGCCAAGGGTTAGGAAGCTCTTTGCTGTCAACTCCGGTTAGCCAGTAGGTTCCTTTCCTTGAGAACCCCTTCATTATGTATGGCCCTTCCCAATTTGGCCCGAGTTTGCCATCGCCGGGCCTTCTAGTAGACTGGTTGACCCTCTTGAGAACCAAATCTCCTGCTTTGAACGCCCTAGGTTTTACTCTGGCATCGTGATACCTGCGCATCCTTTGTTGATAAGCAGCCACCTCCACTGCTGCCTACATCCTTTTCTCTTCAAGTAGGTCTAGGCTTACTTCTAGGACCTCATTGTTGGCCTCTACTTCGAAATGTTCAACCCTGGGGCTATACAGGCCTATCTCTACCAGGATGACCGCCTCAGATCTGAAAGTCAGAGAGAAGGGGGTGTGTCCTGTTGCAACCCTTTCTGTTGTTCTGTAGGCCCACAAGATATTGGGAAGCTCCTCCGCCCATGAACCCTTTGCCTGCTCCAGCTTTGTCTTGATGCTTTTGAACAGGGTCCGATTGGTGACTTCAACCTAGCCATTGGCTTAGGGATGCTCCAGGGAAGAGTAGTGGTGGCTGATCTGGAGGTCTGAAGACATCTGACCGAACTGACCACCTTTGAATTGTTTCTCATTGTCTGTGACGACCACCTTTGGGATGCCGAACCTGCATATGATGTTTTTTCATAGGAAATTCTTCATTTTCTACTCAGTGATCATGGCGACAACCTCGGCTTCCGCCCATTTTGTGAAGTAATCAACCGCTATCACCGCGAACCTAGTTTGGCCTTTCCCCAAAGGCAGAGCACCCACTATGTCTATCCCCCACTGGGCGAAAGGCCATGGGCTCTGAATTGACATTAATTCCTGGGCCGGTTGTCTTGGGATGTTAGAGAATCTTTGGCATTTATCGCATCTTCTTACAAACTCTTGGGCGTCTTTTTCCATTGTGGGCCAGTAGTAGGCTGCTCTGAAAATCATCTTAGCCAAAAATCTCCCTCCTGAGTGGTTGCTGCAGACCCCTTCGTGTACCTCTCTCATGATGTAATCTGCCTCTGCTTTTCCTGCGCACCTTAGCCAGGGCATGGTGTGTCCCCTTTTATATAGAATGTTGTTTATTAGGGCATATCTGCTGGCCCTATATTGAATCCTTCTTGCTTCAACTTTATCTACTGGTAGGGACCCTTTCTCCAAGTAGTTTCTGATTGGTGTTGCCCATTCCACTTCTTGTTCTGCCTGTAATATTTCCAATTTCCGAATGCTTGGCGAATCCAGCACTTCCATGGGTACTCCGGGGTCGTCTTCCTGGGATAATGCGATCTTGGCTAGCCGATCTGCCTCCTCGTTCTGCGCCCTTGGTACTCTTTCGAGAAGTACTTTGGGAAATTTTCTTGCCAAACTTTTAGCCATCTTACAATACTCTTGCATTTTCTCTCCTTTGACCTGTTCTACCACAAGTTGAGAGTCGCTCCGTACTAAGACATGCTCTGCCCCCATATGCCAAGCCATTTGGAGACCAGCAATCAAGGCTTCATATTCAGCCTCATTGTTGGAGGCCGGGAATTTGAACTTAATGGCATATTCGAGCTTGTGTCCTTCAGGGGTGACGAGCACGACACCGGCGCCTCCTGCTTTGTCCGTTGAGGAACCGTTTACATTGAGCACCCACTGTGGCTACAGGGAGTCGTTACTGGGGCAAATTGTGGGAAGGGTGAACTCAGCGATGAAATCTGCTACAGCTTGCCCCTTAATTGCCTGTCTCCGGCTTGTGGAGGATCTTTTTCAATGGCTGATCTGTCAGGACAACTATGGTGTGCTCCTGGAAGTATGGCCTCAGTCTCCTTACTGAGGTCACGAGTGCAAGGGCTAGCAGCTCCATCGTGGGGTATCGCTCCTCTGCTCCCCTCAGGGCCCTACTGTAAGCACCCCATTTTTTACCGCTCGGCAGTCTACACTCCGTCCAGACTTGTTTTCAAGTCATTTTGGGCATATTCCTATTGAATCCAATTCCCTAGGTCTAAATTCCACCTTTCCATCGCTTCGCGGGCCTGTCAGACCCAAATAGAGGCAAAATAACCAAAACGCCCTTAGGGGCATTGTCCTTTCTTATTTCAATTCCAGTCCCTCTCTCGAGACAGTTTATTCCTCGAGACGGTCCGAGTAGCAAAACTACTCACAAAACCGTCAGAGTGGCGGAAACACTCACAAAACCGTCAGAGTGGCGGAAACACTCACACAACCGTCAGAGTGGCGGAAACACTCAAAACCCAGGCATGTCTCTTCGGAGACGATAAGACCCCTTTCCAATCCCTCTCTCGAGACAGTTTATTCCTCGAGACGGTCCGAGTAGCAAAACTACTCACAGAACCGTTAGAGTAGCGGAAATACTCCCAGAGCCGTTAGAGTAACGGAAATACTCAACCGTTAGAGTAGCGGAAATACTCACAGAGCCGTTAGAGTAGCAGAAATACTCAACCGTTAGAGTAGCGGAAATACTCACAGAGCCGTTAGAGTAGCGGAAATACTCAATCGTTAGAGCAGCGGAAATACTCACAGAGCCGTTAGAGTAGCGGAAATACTCAACCGTTAGAGTAGCGGAAATACTCACAGAGCCGTTAGAGTAGCGGAAATACTCAACCGTTAGAGTAGCGGAAATACTCAACCGTTAGAGTAGCGGAAATACTCACAGAGCCGTTAGAGTAGCGGAAATACTCAACCGTTAGAGTAGCGGAAGTACTCACAGAACCGTTAGAGTAGCGGAAATACTCCCAAATCATCAACCCCGTTAGAGTAGCGGAAATACTCAACCCCGTCCGAGTAGCGGAAATACTCCCAAATCATCAACCCCGTTAGAGTAGCGGAAATACTCAACCCCGTCCGAGTAGCGGAAATACTCACAAATCATCAAACCCCATCTGAGTAGCGGAAATACTCACACCGTTAGAGTGGCGGAAACACTCAAAACCCAGGTCAACACCAGTGTCTGTTATCTCACTTCGGTGAAAAATGACCAAACTACCCTTAGGACCTTTTCCGAGACTTTCCGGTCAAGATGACCATTTTGCCCCTAGGCATCTGAACGCCCCAGGAACCACACCGGCTCTGGGTATCAAACCGGTAATGACCCGGGAACACTTTTTATAGTGTTCTCAACCTTCCTTTACCTTTCCGGACTATTCCGAGTCAGTTCCGGCAAACCCGGTGCAAAATGACCGTTTTGCCCCTAGAGGGCCGGTCTCCTTCTCCAACCACACCGGCTCTGGGTATCAAACCGGTAATGACCCGGGAACACTTTTTATAGTGTTCTCAACCTTCCTTTACCTTTCCGGACTATTCCGAGTCAGTTCCGGCAAACCCGGTGCAAAATGACCGTTTTGCCCCTAGTGGGCCGGTCTCCTTTTCCGACCACACTGGCTCTGGGAATCAAACCGGCAACCTCTGGGAACATTCGAAATAATGTTTCCAGATCCCAAGTCTTCTTCTGGGACAGTCTGAGTCTGTCCCGACAGTTTTCTGGTCTGGTTGACCATTTTGCCCCTAAAGGCCCGGTCGACCTTTCCGACACATCTTACCCTCACTTTTCAAGTCAAATACCTCCAGGACACTATTTCAAGTGTTCCTGCTCCTTTCTGGCCTTCCGAGTCACTCCCGGCTCCTTCAAATCATTCTCGGACTTTCCGGAGTCACTCCTAGTGAAGCCAGGCTAAAGTTTACATGGTAGTCACTAGTACAGGCGCCCAAATCTAGTCAAAGATACGTTGCTTGCCGACCTTAATTGTTTCCTAATTGGCTGGCGCCACTACTAGTGGCGGTAGTATAAATTTTGCCCTAGCGCCACTGCAACAGGCGCCAGGCTTGTCCTCCCTCTATAAATACAGAGCCTCGTTCAACGTGAAAGGGGTCTGCAAACTTAACCTAAGAATCCTATATTTCGATATACAGAGCTCGAGCACCTCCAAAACCCTAGCCTCCTTAGGTTTCTCCAAACCCTAGCCACCCTAAACAAACCCTAGCCTCCTATACACTCATACACTCCTCTATACACTCATACCCTAACCTTCAACCATCCTTGGAAGACTTGAAGAGCTGCCATCTAAAGCTTGAAGACAACCCTTGAAGACTGAAGAAGAAGAACAAGACGAAGACCGAAGACTGCACGGCGCGCAAAATAAACAAGAAATAAGGTAGGCTCCCTATTTAAATTTCCGCATTCCCCCTCTCTCTTCTCTCTCCAACCCACTTGGGTTTTCTCTATTTTAATCCCCCATCTTTTTCCCCCCCTTTCTTTGCATGCTTGAAACAAGGGGATTCCCGGTCCATGTGTAGGATTGGACTATTGGAGAGTCACCGTGTCGGGGGCTTTCTTATAGTCTAACCAAAGACCACGTGGGTCCGGCCCCCTTGATTATGTGGTGAAGCCTTAACCTTGTATGTTCATGACCCCAAATTGCATTGTGCATATCATAGTCTTGCATCTTCCAAAATTCGTTTTCAAAAAGTTGTTTTCAAAAATCGTTTTCGAACTTGTTTTCAAAACTGCATCGAAAGCTCTTTTTCAAAAACATGTTTTCAAAATCACAATTCTAGGGTGATTCTAGCCTTTCTATGGCTAGGGTTGCTTTAGGAAAGTATTATATTAAAAGTGGCCTTTTGGTCTATATTTTCAAACCTTGTTTTCAAAACCACTTTCTTAAAGTGGTTCTAGCCCTCTTATGGCTAGAATCGCTTTAGGAAAGTGAGACGTTTTCATACTTTCCAAAAAACTCTTTTTTCAAAAATCTCTTCCTAAAAATCTTTTTTTTTTTTAACATACTTTCCTAAAACTCCCCTCTTCAAAATTGATTTCAAAAAACTCCTTTTCAAAATCTCTTTTTCAAAACTCTCTTTTTCAACTCCTTTCCAAAACTTTCTTTCCTCAAAATTCACTTTCTAAAAACGCTCCCTAAAAATCTTTCCAAAAACTCTCTTTTCCAAAATCTCCCTTCTATAAATTCCCCCCTAGGATTCCCTTCTAGAAAACCTTCGTTTCCAAAAACACACTTTCCAAAACTCCTTCCCTTTAAAATCTTTTTCCAAAAAACTCTCTTTCTAAATTCACTTTCCAAAAACTCCTCCCTAGGATTTTCTTCCAAAAACTCGTTTCCAAAAGCGTATTTTTCAAAAATCTCTTTCCTTAGAGTCCAAGTCAAGCCCTAGAGCTAACCATTAGGAAACCCTAATTTTCTTTCCAAAAACATGATTTTCAAACTTTGCCCCAAACCTAGGTTTCCAAAACCTCTTGTTTTCTAGATCAAAACTATACACCTTTCCAAAACCACTTTTCTATGTCAAAACAATAATTTTCCAAATCTAAGGTTTCTAGAATCTCCCTTTCCAAATCCTTCCAAATTCTAAACTTTCCAAAACTTCAAAATCTTTTCAAATCTAAAACTTTTCTAAATTCAAAACTTTCTTAATTCAAGACTTTCTTAAGTTGAAAACTTTCTTAATTCAAACATTTCCTAAACTGAAAACTTTCCTTTTTCAAACCTTTCCCAAAACGAAACTTTCGTATTTTCAAAACTTCCTTGTTTCCAAAACTTTCCAAAATCAAAACTTCCCTTTTTCAAACATTTCTAAATTCAAAATTTTCTAAATTCAAAACTTTCCTAACTCGAAAACTTTTCAAAAATGAAACTTTCCTAATTCGAAAACTTTCCAAAAATGAAACTTTCCTAATTCGAAACTTTCCTAAATCGAACATTTCCTAATTCAAACATTTCTTAAATCCAACCTTTCCTAATCTCCTAAACCTTCCAAGTCAAGTCAAACCTTTCCTAAGTCTCTTTCCTAAGTCTAGGTTTTCTTAAACCTTCTTATTCCAAAACAAGTCCAAATCTATCTTTTCAAATCAAAGTCCTCAATTTCCAATTTCCAATCTCCTCTTCTAATTTCAAATCCAATTCAATTTCCTTCTTCAATCCAACCTTCTATTTTCAATCGGACTCCGATCCGAACTACGACTGACCTGATTTCCCCAAAGGGATTCGTAGGCAACCTTCATAGGTGCGGTCACAATACTTTTCAAACTTTCAATTCCACCCTCATGGGTGTGGTTTCCAAATTCTTTCCACATTTCAAATTCCAATCAATTTTCAAATTCCAATTTCAAAATTTCTATTTTCGAACTTCTATTTTCAATTTTCAAACTTTCCAATTTCAATTCTATCTCTTCAAATCTATTTTCAAATCAAAATCAATTTCTTTTCAAATCAATTTCTATTCTCCAATTCTTTCATCTTGCACTTGCATATCATGCATCATATTTTTCAAACATTATTTTTCAAAGTGAATAGGGTTGAACCATTTAGTTAGTTAAAGACTCTCATAGGTAAATCTAGGGTAGATTGACATGTAGGTACCGAAAGGGCGGGGTAGGGTGATAGCTTAGTGCATCTTCCCTACACGTAACCAACCTCCGAACCTAGAATCACTGTTTTCAAAGACCAAAAGGAGTCATTGTTCAAAAAAGGGCTAAATGTTTTCCAAAGGTTGCCAAACAACCTGTTTTCTTAAAAACCGTCTCTTGAGGAGATATTTTCAAAATTGTTTTCCAAAAACCCTAAGTGTAGTCTTCGGATTATTCTTAGTTTTTAGGTGACCTAACTCACCTTAATCAAGTTAGGTGGTGACTCCGAATCTTTTTCAAAAGCCCCTTTATTCAAACATGTTTTCAATTCAAACCTAGTCGCACTCATTCTTCTAGGAGGGTGAGTTCTAACGAGAGAGTACAGCATTTTTCCCGCTTGGGTGAGTATTCCTCGGGCGCGAAAAATCTGGGCGCGACACCTACTGGTGTAATAGACGGGCTTTTAGACTCCTTCCTCTTGCCTGACCAGGGCAGAGCTCACTGCTGTTTCTGATACGGTGAGGTAGAGGTAGAGCTCTTCTCCTTCTACAGTTCTGCTCAACAGTGGTACTGAACTCAGATACCCTTTGAGTTGCTGGAAAGCCTGTTCACATTGAGGAGTCCACTCAAAAGCTTTACGTAGAATTTTAAAGAAAGGAAGGCACTTATCTGTTGATCTGGAGATGAATCTGTTCAGCGCTGCTACTCTGCCAGCCAACCTTTGGACTTCCTTGGTGGATGTTGGGGACTGCATGTCTAACACTGCCCTGATTTTTTCGGGGTTACCCTCTATCCCTCGGTTGGAAACCATGAACCCCAGGAACTTGCCTGATGCCACTCCGAAGGAGCATTTAGCAGGATTTAATTTCATTTTATAAGCTCGTAAGTTCTTGAACGTCTCTTCCAGGTCGGCTAGGTGGTTGATGGCTTGCTTGCTCTTTACTAGCATGTCATCTACGTAGACTTCCATGTTTCTCTCGATCTGACTGCTGAACATTCGGTTAACGAGCCTTTGGTAGGTTGCCCCGGCGTTTTTGAGGCCAAATAGCATTACCTTATAACAATACAGTCCTCTGTCGGTCACGAATGCTGTGTTTTCCTGATCGTGCTCGGCCATCTTTATTTGGTTGTATCCTGAGAAAGCGTCCATAAAGGTCAACATTTCGTACCCTACCGTCGAGTCCACCAGTTGATCTATTATGGGTAGGGGGAAGCTATCTTTGGGACACACTCTGTTCAGATCCGTGAAATCCACGCACATTCTCCATTTTCCATTTACCTTTTTGACCATCACCACGTTAGATAGCCAGGTTGGGTATTGGGCCTCTTTTATGAAGCCTGCTGTGGTCAGTTTCTCAACTTCGTCTGCTACCGCCTCGTTGCGTTCCGGAGCAAAAGACCTCCTTTTCTGTCTGACCGGTTTTACCGTTGGGTCTATGTTTAGATAATGGGCAATAATCCGGGTATCAATTCCTAGCATATCCTCATGAGACCAGGCAAAAACATCGACGTAATACCTGAGGAAGGATCTCAATTTCTCCTTGAATTCTTCAGGGGCCGCTGTTCCGATTTTCACTGTCCTGGTCTGGTCGTGCTCTCCGACCACTACCTCCTCGAGCTCTTCCACTGGTTCTCCCCTCCTGATTTCCTCCTCATCTCAAACTTCTAGCTCTTCGATTAACATTGCCTCCCTGGTTTCTCCCTTGAGGGACGCCATATAGCATTCTCTGGCGGTCTGTTGGTCACCCCTGGCTTCCCCAACTCCTTGGGATGTGGGGAACTTGACCTTCAAATGGTAGGTTGATAGTATGGCCTTGAACTCATTGAGGGTTGTTCTACCCATAATGATGTTATAAGCTGACCGACAATCCACTACTAAAAACGTTACCATCTTGGTAGCTTGTTTGAGCACTGTTCCTAGCATTATCGGTAGAGCGATGGAGCCTAGAGGTGTGACTCTGTCTCCAGTGAAACCGACAAGGGGGGAGTTAACCGGTTGTAATTGCTCCTTGCCAACCTTCAGTTGTTCAAAGGCCTTCAGGAAGAGAATGTCTGCCGAGCTGCCACTGTCTACCAGGACCCTACGGATTAAAAAATTGGACATGACTGCCGATATGACTAAGGGGTCGTTATGAGGTTGGCATACGGCCCCAGCCTCGTCGTCTGTGAACATGATGGGATCATATTCAGCCCGGGATTTTTTGGATGACCGATCTATGGACATAACCTCTCTCTGGTTCCGTGCCTCCCTTGCATGTCGCTTCCTTGCTGATAAAGACTCTCCTCCGCCTGCGAAGCCACCAGAAATGACCCTAATCTCGCCCATAGGTTGCTGGTTTGGCCTTCCCCTCTCTGGGCTTTTTTATTCGGCATGCCTTGGTGCCGGCTCTTGCCTCTCGTCACGTCTGCCCCCCGCTATGTATTTGCCTAACTTCCCTTGCTTGATTAGGTGCTCGATCTGCTGCTTGAGGTCATAGCAATCCTCTATGTCGTGCCCGTGGTCTTAATGAAAACGGCACCACTTATTGGTCGACCTTTTCTCTGGTGGGGTCCTTATCCTCCCAAGCCACCTCAGCGCCGTATCCCCCTTGATCTCGTAGAGCACTTGATCCAGAGAAGTGTTTAATGGGGTGAAGTACTGGTTATACCTGGCCTGTTTGGTCCTATCGCTCTCTCCCCTTGGCTTCTGCTCTGCCAATCGTGGGGTCTTTGCTGTTCTGTCGTCTTTCTTTTCCTCCGCCGTCCTCTTCTTGTCCAGACTAGTTGTGACGCTCCCCTGGTCTTCCCTGGCTTTGAGTGTGTCCTCTGCATTCATGTATTTCTGCGCTCGGAGCATTAGCGCAACCATGGTTTTGGGCGCCTCCTTGGCCAGGGAGAACAGGAACTTGGGAGTCCTGACCCCTGCAATGAAAGCCGCCGTCGCCACCGCCACTTTCTGATCCAGGTCATTTACATAAAGAGTCTCCTGGTTAAAGCGGGTGGCAAATTCTCGCAGTGTCTCCTTCTCGCGCTGCTTGATGTTGAACAGGGAGGTGGAAGGCCTCCTCTGTCTCTGCCCTCGGATGTAATGGCTAACGAACAACCTGCTCAGGTCCACAAATTTATTAATTGTACCAGGGAAGAGCCTGTGGAACCAAATCCTTGTTGGACCCTTAAGGGTGGTGGGAAATGCCCTGCACATAATTTCGTCGGGGACCGCTTGAAGGTCCATCAGAGCCTTATACATCTCGAGATGGTCCAGGGGATCCTTGGTGCCGTCGAAAGACTCCAATGTGGGCACTTTGAATTTCAGGGGCAAGGGCACCCTCATCACCGTTGATGTGAATGGCGTGTCCGTCTGGCTTACCAACTCTTCTACCGTGCTGGGGCCTTTTTCTTTCACCGCCGCTATCACTCCAGCCAGTTTGGCCTGCATTTTCTTTAACTGTTTGTCCCACATCGGCTGAGTTTTGGCAGTGTGTTCTCGTAAGAACCACTGTTGTTGCTTTGGACCGGTCGGCGTGGCTCTGGGCTTCGTCAGTGTGAAATCCGGCCCCCCTCGGGAAAGGGTTCTCCCCTGGGGGCGCTCGATTTTCCGCTCCTTCGCCGGCGTCGCCTCCTTGGTTCCTTGCCGCCGGTTGGTTCACAGGTAATGATGGGTCCTCTAGCGGTGGCGGGTCTACCGTCCCTGGTGCCTCCAGCAGGGGAGGCAATTTCCTCTCCAGCTCCTGATTTCGGGACTGGACTTGGTTCATAGCGACCATCATCTCCATGATCTGCTACTCCAAGGCAGCGATTCTGGCGGTGCTTTGTTCCTCCATTTCTCCACCTACCCTAGTTGATGCAGCACCGGATCGGGTCAAGACCATGAAATGATCGAAGTGTCGTTCCCACAAATGGCGCCAGCTGATGATGCGATGAACTGGTACATCTTTCCCAACCCCTGGTGCAACTTGTCGGAGTGATGAATCCCCTTGTCTGGAACACCGGTGTGGTGCCTGCCAAAGACACTCCGATGCCAAAGTTAGGATAGGGGGAAAATGGGCAGGATTACAATATTTAGGGTGATGTAGAATCGTACCTTCTTGGAGGTGAAGACTGTCCTCTTTATAGGAGTGTTAGCTTGGATCGTGGGCACCTTCGTGGGTTAGCTAATCGTGCCCCCAGTCGTGCCTCCCACTTCGTGGGGATATATTGTGCCTTGATTTTGGGCTCCATGGACCATGCCCCCGCTCGTGGGGGAACCGTTCGAATCATGGGATCGTGGGGGCTAATTACCAGCTGTAAGCACCCCATTTTTGCCCGCTCAGCAATCTCCGAGCTGACCAAGCTCACTTTTACACATCACATGCATAATTAGACTCTAAGCCCGCCTTTTTAATTTGAATTTAGTCCACCAGTCGCTTCTCGGGCTCATAGGGCCCACTTGAAGCTAAATGACTGTTTTGCCCCTAGGCATCTGAATGCCCCGGGAACCACACCGGCTCTGGGTATCAAACCGGTAACCCTCTGAGATTACTTCTTATAGTATTCTCAACCTGCCTTTACCTTTCCGGATCATTCCGAGTCAGTTCCGGCCAACCCGGTGCGAAATGACCATTTTGCCCCTAGTGGGCCGATCTCCTTTTCCGACCATGCCGGCTTTGGAAATCAAACCAGCAACCTCTGGGAACATTCTGAATAATGTTTCCAGATCCCAAGTCTTCTTCTGGGATAGTCCGAGTTTGTCCCGGCAGTTTTCCGGTCCGATTGACCGTTTTGCCCCTAAAGGCCCGGTCAACCTTTCCGACCCACCTTATCTTCATTTTTCAAGTCAAATACCTCCAGGACACTATTTTAAGTGTTCCTGCTCCTTTCTAGCCTTCCGGGTCATTCTCGGCTCCTCCAAATCATTCCCAGACTTTCCGGAGTCACTCCTAGTGAAGCCAGGCTAAAAGTTGCATGGTAGTCACTAGTACAGGCGCCCAAATCTAGTCAAAGATACGTTGCTTGCTGACCTTAAACCTTTCCTAATTGGATGGCGCCATTAGTAGTGGCGCCAAGCCAAAAAATGGCCTGACGCCACTCCTAGTGGCGCCAGTGTAAAGTTTGCCCTGGCGCCACTACAACAGGCGCCAGGTTTGTCCAACCTCTATAAATACAGAGCCTCGTTCAACGTGAAAAGGGTCTGCAAACTTAACCTAAAAATCCTATATTTCGATATACAGAGCTCGAGCACCTCCAAAACCCTAGCCTCCCTAGGTTTTCCCAAACCCTAGCCACTATACACAAACCCTAGCCTCCTATACACTCATACACTCCCCCATACACTCATACACTAGCCTTCAACCATCCTTTGAAGACTTGAAGAGCTGCCATCCAAAGCTTGAAGACAACTCTTGAAGACTGAAGGTGAAGATCAAGACAAAGACCGAAAACCAAAGACAGCGCGGTGCGCAAAATAAAGAAGACATACGGTAGGCTTTCTCTTTAATTTTCTGTACTTCCCCCTCTCTCTTCTCTCTCCAACCCACTTGGGTTTTCTCTATTTTAATCCCCCATCTCTTTCCCCCCCTTTCTTTGCATGCTTAAAACAAGGGGATTCCCGGTCCATGTTTAGGATTGGACTATTAGAGAGTCACCGTGTCGGGGGCTTTCTTCTAGTCTAACCAAAGACCACGTGGGTCCGGCCCCCTTGATTATGTGGTGAAGCCTTAGTCTTGTATGTTCACGACTCCAAAATTGCATTGTGCGTATCATAGTCTTGCATCTTCCAATATTCGTTTTCAAACTCGTTTTCAAAATCTTTTTCAAACTTGTTTTCAAAATTGTATCAAAATCTCTTTTTCAAAAACTTGTTTTCAAAACCACAATCCTAGGGTGATTCTAGCCTTCTCATGGCTAGGGTTGCTTTAGGAAAGTGTTACATTAAAAGTGACCAATACGGTCCATATTTTCAAATCTTGTTGTTTTCGAAACAGATTTCCTAAAGTGGTTTTAGCCTTCCTATGGTTAGAATTGCTTTAGGAAAGTGAGATATTTTTACACCTTCTAAAAATTCTCTTTCCAAATCCTTCCTCCTAAAAATCTCTTTTTCAACATACTTTCCTATAACTCTCCTCTCCAAAATTGTTTTCAAAAACTCCCTTCCAAAATCTATTTTTCAAAACTCCCTTTTTTTTTAACTCCATTCCAAAATCCTCTCCTCAAAATTCACTTTCTAAAAACGCTCTCTAGAAACCTTTCTAAAAAAACTCTCTTTCCAAAATCTTCCTTCTAGAAATTCCCCTCTAGGATTTTCCTTCTAAAATCTACGTTTCTAAAAATACACTTTCCAAAACTCCTTTTCTTTAAAATCTTTTTCCAAAAACTCCCTCTTCAAACACACTTTCCAAAAACTCCTTCCTAGGATTCCCTTCTAGAAAACCTTCATTTCTAAAAACACACTTTCTAAAAACTCTCTCCTTAGAGCCCCAAATTAAGCCCTAGAACCCACGATTAGGAAACCCTAATTTTCTTTCCGAAAACATGGTTTTCAAACTTTGCCCCAAACCTAGGTTTCCAAAACCTCTTGTTTTCTACATCAAAACTATACATGTTTCCAAAACCTCTTTTCTACGTCAACACTATAATTTTCCAAATCTAGGGTTTCTAGAATCTCCTTTTCCAAATCCTTGCCAAATCCTATCTTCCCTTTAGGAAACCGAATCAAATCTCCCCGTTTAGGAAACTATATCCCATCCTCCGTTTTTGGAAACAAAATCAAATCTTTTCTTTGAGAAACAAAACCCAATCCTTTCCTAATCCAACTTTTTCCTAACTCAAATCCTTCCTAAACCTCCACTTTCCTAAATCTTAAGTTTCCAAAACTCAAACATAAAAATCTTTCCTAAATTTTGAAATTCAACTTTCAAATCTTTCCTTAAACATTAAACTTCCACATCTTTCCTAATTCTACCCCTTTTCAAATCTTAACTTTTCAAACTTAAGTTTTCAAACTCTTCCTAAACTCAAACCTTTCCTAATCTCAAGATTTTCTAAAATTCTAAAACTTTCTAAATCTTAAACTTTCTAAAATTTCAAATCTTTTCAAATTCAAAACTTTCTAAATTTGAAACTTTCTCAAGTTAAATCTTTCTAAACCTAAATCTCTCCAAAATTCTAAACTTTCCAAAACTTCAAAATTTTTTCAAATCTAAAACTTTCCTAAATTCAAAACTTTCTTAATTCAAGACTTTCTTAAGTTGAAACTTTTCTTAATTCAAACATTTCCTAAAACGAAACTTTCCTACTTTCAAGACTTCCCTATTTCAAAACTTTCTAAATTCAAAACTTTCCAATTTTCAAAACTTCCTAATTTCAAAACCTTTCCTAAAACAACACTTTCCTAAGTTGAAACTTTCCTAATTTCGGAACTTTCCTATTTCGAAACTTTCCAAATTCGAAAACTTTCTTAATTTCGAAACTTTCCAAAAATGACACTTTCCGAAATCGAACCTTTCCTAATTCGAACCTTTCCTAAATCCAATTTTTCTTAAACTCTTGAGTCTTTCCTAAGTCTCATCTTTCTTAAGTCTAGGTTTCTTAAACCTTCTCTTTCTAAAACAAGTTCAACTCTATCTTTCCAAAGCAAGTCCAATCTTCTCAATTTCAATTTCCAACCTTCTTTTCTAATTTCAAATCAAATCCAATTTTCAATTCAATCTCTTTTTTCCAATCCAATCTCTCTCTTCAAATCAATCTCTTTTCAATCGAACTCTTGTCCGAACTACGACTGACCTGATTCTCCCGAAGGGATACGTAGGCAACCTTCATAGGTGCGGTCACAACACTTTTCAAACTTTTAATTCCACCCTCATGGGTGCGGTTTCCAAAATCTTTCTAAATCTCAAATTCTAATTTACTTTCCAAATTCCAATTTCAAAATTTCTATTTTCAAATTTCTACTTTCAATTTTCAAACTTTCTAATTTCAATTTTCAAATCAAATCAATCTCTTTCCAAATCTATTTTTCAAGTCTCTTTTCTTGCACTTGCATATCATGCATCATGTTAGTTTTCAAACATTATTTTTCAAAGTGGACAGGAATGGCCATTAGTTAATTAAAGACTCTCATAGTTGAATCTAGGGTAGATTGACATGTAGGTACCGAAAGGGCGGGGTAGGGTGATAGCTTAGTGCGTCTTCCCTACACGTAACCAACCTCCGAACCTAAAATCACTGTTTTCAAAGACCAAAAAGGAGTTATTTTTCTAAAAATGGCTAAATGTTTTTCAAAGGTTGCCAAACAACCCGTTTTCCTAAAAAACTCTCTCTTGAGGATGTTTTCCAAAACCCTAAGTGTAGTCTTCGGATTATTCTTAGTTTTTAGGTGACCTAACTCACCTTAATCAAGTTAGGTGGTGACTCCGAATCTTTTTCAAAATCCATTTATTCAATTCAATTTTCAATTCAAACCTAGTCGCACTCATTCTTTTAGGAGGGTGAGTTCTAACGAGAGAGTACAGCATTTTTCTCGCTTGTGTGAGTATTCCTCGAGTGTGAAAAATCTGGGCGCGACACCAGGCAGAAATCTCGGAGTATTTTTATGCCGCCGTCCAGTGTATCGCTAGAGCTCTGCCGCTCTTCCTGTCAACGACCTGACACAGGAGGGAGGGGGCCTGAACTGGAGATGTGGGCCGAGTTGGTCTGGTCTGTCCACAAAAGGGACCGACCAGCTGTACTTGTATCATTTGCATTATCACCTATTATGTACAAAGATTTTCAATAGAATTGTTTACATAAAATAGGCATAACCAATAACATTGATATCTATTAATTGACAATACAATTTATAAAATTTTGTAAGAAGAATATGCGGGAGGTTAAATCATGAGCTAGTTCGAGTTACCTGACCACCAATGTGAGAACTAGATTGATTTGATCCGTTTTAAAATTTTTGAACTCAAAATCAAACCGAACTTCTATTAGAATCAAACCAACCTAACACATAAATACCAAATTAATTGGTGCATAAGTTATTCGATTATTTTGTACATCGGGGGTGTGAACTACATAACAAGCAAAAGAAGGTAAGCATTATTTAAACTTGTAAATGAGAGCACGTAAGAAGTTTGTGTGTTCAAAGTAAAATATAGGTTCTTCGTCCTCTATTACTTTGTTATTAATTCTTAAGGAAAATATTATTCTTTTAAAAAATTAGTACCAAAATTTTTATTAAAATAACGTGATAATAATATTTTTGTAATTACAACCATTATGATAGCTGTTTTGTTTTAACTTTAATGACTCTCATTCAATAATATCATCATGTGTATGAATTTTGTTTAAAGATTTTAGCGGTATAATATTGCCCAATTCCTTAAAAAAAAATAATAATAAAGTAAGTTTTGTGACCAGCACCAGATAACCAATCAAAGACCGGGTTGCTTCGGTTTGTGAGATTTTTTTTTATTCTTGGGCGCCCAAATGTACATTACACAATTAGTTTGGTGTGATTAAATAAAAATATTTATTTTAAAATTATGAAAATATCTGGGTAAAGGTTATTTTGAAGTTGCACGTAAGAGAAGGTCAGCACTCAGCACTTTACGTGTTGAAAGTCAAGGGTAAACAATTCTTCTTTTTATGTCTGCTCTGTCGTCTAATATTTTACTATGAAATCCTTGGAAATATGTAGGTTTGTTGACTAGAACTGGACAAAAGGTTAAAGACAACTTCTGAAAGTACAATAGTAACCCTCTTCTCTAGCTAATACTACAAAAAATACCGTTCACTTTATGTTGCAGTAAGTTAGCTTCATTCCTTCCAAAATTCCACATAGTTAATCGGCTTGCAATTAACAATATCGAACCATTATAAAAGTGGATTAGGATTTTTTCAATTTCATTGATTAAAAAGTTGAACACGTCAATTAAAATAAAAATTAATAAAAAAATAAGATTTGTTGACTTCAACTTATTTAAAAATAAATGAGTTTGTGGTTATATAAAAAAGTAAGTTTTAATATAAAGTAACATAATTTTTATAACATATTATATGATCTCATCTAGTTTTTTATAAGAAATTAAGAGATTCTTCTTATTCAGCCTTTCTTTTTTCATGCCTCGTAATAAAGTTGACAAGAAAGGTCCTATTTGAGTTGGTAAAAGAGGTAGGCCCTAAGACAAAATGTTTGATGTTCAAACTATAGTTACTAGAAAGGAAAGTAGAAGTGAAAAACGATATAAAAAATAGAAGCATAAAATGTAAACTAAAAATATTATGAAAAATAAAAAAATGTTAAATAATATAAAATTAAATAAAATATTTATAAAAAATATATTAAAATCCCTAAAAAAGTAATATAAATGATTTTAAATAGTTTAATAATCAAGTAAAATACTAATGCTACACACTACCTATATATTTGTATTAAAAATAAATTATATATTATTGTTAAATAATAAGATTTGAGAACATAAAAAATACTAAATTATGAGAAACGAGTTTATCGGGAGTTTTTGTAATTTTTTTTAGAGTTTCTGACAAGTTTTCTTTAAATTATTTTAGAGTTTCGAAACGTCTTAGAATCATTTTTTGAAAGTTTTTCTTAAAATTTTATAAGAGTTTCGTCTCCATTTTAGAAGCAAATTTTTTCTTTCAAAAAGACTTTCTTAGTAACTATGATTCATACCCTAATTTCCCTCGCTTGTAATGATAATTGATATTCTTATTTGTCTCAAAAGTTGTAAGATATAATTGTTCTTGGTTTTCTTTGTTTTCACCCTCATTCGGCACATGTTTGGAGTAAAGGTAATATGGTTTTCGAAAAAGCTTTACAAACTTACCTTGATCAGATTCATACATAAATAAAATGAGTAACCACACCGAAGCAAAATTTAGTTGGCAAATTTTCCACTTGTTCACAATATAGCTTTGGGAGTGATACGGCAATTTGAATACTTTTATCTTATATTAAAGAATCTTGAAAATGATGACATGACACATTTTTTTATTTGATTAGAATAAAAACAAATAAAATTTTCAAATCAATTTATAACGAGGTAGTTTTTGGTACCAAAATTTGACTTTAACTTATATATTTTTTTCATTGACCTTGAGTGAACTAAAAAATTATAAAGGGAGTTAAAAGCTACATCCAAACGATCTCATGTACCAAAGGAGAAAATTTAGAAGTAAAATAAAATTAATGATTAATGAACTAACTTTTTGACTTGCTATCGACGTATCGTCATCCAAGTGGCAATTTCGAAAATGTTTCAAAATACATGGCTACATTACCACCTGCTTCAACATCGAGGTTTCGTGCTCCACGAGCCCCACGACCCGTACAACGCGGAATGAAAGAATCAAAAGCTATGTTGAAGCTTTCAGAAGTTGAAGTCAAACTTTCCAATTCCAACAACTACACACATTCATGTTTCTATATAAACTCTCTTCAATCCCTCTCTCACACTCAACATTCATCAACCAAAGTTGCATAGGAATTAGACCACCACTATGGAAGCCATATCCTCCACCATCCACCACCACATCCCCACCCTTCACCGCCCCGGCGCCACCAATCAACTTCCAAAAATTCATGCTTATCAACACCTTGAAACTGATCCACACCCGAATCTCAAAAAATCAAATCGATCCACCCGTCTAGCCGAATCGCTCTCAAACCTCTTCCACCTTCATATGGAATCAACCGCCCAAAAAAATGTGCAACACTCCAATTGGAATTTACAGTTTGATGAGGACAAGCACAGCAAACCAACTATGTCTCCTAAGGAAGATATATCGGAAAAATGGCGCGAAATCAACGGTTCTTGTGATTGGGAAAATCTTCTTGACCCACTTCACCCTTGGCTCAGGCGAGAGATTATCAAGTACGGTGAATTCGCGCAAGCAACGTATGATGCTTTCGACTTTGATTCCTTTTCGGAGTATTGTGGGAGCTGTAGATTCAACAGGAACAAGCTTTTTGACAAGTTAGGCCTTACCAAGCATGGCTACAAGGTGAGCAAGTACATTTATGCCATGTCCCACATGGATGTGCCCCGGTGGCTCGAGAGGTCGCACATGGTAGAAACATGGAGTAAAGACTCCAACTGGATGGGATTTGTGGCGGTGAGCGAAGATGAAGAGTCGCTTCGAATAGGGAGGAGAGATATAGTCGTGGCATGGCGTGGCACGGTGGCGCCATCCGAGTGGTCCGAGGATCTGCAGAGGAAGTTGGAGCCTATCGGGCGCGGAGAAGCTAAAGTGGAACATGGGTTTCTTAGCATTTACAAGTCTAAGAATGATGCTACTAGGTATAACAAGTCAAGTGCCTCAGAACAAGTCATGAAAGAAGTTAAGAGGCTAGTGCAATTTTACAAGGGGAGAGGAGAAGAAGTGAGCCTTACAATCACTGGACATAGCTTAGGTGGTGCATTGGCTCTCCTAAATGCCTATGAAGCTGCAGCCTCTATTCCTGGCCTCCCCATTAGTGTCATATCATTTGGTGCACCAAGGGTAGGGAACATTGCCTTCCGAGACGAGATTTATCAAATAGGGGTGAAGACATTGAGGGTTGTGGCAAAGCAAGACATAGTCCCTAGGATGCCGGGGATCGTTTTCAACGAAAGCTTACAGAAGTTTGATGATTTCACCGGAACCCTAGAGTGGGTTTATACGCACGTTGGAGCTGAATTGAAGCTCGACGTGAGATCTTCCCCTTACCTCAAGCGCGGATTCAATGTTGTAGGGTTTCATATGCTGGAGACCTACCTTCATCTTGTTGATGGGTTCCTTAGCACAACCTCAACATTTCGGTCCAATGCCCGAAGGGACGTTGGCTTGGTGAACAAGGCTTGTGACATGCTTGTGGATGAGCTGAGGATTCCTCCTTGTTGGTTCCAATTGGAAAACAAGGGTTTAGCATGCAATGCTCATGGCAGGTGGGTTAAACCCGAAAGGGACCCGGAAGACGTTCCTTCACCTACTAGAGAAGAAGCCCATGCCCATGCCCATGCCCATGCATTTGAGATGCAAGGAAGTTATGAAAGACTTGAACCCTTATTAAGTGTCTAAACAATTTTTATATATATTTTTTTTTGTTGGTGATAATTTTGAGTGGTAGAATTGATGGTATTCTTGCCCTTGTACGGAAGTGTAGCCTTGCTATAAGGATAATGGGTTTACACTTGAATTTTTTAAGAAAAGGAGGTGTAATATATATACATGAGACATCATATATTGGTTCATTGTAGTATTTGCACTATTAGCATTTAGAAGAGAGGGGGGGGGGATAATCGGTTTACACTTGAATTTTTTAAGAAAAGGAGGTGTAATATATATACATGAGACATCATATATTGGTTCATTGTAGTATTTGCACTATTAGCATTTAGAAGAGAGGGGGGGGATAATGGGTTTACACTTGAATTTTTTAAGAAAAGGAGGTGTAATATATATACATGAGACATCATATATTGGTTCATTGTAGTATTTGCACTATTAGCATTTAGAAGAGGGGGGGGGGGGGGGGGGGGGGGGGGGGGGGTGGTGTTGGAGGGGAGGAAGTGGAGAAGTCACTCCAGATATTATATTACCATACTGCAAACCAAAACAAGCTCGACAAACACTTTTGCCAGCTATTCCTAATCTGATCAAGATACTAACATCCCTTTTAGGTGTTGTTAGGTAAATGTGCTCATATAAGTCTACGCTAACCATGTTTGCATGATTATGATAAGGACAAATATTTTGCAAAATATTGTTCGTGGCTTATTGTGCATAATTCATTACCCAAGGGTAATTAGCCTTGTTCCCGAAAATGGTTATTGTGGTGAGGATTTATCTGCAAATGTTACTGATAATATTGATATTTTCCTAAGGAGGCTACTATTTCACTACAAAAAAATGCTGTTTTTTCCTGAAGAACAAAGTTGTAGTAGAAAATTAAAAATTCCTCGCAAGAACTTTTTATGATTAAATTGAAATCGTTGCTAGGTCATCGGCACAAGATTGTCGCTTCACATTGTCTTAAGGATCTTTTGCGACAAAAATCCAATTTATCGTCTAATATCTTGCAGTCAGCAACTAGTTAGGTGATCACTAAAAAGAAAGAGTTTGTACTTACTAGAGAAATTCATCGCAAATAAGATAACTGAAAGGATTATCCGTTATTTTGCCGACTAATTTCATTTGGTCGCAAATCTAGTTTCTTTTGGGGGGTTTGATGGGATTCATGGGTACATGAACCCACCAAATTAAATTTTACTTTCATATTTTACTTGATTGTGCGAACTTTTGGGGTTCACTAAGGTCATGATTATCGCTAGTTAAATGGGTTGCTTGTGTATTTGAGCCGGGCACAAGTTCGGACAAATAATTCGGACGAATAAAATCAATTGTAATTGCAAGAATAATATATATTATTTTGGGGCGGATTTTATTTTACAAAGTTAATTTAATTGAACATTTGAGTATACAAAGGTTGTAAGTATATCTATTTAGGTGGGTTACCTATCAATTTAAATTTAGAATAAGTTCGGAATGAAATCAAGTTAATCTTAATTTTGAAAGTAATATTTTTTTTTATTTCTTAGGATTGAAGTGTATTTAGAAAATTTTAATTTGAGTAAACTTTTGAGTTCAGAAAGGTTGTGACAGTACCAGTTGAATGGGGTACCTACTTATCCAAATCAAGAATAAATCTGAACCTGAATCAAGTTTATTGTAATTCTAAAAATAATATTAACTTCGCTCATTCACAAGTAATGATAATACTGTGACCAATCCGAATCAGAACTATGTCTCTGTTTATTGTATCAGACCACAGGTCATGGAGCCACATGGAGGGGTGTCTGCAAATCTAACCCATAGATTACCATAATCAAAGATGGGTGATATGGTCACACGGGTGATTTGTTTTGCCACTTTGGTTCCATTGCATTTGAGTAATTCATTTGTCATATTAATGCCTTGTAATTTCGAGTCTTTAAAGATTAAAACTTACAAAATTTAACGGGCTCCGAATTTTAGAGCAATAGTGATTTAATATTTGGGTCTTTAAAGACAAAAATTGAACTTTCTAGTGGATTGAATAAACTATTTCATCCTTAGCCTTAGTATCGCCAGATACTTTAGTTTATTCAACTACTAATGTTAAGATAGCCTATTGTTCTATGATTTTAAGATGTCTTAATGTCTCAGTATTTACTCATTCTTCAATAATATTTAGATAAATCATTTGATTCAATGACATTAGTAGACGGCTCCCTTTGATATCTGTTAGTCACAAAAATTCTCAAAATAAAATAAACACACAAAATAAAACAAATAATAAAAAATAAAAACCAACCAAAAAGGGTGGAACACCACATCAACTTACTCGACCTCTTACATTGTTTAAGAAGAATTTAAATTCTTCAATTCTCAACGATATTATTTTAAGACAATGGAGGCCGTAAAAAACCTCTTCACTATTAACAGATCAAAACGGAGAAATGGTGCTTCTCTAGTGTTCGTCACAAAAACATGAAAAAATACAAACATTTTTCATCCGCTCAACTAATTAAAGCTTGTAATACTCACACCAAAAAAATTCTAAGCTTTGTCATGAACCCCTCTAAAGTGCACGCCCCAGATTTGAAACCTTGTTTTTGAGAAAATTATAACATGCAACTTTCAAACCCTATAACGTCCATTATGATTTGAGTATTTATAGGAACAGGTAGGACTCACTACGAATTCTCAAAATTTCTATTGTTCTTAGACAAACACCTAGCTTTCCATTTGTTTGCAGGATAAGTAATATTGTAGGATTAATAAAGTGATGATTGGTAATAAATAATATCATGATATGGTAGGAAATTACTTATACTATTTTTGGTTAGAGTGAGATGAGAACTAGATAAATAATACTATGTTCGCTATGTCTAATAATAATGGAATAAGAAATGGGATAAATGAATAAATTAATTTCTTGCTGTGAGAATAACATTATTATTATTATATAGCATATAATATAGCATCCATATATTATTTATTAACGTACATTAATATAATATATTGTCTTAATATAATAATATACTATTATTATAGATTAATTTATTATATTAATATTAATATATATTAGCATAAAATATAATATATGTTTGTATATTTTATTTTTATAAGTACAATATATAATATAATATTTTAATACTACAAAATAGATATTAATACAACATAACAATGTATCATAGTCATATAATAGTATTATAATATATGTAGTACATGTTATAATACCTAACATAATATATTATTATAAAAATATAATATATAATAATATGATAGCTGGGGAAAATGACGGTTTTTTTCCAAAATAATTAAATTTGAAAAGGTATTTTCCAAAATAATAAAAATCAAAACTTTATTTCCAATCTAAGGTAAAACGCAACCTAGGAGTGCGTTTTCTCAAAAAAAGCAACCCAAGGTTGCATTTTGTACTTTTCCACCTGTGACCGACCTACCGCAGAGAGTCCTGAATTTTTTACAAAAAAAAAAGCAACCAAGAACCCTTGGTTGCGTTTTCTGACAAAAAACAGAGATTCTTGAATTTTTTTACAGATATATTGACTGTTGGTTGCTTTATGTTCTTATAATGTGAGGGCGTGTGCTTTTTATATTTTATCAAGAGTGTTAGCTCCTCGTCGTTCTCAGCAAAATTGCCTTCCTCCTCTCTCTCTATGTATTCGAATTCTTCTCTCCTCTCTCTCTATATCAGCTACTTCTCTCATTTTTCTTCCTTCTTCTCCTCCACCTCTCTAGTTTCTCTTCCCATATATATCTGTAGTTAGTTTTTCTCTCTTTCTCTGATTTTCTCTCGTTTCTTTTTACCAGATAAAATAATAGTTTATAGATTACTGACTCTGTATTATTTTTTTGTAGCCATATTTGTTGCTTGTGTTACTTCGAGAAAGACCTCCGTTATTCTGCAAAAAAACAGGTTAGTTGGTCATTTACATTGATAAAATAATTTATTTATTTATGTTAGTAAGTTAGATATTACTTGTGTTGCACCACATTGATTATTTGTCATTAATATTACTCCATTGGTTCACTGAACTTTGATATAATTTTTACATTTTTTGATTAAACATGTATGAGTAAAATAATTATATTAAAAAATGCATTATTAATTAGTAATAAAGTATTATAATACGTTAAAAATATTTATTAGAAAAATAATTACCAAATTACTATAAAATATAATTTTTTGACTAAAAATTGAAGGAAATAAATTTTTACGAAATTGGTTAACCCAAAAATAATTTATATGAAATAAAATACTTTTTGAAGTTCCCAAATACTTTCCGAGTTATAGGATCCAAAAAACAACTAAAGTAATAAATTTTTTAATTCAATATGTATGAGTAAACTATTTAGTTCAATATGTATGAGTAAAATAATTAAATTAAAAAAAATATGTTATGAATTAGTAATAAAATATTGTAATATGATAAAAGAATTTATTAGGAAAATAATTACGAAAGTACTATAAAATATGAGTAATAAAAAAAAAAAAGATTATAGGATCCCAAAAAAATACTAAACTAATAAATTTTGTTAGTTAAATATGTATGAGTAAAATGATTATATTAACAAATATGTTATTAATTAGTAAGAAAATATTATAATATGCTAAAAATATTTATTAGAAAACTAATTACAAAATTACTATAAAATATAATTTTTTGACTAAAAATTGAAAGAAATAATTTTTTTACGAAATTGGTTAACCCAAAAATAATTTATATGAAATAAAATACTTTTTGAAGTTCCCAAACACTTTTCGGGTTATAGGATCCAAAAAACAACTAAAGTAATAAATTTTTTAGTTCAATATGTGTGAGTAAACTATTTAGTTCAATATGTATGAGTAAAATAATTAAATTAAAAAATATGTTTTGAATTAGTAATAAAATATTGTAAAATAATAAAATAATTTTTTAGGAAAATAATTACGAAAGTACTATAAAATATGAGTAATAAAAAAAAAGATTATAGGATCCAAAAAAAATACTAAACTAATAAATTTTTTTAGTTAAATATGTATGAGTAAAATGATTATATTAAAAAATATGTTATTAATTAGTAAGAAAATATTATAATATGCTAAAAATATTTATTAGAAAACTAATTACGAAATTACTATAAAATATAATTTTTTTACGAAATTGGTTAACCCAAAAATAATTTATATGAAATAAAATACCTTTTGAAGTTCCCAAATACTTTTCGGGTTATAGGATCCAAAAAACAACTAAAGTAATAAATTTTGTTAGTTCAATATATATGAGTAAAATATTTAAATTAAAAAAAATATGTTATGAATTAGTAATAAAATATTGTAATATGATAAAAGAATTTATTAGGAAAATAATTACAAAAGTACTATAAAATATGAGTAATAAAAGAAAAGATTATAGGATCCCAAAAAAATACTAAAATAATAAATTTTGTTAGTTAAATATGTATGAGTAAAATAATTATATTAAAAAATATGTTATTAATTAGTAAGAAAAATATTATAATATGCTAAAAATATTTATTAGAAAACTAATTACGAAATTACTATAAAATATAATTTTTTTACTATGATCCAAAAAAAAACTAAACTAATAAATTTTATTGGTTAAATATGTATGAGTAAAATAATTAAATGAAAACATATGTTATTAATTAGTAATAAAATATTGTAATATGATAAAAGAATTTATTAGGAAAATAATTATGAAAGTACTATAAAGTACGAGTAATAAAAAAAAAATTATAGGATCCAAAAAAAAATACTAGACTAATAAATTTTTTTTAGTTAAACATGTATGAGTAAAATAATTATATTAAAAAATATGTTATTAATTAGTAATAAAATATTATAATATGCTAAAAATATTTATTAGAAAAAACGAGTTAGTAGTTTCAATTTGTTTAATAATTTTTTAATATGTAGTAATTTTCAATAAATAAATGTATGAATAAAATGGAAAAAAACCAACTTACTATTAGAAATATTAAAACTATAAATAGTAGACAGTGTGAGGAGCCTATGCATTGTCGTCGAGGAGACTCAAGTATATTCGATGATGCTGTAGACCCCCGCATTATTCCTTATTTGATCCATGGCGGCTTTTACGATGTATACCGTGTCGGTAAGATTCAGCACGATCATGCTCTTCTCACAGCCATGGTCGAGAGATGGCGACAGAAGACACACACCTTTTACTTGTCTGTCGGGGAGGCGACAGTCACATTACAGGATGTCTCCATATTATACGGTCTTCCGGTTACTGGCAGGGCTGTTACAAGTTCGTAACTACAATTCACAATTACAGTTCATGACATTATTTAATTACACGTGTTACTTCATGACCTTATACACGTTATTATGTCGTATCGAACAATTGAACTCCAGTTTACTAACATTTTGTAAGTCCATCTGGCCCGTTGATGCCGCAGGGATGGGCCCCTATTTTTATGCAGCATTTAGGAGTTGCACCTGGGCCTGAAAATTTCAAGAAAAATTTTGTGAGGCTTAAGTGGTTAAGTGAGACATTTGGCGCACTTGCAGATGATGCTGATGAGATCACAGTGTAGCGCCATGCTCGAGCATTTATACTAAGACTCCTTGGCGGGTTCATGATGCCAGATCACTCTGGTACACTGTTTAGACCTACGTACTTACCCTTGATAGCAGACCTTGATGCTTGTGGAGATTTCAGATGGGGGAGTGCAGTCTTAGCATCATTGTACAGGGGGTTATGTCGCGCCGCACGTCCCACCTCTTCTGAGATTAGTGGCCCGCTTACACTACTGCAGGTATGCAAAACATTATGTTACACATGTTGTTATTTAGTTTAGACGATCATACCCTTGCATATTGAGACTAAGAATCATTCAAATTTGGGTATGGGAGAGATTCCCAATTATGGCGCCTATACGAAAGTCGATTTCAATTACACCTGCGCAGCAGCCGCTTATTATTGGAGAACACGAGTTTCCAGGTGGACCGCTAGGGGGCAGGTGGCATGATAATTTCCTCTTGATAGACGTCTCCACCCATGTCCTCGCCATGTATAAGGATCAGTTGGACCAACTTCGCCTCGAAAATGTGAGTTATATATGTTGTACATTTTACATTCGTTACCTTTATGTTGTATAATTGATTGTCGTTATGTTACTCATGTTGTCTGTTTTGATTGTAGTTAGATTTCGTTACATGACAATTGATTGTCTATTTTGTATTTTTCAATTTCATTGGACCCCATACGAGCCCATTATGGACACGTTGCTCTACTACTGCTTTGCTGGGATGGAGGTTTGGAGGGCATTGGTTCCTCTCGTGTGCTTTGAAGTTATAGAGTTATATTTACCAAATCGAGTGATGCGCCAGTTCGAGATGAGACAGGACATACTGGACCATCCAAACACCAGGAGAGATCTGCATTCAGTGGATAGACGGGGGAAAATCGGAGTTGATTGGAGCGATTTTCATGTAGCGTATATAGCACTCTGGTCACATAGGATGAACTGTATAGTTGATGGCGAGATTCATGATATACCTATGTCCTCCACTGATCCTTATATGACTTGGTATAGGAGCAACACTCACCTCCATATTGGAAATCCACTAAGACACACAAATAGAGGATATTCGGGTGTCGGGGGCACCATAGATACAATTGTATGTGCAGTTAAATATTAAAATACCAAAATTATATTTAGATATCGTAATAAAAGTTCATTAAATTCTTTTTCAGGCAGAAACATGGGGGGATGTATATGATGGGGAAACACGCGTTTTACATGACTTCCCTAACACGGAGTCAATGAAGGAGATCTATGAGATACAGCTTCGTGTCATGGCTTCTTTATCCCTCCTACAGGAGACAGACTGTGTCCCACAGCACCGACGGCGTACCCGCGATGCCCCGCCTTCTAGTTCCCCAGGAGCCAGTGTTCCACATGGCATGCGACCTCATCCCACCCCTGCACGCCGATCCACCTCTTCGATACCTTCTTTCATTCATGGTGGATATAGTGTCGGGTACGTGACGCCTACCCCATACAGTTATGCCAGTCAGAGTTTCGGGACAACCTCATATAGGCCATCCTTTCCTACTAAGGAATACTTTGGCACACATAATCCTCCCAGGACATCACATCGACAACTGACCCGACAGGTATCTCTAGTTATGTTTTAAACAAACCCGGGGTATAGTCATGATCCATTCGTAGGGGGCAGTTCTGGACAGCAGTGTCATGATTTTCCCAGTTACTACCCTGCATCGACTTATGGGACTAGGCTGTCACAGATGACTCATCATTTTCACAGTGGCTACCCTTCATCTAGTTATGCTCCAGGGTTGTCACATATGAGTCATGATTTTCATAGTGCCTACCCAGCATCGACTTATGTGCTAGGGCTGTCACATGTTCAGCACGATGATGAAGAGTTGATAGCAGTAAATGACGAGGACAAGCAAGCGGAGGACAAGCAGGCGGAGGTGGGTGTTATAGAGGGTTGAGTGGTCAAGACGAGTAACAGGATGTGGCGGTTCGTAGAGGATTGAGAATTCGACGAGCTCGAACATGTCTAACAGGAGGGCGTTTTGGGCAATCAATTTTTGGGGCGTTTCATTAGTATTATCTATTATAAGTGGAATTATCCATTCTTATTGTCTATTATAAGTGGTTTTTACCCTCGGAGACATAACATCGCATTTATTTGTATGTATTTTATATTATACGTGGTATGACATTGCTTTTAAATTTTTCTAATCATTTTGCGAGCAACTCACCAAACATACATATACATTTAATTTTAAGACAGGTACAATAACAAAAAATCATATAACAAGATTAATGTTTAAATTGTTGTTCAAGTTTAATTTGTTAAGCATAAAACGCACTTGAGTTTTGTTCAAAATTGTCTCTCTCTCCTTTTCTCTCTCTCACTCTCTCTTTATTCTCTCATTCTCATTATATAATCAAAATTACACATAAAATTATAATATTTATAAATTTTGTATTATTTTTATTTTAATTTAAAAAAATAAAAAAATATAGACAGAGTTAAGTAATAATTAAAATATTTTAGTAATCAGTGATAAAATGTTATAAAAAATGTTATAAAATAGCAAAAATTTGCAGAAAATAATTTTAAGGATAAAATAAGTAAATATTTATAAGTAAAATAAGTATTGTTAAATATATAGTTATTTTATAAAGTAATTTGCAGTAAATAAAGTATTATAGTATTATAATTTTTGTTATTTTATAATATTTTGTCTATATTTTTATTATTACTTGATTATGTTCATATTTTTTGCTATTAATATTTTTTAATTGTTGCTTAACTTTGTTCATAATTTTTACAATTAAAATATTTTAATTATTCTTTAACTCTATTCATATTTTTTATTTTATTTTTTAATTTTAAAATAAAATTTTTAAAAGTATTATAATTATTATGTATAATTTTTATAAAATGAAAATGATAAAATAGAGAGAGTATAGTAGAGAGAGAGGGGCGTAGAGAGAGAGAGGAAGAAACAAAAAAGTAAAGCGAGAGAGGGAGAGAGAGAAAAGTGAGAAAGTGAGAAAGGGAATTTGGGGGGGGGGGGGGGGGGGGGGGGGGGCTGTGTGGCGGAAAAAGGGAGAAAAGAGAGCTTTTGAGGGGTGAGGGGCCGAAAATGGCAGGAGATGAAAACGCAAGCTATAGTTGACCTGCAGTCGCCTTTTCTCAGAAAACGCAACCATAAGCTGCGTTTTTATAAGAATTTACTATTATTTTTACTTGCTAAAAAACACAACTTTGAGTTGTGTTTTTTGAGAAAACGCATTCTTAGGTTGCATTTTACCTTAGATTGGAGATAAAGTTTTGATTTTTATTATTTTGAAAAATACTTTTTCAAATTTAATTATTTTGGAAAAAAAACCCGAAAAATGATCTTTGTACGCTTTTTCCCTTCCCTCATGATATGGCATATATCCCACCCTTTTCATGAGATGTCTTATCTTCTATTGTGGGGATTACATGGAATTAGATAGCCACTCCAATGACACATCTAATCCGGTGCTCGTAATCCCCAAACAAACGGGATTGGTGTAGAACTTTTGCGAAAAAGCTATCCTACTCGAGCTGTGGAGTTCCAGCTAACGCAATTTAGAGACCAAGACCCGAAGTTTTGTAATTTCTATATTTGAGTAAGGATTTGATTGGATTAGACTAACTAGAGGATATCCCAAGTTTAATCCTTCTAATCCAAAGTTATCGAAATGAATGAGAAAATTTTAAATCACGATTTATGAAAGAGATTGATAAAATCAATTAAATTAACCATTTTTTGTAGTTAATTTATTGGAAACCATTTTCAAATTATAAGTTCCGTTTTTAATTTCTTCAATCCTTTAGCACAATGATTTGATTGCACAAAAGTTATCCCATTCACATGGAGGAGCTGACAATCGATGCACTGATATTGTGAGTTTTTTTTTTTAAGCTACATAGTATCCAGAACTTCCACCAATTACTCTCTCAAACTTGTATATGGCCACCGTTTACAAGAATCGTGTGAATTTTATGCATTGCATAAATGGTTAATTACAAAAATATTCTTTAAACCATGATCCAGTATCACTAAATTCCTTTAAACTATAAAACATAATATATTGATCCTATAAACTATCAATTTGTATTAATCAGCATCTTTTTCAGTAGCATTTTAGCAATCTGTTAAGAGAATGAATGAAAAATTATCATGTAAGGTGCACATGTTCACAAAAATATGATTTTGTACTTAAATTCACTTACTATTTTTGTAGTAATTGTGTAATGGTTGAAATGCCTATTGAATTGTCTTTTATTTACATGTCATTTCAAGGGGTATTTCAACCATGAGACAATTATTATAAGAAGAGGATGGCCATTTAGGTATAAAATTATATTTTTGTGAATATATTCAAGTCCTATGGTAATTTTTCTTACACTTTCTAACAAGATTGCTAATAGAAGGCATTGATTGATATAAATTTATAGTGCAGATGATCAGTATGCCACGTTTTAGAGTTTAAGGAAATTTAGTAATAAAGAGTCATAATTTAGAGAGTCTTTTTGTAATTAACCCTTGCATAAATTATAACAGGTTACAAGGAAACATAAGATAAAAATCAAACTTGAGATCTTATGCTGACCAAAGCGACCACTAGGTATCCCTTGTAATTGATATTATGAGCTTAATTTAATATGGAAAGTTAGAAATCAAAGTCATGTTTAGTGGCAAAGGCCTGGATGGGACATGTGAGAGGGTTCCATCTTGTAAAGTGAACATCTGAAGGATGTAGACCAGTGCTAGAAGAAAGAATCAATCTTGATATATGCGGTTTTATAAGCAATGCTTTCTAGAATAGAATTTGAACTTTTTCTTGTATAATTCAACTAGTACATCTTTACGGATTTGGTTTTCCCTTTTTTGGAATTCAAACAATCTTTACAGATTTTGTTTTTCCTTTTTTGGAAGTCAAACATGCATTAATATATAAAGAAGGTCAGAGAATAGGATGAGGTCTCTTCTATTGGAAAATGCAAAGACGAGGACGAGAATATATAGAGGTCAACTAGACTCCTGCAAGTATAGATACTTATACATAAAAGTTTTAAAAATACTAAATTAGCTGTTTTAGATAAGGGAGAGTAGTGCAATGCAACATGCGTGAAACAGTTACTTCAAAGATACTGGTAAGGCTTTCAATAATTTTACCACTCTACCCTTATTGTCAAATCAAAATACAATTTAAAGGAATAATAGTAATTGTTCTTTCATTACGAGAGTAGTTGAGGCATGTGAAAATGTGATAGATCCAGACCAAACTAGGCTTCTCCCAAAATTGTTGTTCAATTACCACACCAAATGAGAAGATTAGGGGAAATGCAAATCCGGCTCGGCTCCATGTAGACCAAAACCTGATATTGGTTGTAGTTTTTGTGAACAAAATCCAGGGCTCCACCCTCTTAATGTGTGTTTCATCTGTTAAAAGTTGAAAGTTTATACGTAATACAACTTGGATTTGGATGGTACATAGGTTGCTGTAAAATATCTAATCATTCTAGTAGGAATACAGCTTCAGTTAAATTCTAAGCCTAGCATCACTGGAGAACTCAATACAGACATAATCACTCTTTAATTTTATTATTAGGATAACTATATATTAATGTTCACCAGCCGAGCCGGGTGAGCAAAACATGGGTTTTCATGGCATGATGGGAAGGAGTTGAAAATGTTAAATTGATTCAGTGGAAGTTGCATATATGGCCTGCCAATGTGCAAGGTGACCAGAGCCACAGGCTGAAAAGTCTTTCCAAGCACTTTTGTTCGTCGCCTTTGAAATTCGATCATGTCTATCATTCTGAATAGAATATATTCCTTCATGGGCATGCAGGAACATGATGCAGTAGTAGTGATAATGCATGCATCCACGCACGGAGAGAAGGGACTTGTTATATATCCAAGAAAGAAGCAAATTGAGTATTGTAGTGAAAGCTAAACCATATCCGAATCTGCGGATGTTTTCTGATCTCTAACGGGCTATAAGTAGAGAGAAATTGAGAGCGAGAATTTGTGTGTCGAGACTGGAAGATGAAGTGTTTGAGAGGAAGAGAGGCCTTTCATGAAGATAAGAGTCTTCTTGGTTTGATAGCCAAGGATGATTTGCCTGCTCCCAACCGAGGGGGTTCATTAATTCATTTGGGAACCCTAGCTTGTTTGGTTCCCAGGCAGTCATCTTGGCTAGTCTGACATGCTCTTCTCTTTCATGCTAGGCCTTCCTCTTCTTCCCCGATGAAGCGCTTGACCTTATATAACTTGGCAGGCTTCAAGAATTAACTCTAGCTTTCATGGTCTAGGGCAAATAGGAGAGACTGGTGAGATAAACCAACCGTGATTGGATTGGAAGTATCTAACCTATATATATATATATATGAATACAATTCTCCTCTCCATGTATATTTTCCTAAACTACTATCCCTCAAATGCATGGAAATTTGTCGAAAACATCTAAGAGTTTGCCTTCCGGAAAAAATATTGAGTTCATGTGGCCACACGGTTGTAGTCACATTACATCCATTTGAGTAATGTTTTACTAACAAAACATTTGTACAAAATTTTCATGCAATATGATGTGCCTGTCTATCGTCATCTCACTTTAAATCAAATCCAAACTAAAACACCTATAATTTTAGATTGTATTTTAAAAAGGTCATTACCACTTCGGTTAAGTTTTTTGCATAAATATTTTGTAAATAGAATTTCTGTAAATATATTAGGTCCACACACAAGATGAACTTATATGGTGTGGTAATTGAATTCTTTGGTGATGCTTACAAATTGATGAATTGCAATTTATGTGGAATTTATTTGTAGATCCTATAATTAATTATTAATGACATAGAAAAATATTTTATTTCATGTGTAGATATATAAAGTAAATGGGGAAACCATCCACAATAGATAAATTTTTCAAAAGAAAAAATACAAATACCTCTGAAGTTGGCAATGAGCCATTGCCAACCTCCAATATTGAAATCTCAATTTCCGAAAGTCGTCCAACGAAATCTCAAAGAACTGAAATTGATGATAGTGCAACATGTGCCGTTCTGCTAAATATTATTAATGAAGGAACTACTTCTTCCCAAACAGGTGATGCAGACTCAATGTATGAGACATTGACCTCATTTGAGTTTGTTTTCATATTGCATCTTATGAAATTAATAATGGAGATCACCAATTTGCTTTGTCAAGCTTTACAGTGCCAATCTCAAGATATTCTAAATGCTATGTAGCTTGTTTCATCCACTAAAGCACTTACTCAAAAGTTTAGAGTAGATAGTTGGGATGATTTACTCGCTAATGTAAAATTATTTTGTGAAACATGCAATATAAAGGTCCTAGATATGAGTGCTAAATATATTTCTAGACGTAGTTGAGCTCTCCATACACAAGATGACTTCACTATTAAGCATTATTATTGAGTTGATATTTTTTATGCTGTAATAGATTCTCAATTGCAATAATTAAATAGCCGGTTTAGTGAGCATACAACAGAATTACTTATTCTTAACTCTATTCTGAATTGTTAAGATGACTCCGAGTCAATGATATTTAGCAATTAGTAGACAAGTTTTATCCAAAAAACTTCACATATTCTGAGAAAGAGTAGTTGGAGAGTGGAACTTAAACATTATGAGCATAATGTAGTGCACTATCCGAAGTACAAAAATTTGTCAACTATTTTTAAATTGTGTCAATGGTTGGTAAAGACTAAAAGATCAACAATTTATCATTTTGTTTATAAAGTGATTGTACTTATGCTTACTTTTTCTGTTTCTACAACAACTACAGACCGATCATTTTCAACGACAAACATAGTCAAAACGAGACTTCGCAACAAAATAGATGATGATTTTCTCACAGATTCTTTATTAGTATACATTGAAAAGAAAATTACTGATAAATTTAGTACAGAGTCAATCATAGAAGACTTTCGAGACCTAAAAGAACATTGAGTTCCACTTTGATGAATAATAGAGTTTAACTGTACTTAGGAACAATTATTATGGGAGTGATCTTTTATTCCTATTTTGTGAATAATTAATTGATGTAACTTCATTGTTTACGTCTTAATCTAGTTGCAAATATCACTATGTTTATCCTTTTAAACTTAAACATATACAATAGTTATTGTTAGTAGGTGTGAAATTTTTAATGTTGCGGTCCCCCTAAAACAAAATACTGGCTCTGTCCCTAGGCTTAAATAACCCTAAATGGCAAAAGGCCATCTTGGCCAGTGGAAGGCAGCATCGTGAACTTGTCTAAGTTGCCTTTAACCTAGATAAAGAGTCCCTAAAACAAAATACTGACTCCGTCCCTGGGCTTAAATAACCCTAAATGGCAAAAGGACATCTTGGCTAGTGGAAGGCAGCATTGTGAACTTGTCTAAGTTGCCTTTAGCCTAGCTAAAGAGTCCCTAAAAATGACCTCTTTGAGTCAATCACATGCCTCTCAAAGAGTTTGCACTTATTTTTTTTGTTGGCATAGATACATAAGTTTTTCAAATAATGATTGATTTATTGAAGGTAGAGAGGGGGGTGTCAACAATAGTGGTGAATATTGTAGTGAAAGCGTTGGACTATGACTCTGTAACTGCATTTGAAATTTATAGGTTTTCAATAAACGTGCATGGCATTATTAGCTAAAAAATGGGAGGTAGGGCAAAAAAATTACCATTTTTCTTCTTCATTTTTTAATTCAAATAAAGTAACGAGTGGTTGCTTCCCCAATTAAAAAAAAAAAATTGATGAAACTTGTAAGCAAGTTCCTCTCACTCCACTAAAAAATTATTTTTAATTACTAGTTAATTTCTATTATTAAATTAATTAAATACTAAGTAACGTATAAATCACTTGGGTTCACAAGCAGCCTAATTTCATATAAGCGAAATGTATACTAAAAGAGGAATAGTTTGTGTTTATATGCCAAAATTCAGAGCCCAAACAAGTGATCATAAGCCCAACTGTGTAATTTACAGGGAAATGAGGGTAAGTGAGTAATTGCACTGGACCGTTGGTGTTGGCGACGGAGCGAGCTTTGTTGGCGGAGAGATAGTTGGGAGGCGCGTGGGGCTCGTGGTCAAGGTCAATGAGGGCGTAGCGGAAAGAATGGTGGACGGGACGGCGGCGTTCGTGCCAGACGGTGCCTGGTAGAGGGACACCGTTTCTGCTTCGCCGATGACGGCAGAGGAAGTGGCGGAGCGGGAGGTGAGGCGGCGGCGAAGGAGGAGAGGGAGAGAGTGAGAGATGTGAGGAAGGTTCCTAAGCTATAGAGTGCCTCCATTTCACTCCGTGAATCGAGTGGTCCGAGGTGACTCTGTTTAAATTTAACGGCTACAAGTTTTGATTTATTTTTTTTTTATTGGCCTTCTTTTTTTTTGTTTTTTTGGTCAAAAAGAATCAATCAAGCTGGATAGCATCCCTTCGAGTTACAAACTGGCCAAAGCCTTTCTGAAGGGATCCACTCTCGTGTCACCGTTAATAATATTCAATTTTTTAGTTTTAAGCGAGTTTGCTCAGTTAAGAAATAGTGTGATGTAAAAGTGTATTGTTTATGCAATATTCTCGGCCATACTCAAATTCAAGTCATTTAAGTTGCATGAAACATTCTTGAGGAGAAAACTATTACTATGGTATCAGTCAGAACAACAATTTGCTTAGGCAATTTATGTCTTACCTAAGATTGATGAATTGTGAATTTTTGCCGACTTGGGGAAAAGTTTAAAGCAATAGGGTTGGTTTAGAAAGGCTCCTGTCTTGGACAAGTTCTCTCACAATATCAATAAATTAAAAAAATCCTTGACTTCCACTATTTTCGTTATATATTTCAAGTTTGAAAAGTGTTGGAGACAAGTGCTATTTCTGCTTTGTATGGTTGTCGTGCCAATTTCTTTTTCTAATTTCATTTTGCTAGAAGTGCAAAATTAAAAAAAAAAAAATTATTTTTTGAGTTTTAAAACTGTTTTCATACATAAATAAAAAAAAACAATATGAATACCATATTGCTTCAAAAAAATTTATTGTTTTTGTTTATGAAAACATAGAAAACAAAAAAAAATGGTAAACTATAGCAAACGGACCTAATTCTCAATTTGCAATTTCAGCTCTAAAATAATGGTTCAAAATCTCATGCATGGTCGGAGATTGAATAGTGAGATTTGTTCTTGTCAATAAAATAGGTAGGCCTTACCTCAAGAACCTAGCTTGCACGAAGGAAAATTCTACTAAGACAAATGATGAAATAATTTTTATAATTAAGTGCCATCTAAATTATTGTTCTGCTTTAAAGTGAAATGTTCTAACTCAACAATTTCATCTCTACAAAGATCTGTTTGTATCTCATTATTCTTGTCGCAATTGCATTGTGGTAGTAATCTTGTACTCTTTATAAAGAAGGCTATTGCTTTTGCATTGAAACCAATACCGGCTTATGAAGTGTAAAATCAGGCGTGTGATGCTTGTAACATTTTATGTTTTTGTTGTTTGGTTCAAGAAACTCAATAAAGGGCTTCACATTAGTGGTACCACATAGAGCATAAGTAAATGAATGCACAAGGCAACACACAATCTTGGTGGAAGTTTACATATTTCATATGAACATTGACTTGCATGAATTCATAGAATAGTCCATCGTTGAAGGCCTAAACACCTTGTTACAAAACAGAAAAAAAATAAAAAAAAGACAATCGTACTTTTTAGGAACTCAAGGAAAATCTAAGATCACATTTGTTTTGTGGGATGAGATAAGGGATAAGAAATCCTAAAATTTAAATTCAACGAAAAGGTGATTTTGTAATTTAACCTCCCAATTCTGAACCTTCATATCACTATTTTTTTTTTACCCCCAAGATTATTTAATCTGAAACATACATGATAAAAAGTCTAATCTAGATAGTTTAACAGTACCCCATTTGCGTAACCTAAAGCGTGATAAACCAAACATGAAAATTACAAAATTACTAGTCCAATCCCTCAAAATAAACCCGCCCTAACAGAAACTTCATTCTACATCAAAGGCTTTTGGGAGGCCTATCCTAACCTCTCTCCATAACGTAAAAATGGTTAGTGGTTAGGTAGTATTGAGTGCTCGGTAATAATTTCTATTAAATAGTATCACGTGGTGTGTGTGAATACATCAACAACCTAAATTTTTAGTATAATAGAGAGATTTTAAGAAAAAACACTACAAGGCAAAATTTAATAAGATATTTCTTTAAAAGTCTCTCTATTACACTAAAAATTCAAATACTAATATATTTACACATATGATATCATTTAATATGAATTACTTCCGAGCACTCAGTACACCTAATTACTTTTTTTTCTCCTTGGTCATATATCGAGAACACCCAAGTTATAGCTGCTTAATCTTATCCTCATCCTCCAAGAAGGTATAAGCTTACTATTTATTGTACTGTAAGGTCTAATCCTCCTATTAGGGTCTCCTACAAAAAGTGAGAAAATAGGTTTCCTATTTCATGAATTAGGTACTACTAGCTCTATCATCACTACTGGAATGTGGACCATTAGCCGGAGAAATGAGCCTCTTTATTAGGACTCGTTTGGTATAATTTTTTTATTATTTATAAATAAATAAAGTTAAATTTTTTTAAAATTTTTTACTTTTAATAAGATAAGATATGTAGAAAAAAAAAACTTCAAAATATTAATTTTTTTTACTTATAAACAAAAAAAGACAAGTTCAAAAAACCCAATCAAACGGACTTCTAGTATGACTTTTGCTATACAAACATGATTTTTGTACATAATGGTTATATTGTCATATTAAAACATCCATCATTTTGATTCATAATTTGAAAGGTATTCCATAGCTGCATCAAACAGGGAATAGAAGTCTTTTAACTTTCTAGCAATCGAAAGTCGTATGCTTCGGAACAGTATATGCTTTGTTCTTTTAGACCTAAGTGTACAGTACTTCACAAAATTCTAATTTTAAAGAAACATCATACAAAAAAATATTATTTTTAATTTAAAATGAAATGTGCTTATTTATTCTGTTTGTATAGCATTAATCATATACTTGTATTCAATCCTCAACCAAGAGAAAGTGAGACTGCTCTTCCTACATCTTACCCTCCTTTTAAAAGATTGTGGGAGCTGCTCTCCGTAGTTTTCACTACTTCACGCCTGCTCACACAAAACATAGCTTGGTATAGTACGATTTTGCTAACAAGTGTCCTTAGAGCATTGTCTAAGAAGCATTTAAATTCTTCAATTCCCAGCAATATTATTTTAAGACCATGGGGCTGCGTAAAAAAATAATGTATCCAAATTAAACTCTTTCTTTTTTCTTTTTCCTATTTAAAACCTCTTACGTCTTCTATTGAGATTCCTCTATAGTGGTTAAGAAACTCCTACTGAAGTGCAGTCTTATTGATGAAGGATCGCCCAAGCTACAAGGTCGAAATGTATGACCACAACAGAGAAATTAATGGTGCTTCTGTAGTGTTCTTCACAAACGTTAAACATTCAAACATTCTTCATCCCTAATTAAAGATTCTAATGCTAACATCAAAAAGATTCTAAGCTTTTACATGAACTCCTCTAAAGTGCACATCCTAGATTTGAAACCTTGCTTTTGAGAAAATTATTATTATTATTATTTTGAAACAAATTATTATTACTTTTTTATTAAAGAAAGCCGTTTATTTATATATAAAACTGGCTACACATGACGTGGGGTAGCCATCTCATAAAAGTCCTAAAACAAAGTCATGTGTACAAAACTAGAAGGAGACAATGCAGATAAAACTTTTTAAGGTTGAGCAAAAGCTAGTTCATGACTTTCAAACCCATGTAACGTTCGTTATGATTTGAGAAAATTTTAACATTTAACTTTCAAACCCATGCAACATTCATGGTGATTTGAGTATTTGTAAGAATACGTAGCCTTGAATGGTAAAATCATAGTGGTCATAACACATGAGATAGGTTTGGACTGGACTAACCGGGGGATATCCCAAGATTAATCAATCTAATCCAAACTAATGGAAATGAATGAGAAAAAAAATTAAATCATGACAGAGTGATATTTTTTTTTTTGTTTACTGAGCCACATACAAAGGAAAACAAGACAAAACAGAAAATGGCACAAAACAAAACGGCCCAACTCAACCAGCATCTCCCCCTTCTGTCCAGAAAACCCTGAGAACCGACAGAGGGAGATCAATAGCCACCAAAGGGCCAGAGAAGGAATTTATGAAAGCTCAGCTAGCTAGTTCGTGTGTTGCACCATTCACCTTCCTAGGAACATAAGTGAATGTCTATATGCCTCTGCTTTTGTCGAGAGTGCTGAAAGCGAGCTGCCATATACGGCTTTGGCAAAAAGCACAAAGCCATGATCATCCCTGACAATAGCAGCAGCAGCCAGCTTCCCATCAACAAAGGCTGCATCAAAATTTAGTTTAATGGAGCTAGCTGTTGGGGGAGGGGGGGTTGATGTTTGTTGTGGGTGGGGATAGCCGTCCTCAGCTGAAGGGACCTGAGAGTCCTCCTTAGCCTAACAATGTTCAGCCCACAGATCCAGAACTTCCTTACAAATGCAGTCCACATCAATAGCGAATCCTTAAAAACAGTAGGCATTCCTCCATTTCCAAATTCTTTCCATAAAAATAGCAGCACAGGCCGAGAAAGTATAGCGATTAGTGGCAGTTGGCAGACCCAAGCTTGCTAGGTTTAAAATCTTGGTGATCCATTCTAAAGTAGAGCTAGCATCCACCAGATCAGTCCTGATATTCCAACATGCGTTCTTACTCTTAGTCTAGGCTATTTTCTGGGGCTAGAGTGCTTATTCATCCTATTCTAGTAAAACCTTGCATCCTGCCATTCTGTTGGTGAAGGAAGGTTAATTTTGTGATTCCAAAAACTTTGAAAGCCAGACATTTCTTCTTGCTTTGCTGTTGCTAAACTTTGCATCCTGCAAATTCTGTTGGTGAAGGAAGAATAATCTAGTGATTACAAGCACTTGGCAAGAAAGATACTTCTTCTTGCTTTGCCCGTGTCTCGGCAAACTTCTCACTTGTATAATCCGCTGATATCCTAGCAAAATTCGATAAAGGTGTGAAAGGAAGGTCAGAAAATTTATTCACAGTTTTCATTGACAATCTTCCCAAATCAATGAATAACGGTTGGCTTCAAAAAAATTTCCAAAGAAGCGGTAACGTGATAGACTCCTATGTATCTTACAACTCCAGAAAAAGGAAGAGAGGATCTTTTGGGTTCATAAGATTCAAATCTGCTCAATAAGCTTACAGAGCAATTTACACTTTTGATAGAATATGGTTATTTGATCAGAAACTGATTCTTAAGAAGGCAGAGTATGATCTCAAAGGAAACAAGAAAGAGTTACACCTGAGAAGAAGGCGAAGGAAGAAAAGGGAATCAATAAGCCACACATCATCTACAAAGAATCTCTAATTAATGGAAGGACATACATGGAAGTACTAAATTCACAGAGAATCATTGAAGACAAAGTGAAGACTAAGAGCGAGAATTCCTATAAGATGGTGGAGGCAGAGGAAGTTGATGAATAATGGCTAGAAAAATGTGCAATTGCTGTAGTACATGACTACAACCTCATAAATGGTGTAAAATAGGCCATGGAGATGGAAGGGATAATCAACATTAGTATTAGGCCTTTGGGAGGAAGGAAAGTGCTGCTACAATTCGTAAACAAGGGAGTAAAAGAAGAGATGATGAATAATGAAAGAGATTGATTGGAAAATTGGTTCTCAAGAGCAAGTGGCCGCATCGTAGTTTTAACGGTTAAGTTCTAGATCATTCATCCCAAGGGATTTTTACAAATATAGCAATCAACACAAATCATTATATTAAAGAACTATTGGACCGAATTGCTAAAACAAGTAGAGAATTAAATCTATAGTAACCAAAATTAGACCGAAAATCTTTTGAGAATTTTGGGAGTTGATTGGCTAACCTCTAGGCAATTTAAGCAAAATTAACTATCAATTAATCAATTGACCAATGGAATTGCAAGTAATTAACCACTAAGCTAAGGACTAAAGGACAATTAACAACTGGAGCAAAACAATTAAACCTAATTAACTCAAACAAAGTGCAATTCAAATCAATTAACTAGAGAATCAAATGGAATTAAAGAGGATGTGGACACAATTGATCCAATCTACCAATTCTTGAATGGAATTGAAGAGAGAGTTTAGATAACTCAAATCAAGGATCTCTTCATGGATTCTTGATTTGGAGAATTTAGACTAGAAAACCTTAGGTCCTATCTCAATTAGAGTATGATTTGAAAACCTTTGTGAGATCCTAAAAAGCAAACCATGAGTTTGTCAAACCATGATTATGAATCCAAGATTTCTAGAGAAATCAACTCCTATTGAGGGAAGAAATCTAAAGATATTCAATGGAATTAGAATACTCCCTTTCAATTTTCATGCAATTCTTGGTAAATCTTCACAATTGCATCCACATGAGGAACTTAGCTAGAGAACTTCATTGTAGAAAGCATGTAGATGTATTGAGAAGACATAAGAGAAAATAGATCTAAGACTTTATAGATGGAATTAGGTATTTTGTTACAAGGAAAATAAAAGGAAAATACTAAGAAAGTAAAAGAAAGTACAAGATGTATCTCTAACACAGCTTTTTTTGAATTTTTTTCTAAGTACCGGAATGAGAGAGTGTCCTCTCCAAACTCCAAACAGTCTTATATATGAAGGTTAAAAAAAGGGACTATGGCGACTGATTGATTAGTCGATGAGGCGATCGATCGGTCTGCAATCATTTTTTGATCGATAAAACACCTTGTAAGCACTATATTTGTGCTCGCTCAACAATCTCTGGCCCGACCGAACTCACTTTGAAAAACCATAATGCATTCAAACCCAAACCGACCTTCTAAACTCTAGTTCAGCCAATCGGTTGCTTCTCGAGCCCACTTGAAACTAAATGACCAAAATGCCCCTGAGGCATCATCGGGTCCAATTCAATTCAGCACGCTCTTTGAGAAGATACTTAAGTCCTCAGAGCGATAAGTCCACCCATTCCAAGATTGTCCCAAAAAATCTAGCATGCTCAGAATGCCATTTGAACCAATTTCGGACCCATTTTGATGGTTCCTAATCAAAATAACCATTTTACCCCTAAGCATCCTGATCGCCTTTGTCAACCACATCGGCTCTGGGTATCAAACTGATAAATCTCCAGGGGCACTCCACGAGTATCTCTAATCTCAAATCCCCTTCTAGTCAATTTCAGACCCATTTTGATAGTTCCTGGTCAAAATAACCATTTTAACCCCGGGGTTCTCCAATTGTCCTCATTAACCACACCGACTTTGGGTATCAAACCAGTAAATCTCTAGGGTATCCCTAATCTCCAAACTCCCTTCCAATCAATTCTAGACCCATTTCGGTGTTTCCCAATCAAAATAACCATTTTACCCCTAATAGGCTGATCATTTCTTTCAACCACGCCAGCCTCGGGTATTAAAGCGGTAATCCCCTGGGACACTTTTAATAGTGTCCCCAACTTTTGAATCCCATATCAATTGACTCTGGACCAATTTCGGTGTTTCTCAGTTCAAATGACTATTTTGCCCCTAGCGAGTCAGTCATTCTTTTCAACGACACCGGCTTTGGGTGTCAAATCGGTAAACTCCCGAGGCACTTTCATGAGTATCACCAATCTCCAAGTGCCACCCCAGTCCATTCCAGGCCTATTCTGGTATTTTCTAATCCAAATGACCGTTTTACCCCTGGTGGATTGGTCATCTTTTTTAATTATTCCTACTCTGGGTATCAAATTGGCAACTCCCGAGGCATTCCCGAGTGCCCTTATCTCTTTTCCAGTTAGGTCCCCCTAGCCTAGCAACTTTGTAGATCAAAGCGGAGCTAGGCCAAAAAATGGCTTTGAGCCACTAGAAGTGGCACCCAGATCTTTGCCTTGCAGCCTAAAGTAAATCAAATCTCCTGAATCATTACCATACCAAGGTGGCGCTACCTCCTCCAAATTTTGGCCTATAAATACAGACCACCCCCCAGCATATTTGAGGTTCAAAAAATCATAAAGAAACATTGCTTCTCTCAAGACAGTCCCCGAAGATCAATTCCAAAGGAAGAGGGATATTAAACAAAAATTGTGAACACACTATCTCAAAGAAGAATCAATATGCAGGTAGAGATCTAGAAAACTCTAGATTCAATTAGGGGATAAAAACACACAAAATACTTCCATGCTATAATGAAGTCAAGATTTAGAAGAAATTCCATTAGCCATCTACTGATAAAAGGGAAGGTGGTTTCACAACTCTCTTTAACTAAGGAAGCAATTCATAATCATTTTGAAAAGGAGTTCCAGGAAGATTACAAGGACATAGAAGGGGTATTTGAAAGGCAACTGGATTTGGAAAATCAAGCTGCTCTGGAAGCAAATTTTGAAGAGATGGAATCGTAAAATGCCCTTAAAAGCTGCAGTGGGAACAAAGTCCATGGACCACATGGTTTTAAATTGAGTTTCTAGCAAAAATATTGCAATTTAGCAAAAGAGAATCTTCTCCAGTTCATGGTAGACTTCTTCAACAATGGTGTAAGCACCCCATTTTTGCTCGCTTAGTAATCTCCGGGCCGACCGGGTTCGGTTTCCAACATTACAACACATGCAGGTTCAAGATGAGCCTTACAATCTCCAATCCAACCAACTGGTGGCTTCTCGGGCCCACAAGGACCCGCTGGAGCCATAAGCACCATTATTCCAGGCGGCTTTTCGGACCGGGTGGTCCCGGAAACCAACGCCATCCAGGTGGCTTCCCGGGATCGGGCGATCTCGGGGACCAACACCTCATCAAATTCCAGACGGTTCACTTCTGGCGCTTGCTATCCTGCTAACGTAGAATGTCCGTCATTTGGTAGTTCTCCGAGACTGGGTGTTCTCAGAGATCAACACTACCTTTCAAGGTAGCTTTCTAGGACCAGGCGCTCTGAGAAACCAACACCACCACTATAGGTAGTTCTCTAAGAACGGGTGTTCTTGGAGACCAACACCGCATAGGTAGTTTTCCGAGACCGGGCGGTCTCGGGAACCAACACCTAGGTCAACACTGGCGCCTGCTAGCTCGACTCAGTGAAAAATGACCAAACCTGCCCTTTGGGCCTCTAGGCACGTTTTGGGAAAGTTCAAAATCCCTCAAAATGATAAGTCCATCCTTCCAAAATGTTGTTAAACCATTAGGCGTCCCCCACACACCATTTGGTCCGAATCTGGTCCTATTCTGGCCCACTCGAGCCAAAATGACCGTTTTGCCCCTGAACACCTCAACACTGCACAAACTCCGCCGAACGGTAAAAGACTCTCCCAAAACCATCCCTGAATAACCCTACATGCTTAACACAGCACACCAAACCATTCCTGACCATTTTCGGCCAATCCAGGTCAAAAAGACCATTTTGCCCCTGGAAATCCAAATATGCCCCGAAACAGCACCGACCTTGGGATTTCGAGCAAAGGGTTTCACCATACAGCCTTGTTTAACCCGAGGAGGACCCGACGACACTAAACTCACACGACTCGATAAAAGTTCCTTGGAGCGTCTCACAGACGCTCCGCCTAAATTGTCTTTTCTCCCGATTCCCCAGTTATAACGCCCCGTCAACTGACTTGATAAATGCGTAAATTAGGGAATTCTTGAAAACTTGTTCATAGATCTTTCCATCGATACGGCTTGATTGGATAGATCGCTTCCCGAAGCCCTTCATCGTATGACCCAAACATGGCTACTTTCAACAACCCCTAGAGCGTCTCGCAGACGCTCCGCCAATGTTAACTTTTTCTCTGATTCCTTAATCAAAACGCACCGTCAAATGACTTGATAAATGCGTAAATCTGGGAATTCCCGAAAGTATTTCCAAAATACTTTCCATCAGTACGGTCCGATCGAAAAGATCGCTTCCCGAAGGCCTTGATCATGCGATACGAAAATGGCTACTTTCGAACACCCATGGAGCGTATCACAGACGCTTCGTAAAATTGTCCTCTTATGCATATTTTCCAAGATGATATCTCACACTTCCAAACATAATTCAAACTTTTCAAAAACATGAAAATTCACCGGAAGCCCTGGGAGAACATCCTAAGTGCGACCGATTCCCCCGAAACCTTCCCGATTAACTCAATCATCGAGGCAAAGTTTGGACGAACCTTCCCGGTGATGGAGTGTATGCTACATGCGCTCAAATTTTGATCAGATCGACCAACTTTCGATCAACAGTTGAGATTTATCCAGTACATGGGGTGCCACGTGTCATTCTGGCAACGGAATAGTACCTGCGCATGTCCTACATGCGCAGGGTCAAATTTTGGCCAGGCGCATATAGTACATGCGCCAGGCCTGTTCTAGAATCTTTATAAATACCATACTACCCTTTGCATATTCCAACTCCGATTTTCTGATGTGAAGCTCTGGTGAAGTCACTCCAGAACTACGAGTCTCTATACACACTTCACCTCTCCAACACTTAGCTTAGATTCCAGCATCCCCAAGCCTATATAATTCACATATGAAGCCTTATACACCTTCAAACACTCTCCACCAGCCCTCTAAGCCTTCTTGAAGTCATTCAAGCTCCAATCAAAACATCTTTGGAAGACTACAAGTGTGTTGAAGGCAAAATGTGGTATCTCTTTTATATTTGTATCTTCACCCACTCTTCTCTTTTCCCTCCTAGCCTATTTAGGTTATTCTCTATTTTAATCCCCATCTTCAACCCCTTTTTCTTGCATGCTTGAGCCAAGAGGGTTCTTAGATCATGCCTAGAGGAAAGCAAGTGAGAGCCACCGTGTAGGGGGATCTCTCACTAGCCTACTTTAAAATGGTATGGCCTAGGAGCCCCTTGTTTATGTGATGTAGCCTGAAAGCCTTGTATGTGATCATGACCCCTTGTATGTTACTATTTTGATCATGTTTTGTATGCTTGACTTCATTTTTTGCATATTGTCATGTTCTACAATGCTTACATTGCTCTTATTTTCATGCTATTCTCAAGCTCTATATTTCTTTAAAAAATTGTTCCAAGAGTTGGTCCCTTGAAGTTTAGGATGAGACTTTAGGAGTCATGTCTTAGAAAATCCCCCACTACCCCCTAATTCACACTTTTGCATCATTGCATTTCAACTTGCATAAAAGTTGCTTTCAAACTCTCTAATTTCCAAGGTTTCCATTCTTTTAAATTTAGTGGTTAAAATGGCCCCATGGAACCCTCTCTTGAGTGGTTTCTTTTATATTGTCCATAAGAGTCCTAAACTGTTAGAATGGTTCCCTTTTCTCTTTATGCTTGCTTAAGAGTGATATTCAAACTCTTTGATTTCTATGGTTTCTATTCTCTCAAGTTTAGTAGTTGGAATGGTCCCATGGAACCCTCACTTGAGAGGTTTCCCTTACATAGGCCATATGAACGTTAACTTGCTAGAATAGTTTCCTTTAAAAATGATTTTCAAAATCTCCTTCTTAAAAATGGTTTTCAAGAGTTTATTCTCTCCATCTTTGTATTAAAAGTGGCTTTTCAAAGGTTATCATCATTATGTTGAATCTTAAAATCCATACTCTTGTCAAAATAATGGTTATGATGGTCATAAAGAAACTTTCTCCTAAATGGTCTCCAAACATTA
>CM065398.1:19317500-19647500 GCA_033060915.1 Euryodendron excelsum
GTCATAACTTTTATTCCAACTCCAATCCCTTTTTCAAAAAGTCTAATAAATTCAAAGTTCATATTCCAAACTCTTTCAAAACCCTTATTATTTTCAAACTTCTTCCAAAAACTTGCATCATGCATCATCCATCCAAAAAGTGATGACTAGACCCCGTTTTCAAAATACTAAAGTGGATATTAATTGGACAATGGTAACCGGTTATTCTAGTGAGTGAACAAAGGGTGATTAGACATGTAGGTACTGAAAGGGCGGGGTAGGGTGATGATCTTAGGATATCTTCCCTACACGTAACCAACCCCTGAACCATAGATTTTTGTTTTCAAATGACCAAAATGGAGTTATTTTCTAAAAGGGCTTAAATCTTTCCAAAGGTTGCCAAACAACCTATTTCCTTAAAAACCCTCTCTTGAGGGAGTTTTCAAAACCCTTTTCCAAAAAAAACCCTAAGTTTAATCTTCGGATTAGCATTTAGTTTTAGGTGCCCTAACTCACCTTAATCAAGTTAGGTGACGACTCCTATTTTTCTGAAAAGCCCTTAGTCAAACCAATTTTCAAACCTAGTCACACTTGTCCTTCTAGGAGGACGAGTTCTAGTGACAGAGTTTTGTGGTTTAGGGTTCCCGAGCCGAAAGGACCTTAGACACCCAAAAACCGGGGCGCGACAAATGACAGAATACTTAAAGGCGTCAATGCATCCTTTATAACCTTGGTCCCTAAAAATGAATGCCTTGAATCACTTGCTCATTACAGACCTATTTCTTTGATCTCCTCCATTTATAAATTGCTTTCAAAAAAAATATCTTTAAGGATTAAGAAGGTTATGGATGGACTAATCAATGAAAGCCAGTCAGTCTTTGTTAAAGGCAGGCAAATCCTAGATGGGGTACTTATTGCCAATGAAGTAATTGATGACTGGAGGAGGAAAAAGGAAAATGGCTTGCTCATTAAATTGGATTTTGAAAAATCATTTGACAATGTCAACTGAGAATTCCTACTACATATGTTGTGAAAAATGAACTTTGGAAGGAAATGGTATAAATGGGTGAAGGAATGCCTATCAAGTTCCCTTGTATTAGTGTTAGTGAATGGGGCACCTTTTAAGGAGTTCAAGATGCCAAAAGGATTGAGACAAGGGGACTCTCTCTCACCATTCTTATTCATAGTTGTCACTGAAGGCTTAAATATACTCTTACAAAGGGCAAGATCTCTTAATCTCATCAAGGGATACACTCTGGGATCTGAAGGTATGCACATCTCACACCTTTAATTTCTTGATGATACACTACTTTTCTGTTCTATGGATTTGGGGGAAGTCAAGAATCTAAAAAGAATTTTGAGATGTTTTGAGATCCTATCTGGTCTTAAAATAAATTTTCAAAAATCAATGGCAAGTGGAGTGGGAGTGAATGAAGGTTTTCTCTCCAAGGAAGTAGAAATATTCAATTGTAAAAAACAATCTGTTTCTATAAAGTACCTTGGACTATCCTTAGGAGCAAACCCAAGGAATATAAATTGTTGGGCAGGTGTGTTGAACAACATCAAGTGTAAGCTAGCCCTGTGAAAAAGGAGGTATTTATCCATAGGTGGTAGACTAACACTGATCAAATCCACCTTGGATAACTTACCTATCTACTAGGGATGGCAGTGGACTGAGAAAAAGTAGAGATCCGACTGAACCCGCCCCATTTGGGAAGGGTATGTAGGATTCAAAATGGGGATGGAGGTGGGGATAGAGGTGAAAATGAAAAGCCATACGGATATGGAAGAGGGGATGGATCAAGGTTTCCCCCTGCCCTGCCCTCACCCCGCTTGAAATTTTTTTAAATTTTATGTAGGCTAATTTTTTTTCTTGGCTTTACTTTTTAGACGTCCACTTGCTTAGAGTTTTCTCACTATTCATCTAATGAAGTGGAATAGATGTATAATTTTTTAAAATCAGCAGTGTGTAAGTGTAAAAAAAATTAAATGGTGAAATGATGTGGAATAGATGTATAATTTAATTCTTAGGAATTATTTGGCATGAGATATAATTTACTAATCATTTAGATAGAAGATTGAAATGGTTATGATGAAGTTTTTTTAGGTTCATTAATGTCAAACATAAGTTGGATAAAAAAAAATAAAAACTAAGATTTGATAAATTAATTAGCTTAAAAGCGTTGGGAATTGAACACCAAATTCTGAAAATAAGGTTTTTATTGCAATTTATGTATCACAAGTGTGAAATACAAAAATAAAATTCTTTAACATAGGTAGAGCTAACTATGGTTTTTTTTTTTTTTTTAATATGGTTTGATTTGCACTTGGGCTTTAAATTGGGCTTGGCGGGTGCGGGGCAAGGGCAAATGTGGAGGCAGGGGTGGATGGGGGTTTGTACCCTCGGGGTGGAGATGGACTTCTAACAAAATCCCCGTATGGGTATGGAGGCGGGGATGGAGGTGAATTTTGAAGGTGGATGCAGGGATAAATGTGACAATCCCAACCCCGCCCCAGTCCAGTGTCATCCCTACTATCTACTATCTCTCAATATTCAAAGCTCCAATTAAAGTGTGCAATGAAATTGACAAACTGCAGAGGAAATTCTTATAGGGGGATAAGAAAGGAAAAAAGGAATACACTGTGTTAGTTGGAGCAAAATCACTGTTAGTAAACAAAGAGGTGGGTTAGGTTTAACTCTTATAAGGGTGATGAACATGGCTCTTTTGGCCAAATGGTGGTGGAAATTTGCAAATGATAGAGAAGTTCTTTGGAGAAAAATGATTTGTAAGAAGTACAAATGGGATGAATCTGGATGGAGTTTTCCTGAGGAGTTTGATGAAGGTCTTTCAATCTTCATGAAGGACATTCTTATGCTAAAGGATGATCAGAAAGGATTCAATGAGATCTTGAGATTAAATCTCAAGATTAACATTGTGAAAGGTCTTTCAACATTTTTCTGGGATGAACCTCGAGTGAAAGGGAATTTGATGCAGAAAAGGTTTCCTAGACTGTTCTTATTGCCTGATAAAAAAACAAGCAAATATATCAGAGATAATGATGGATCATGGTTCTTGGAATCTAAGTTTTAGAAGAAGACTTCACAGTTGAGAAGAAAGCAACCTGGAGGTCCTAAAACAGCAACTTAACAATGAGGTATCAATCAATGATGGTAATGACTCAATCACTTGGAAAACAAATATTGATGGTGTACTTACAGTAAAATCCTACTGGCAAATGGTTGAAGAATCAAGCTCACATGTAACTTCTAGATTGGCACAATTATGGACTACTTGGGCTCTTCTTAAAGTCCAAATCTTCAACTAGATGGCCCTACAAAAAAGGATTAGATGCAGAGAAGTTTTGCAGAAAAGGAAGATACTTCACTAGGATCATAATCTTAATTGTGTTTTCTATAATAAAGCACTAGAATACTCTAAACACCTCTTACTTTAGTGTAGTGTTTCTTAACTAATCTGAAGTAACATCTTCAAATGGTGGGGCTTGGAATGGGTAAGCCAAATAACATTGAGTTTCATTTCAAGGGGTGGTGGGACAAAAAACATAAACTTATGGGAAAACACCTCTGGAAAGCCCTGTTCTTGGCCACTATATGGAATATTTGGTTGGCAAGAAATAAGGTGATCTTAAAAAATGGAGGGTTTAGCTAGTAAGAAAATGTGAAGGATATCAAGCTTCAAGTTTTGCTTTGGGCTCAAGCTAAAACAAGGGTTGGAAGCTTAAATCGCTATAGCTTTTTTCACCCTATTGAAGGAATTAAATCTCTTGATCCTTCATTATTTTAGTTAATTTGTGCTAAGACTTGTGAATTGTGTTCACCCCTTAAGGTGTTTTTTGAGATCTTATGGGATATTTATAAAGCCTTACAAGCTTGCAATGCCCTCATTTTGTATGATCTCTCATTATCATCAATATTATTATTTTACTTTTAAAAAAAATCATTTTTGAAATATTGCAATGAAATAATAAATCATTTTTATCAATCATGACAAATCAATAAAATGATATTAAACGAACCATTTTTCTAGTTTAATTTATTGGAAACAATATCTAGATTATGAGTTCGATTCACAATATGACTGGTGCCACCGATGGAACTAAGTGATGCCTTTTAATTTGTTCAATCCTTTAGCACATGCAACAGAATGATTTGATTGCAAAGAGTTATTCCATTTGCTTGGATGACCTGACAAATGACAATCAATCACTAATATCATGAGTTTTTTTTGGATAATTACAACAACACCTCTTAAAGTATAACTCAGTATCATTAAATCCCTCTAAATTTTAAAACGTGACATATTGACCCCTTAAACTATTAGTTTCTATCAATCTACACCTCATATTAGCAATCCTTTAAGAAAATAATAGAAAATTTATTTTGTGACTTGCACATGTTCATAAAAGTATAGTTTTATACCTAAATTGATTTTCTCTCTTTATAATTATTCACTAATATTGAAATTCTCTTTGAAATGACATGTAAATATATGGACAACTTAAGGTGAATTTCAGTCATTAGACAAGTATTTAAAAAAAAGGAAATATTAATTTAGGTATAAAATCATACATTTGTGAACATGTTCAATTCACATGACAATTTTTCATCTGTTCTACTAATAAATTTCTAATGTATTGCTAACCTAAAGTGTATTTTGACACAAATTGATAGTACATTGGGTCTATGTGTTACATTTTAGAGTTTATGGGGATTTAGTGATATTGAGTCATAGTTTAGACGGTGTTGTTGTAATTACCCCTTCCTTTTTTTTTGACTAAGTTTTCAGATGTTCAACCAACTACTCTCTTGAGCTCACGCATGACTACTATCCACAAGAACCATATAAACTTCATGCATTACATGAATAATAACGTAAGGAGAAATCAAGCTTGAGATTGCATCAGGACGAAGCCAGGAATTTGTTATAAGAGAGCCAAGAATAGCTTTATAAAAAAATTACAATTGATAATCCAAGTTATATTTAATTTACTAAAATATAAAATAACATCAATTCAATCTAAAATCATTTCCCATCTTATTTTGAAATTTTATTTTAACAACATTCGTAGCCGAAAGTGCATATTCCGTATTCACAGTAGAAACCAAAAGGATAAAAACAAGTTTAACCAATCTATAACAAAAAAAATTGAAACTTGTGTTTTTTCTACTAAAATTTATCTTAAGTTTTAATTAATTAGATATGGATAAGCATAAAACTTGAGACACAAACAAAAAAAATTACAAACAAATAAAAATAAGCCCAAATAGCAATAAAAATAGGCCACAATCAAATTGCATAAGATATTAAATAAAATATTTTTAAAATTAGGGGGACCATTTTATTATTTTAAAATTTTTGAACTTTAATTTGTACTACATCTAATCAGACTTTTTGAACCTTAGGGGGCCCATGGCCTCCCTTTGGCCCCTTATAGCTTCTTCCTAAATTTCACGCTTAACATGAGGACCAAACCACCATTTGGCCACCCTTCAAGTTGATGTTATGAGCTTAAGATGCAAAGTTATGCAGAAACCAAAGTCATGACTCATGTCTAGTGGCAAAGGTCTTGTAACGTGAACGTTTGAAATATGTACCCAACGCTAGAAGAAAGAATCAATCTTTCTTTTCTTTTTTTTTTTCAAGAAAGTAAGATGTATATAAAAGAAAAAAGAAACAAAGAACAAAGGGAAGGGGTGAGAGGAAAAAAAAGAAAAGAAAAATGGATGATGTCCATCTACAGCCCTGCAGATGGAGGACATCCAAAAGAAAGAAAACTAGAGACAACAAGACCTAAAGGTCAACAAAGAAACACATACCACTAAGCAGATTCCATAAATCTACACAGCAACAATACATGAATAGGACACCCGGCTTAGCTATTAATAAAAATAGACTGGGGCAGATTCCATTTTGAGCAGAGCCATTGGTTTGCTTGGTTAAACTTTTGCTTCCGAAAGTAGTTAATCTCCCTCTAACCTGCATGATGATCTCCTTTATGACTACATCCACTGGCCTTGATTCATGACGAAAAATCCTGTTGTTCCTCTCATTCCATATCATGTAGACAGAAGTTGTAAATGCAAGCTTCATAATTATTGTACCCAAAGACTTACCTCGCAGCTTCGAGGCAAGGAATACGACTAAATTTGCCCAGCTTATAGTAGGCCACTGCACATTACATTTTTCCTGAACATAATTCCATATTCTTTGAGAAAAACAACAACCGAAAAAAAGATGATTATGGCTATCCTCCATATTCTAACACAAAACACATGTGGACTCATTGGTCACTCAAAAACTGACCAACCTATCCCAAGTACTCAGTCTTCCTCTGATTGCAGTCCAAGCCACAAAACTAAATCTAGGGATGTGGTTTGGAAACCAGAGGAGATGCCACCATCTGACAATAGGTTTTCAATCTCTAACATACTCCCATGTCAACTGAATGGTGAATTTCCCAGATTCACTTAACACCCATCTAACTTCATCTACCCTAGACTGATCAGGAAGCATATCAGTATTCCTTTGCAGCTCTAAAAGGTCAGTGGTCCTCGACCATTTCCATTCATTTCCTCTAATAATTGTACTAACCTTTGCATTTCTATTTATGGCTGCAGCATTGACGATTCTCTGCCCCCTCCTCTAAATAATAGGGCCCATAGGATGCCAATTGTCATACCTCTGTACAGATTTTGTTTTCCTTTTTTGGAAGTCTGAACAATCTGTACTGATTTTTATTTTCCCTTTTTTGGAAGTCCAACAAGCATGAATAAAGGTGGTCCGAGAATAGGGTGAGGGCTTTTCTCTTGAAAAAAGGAAAGAAGAGGAGGAGAATATATAGAGGTAAACTAGAGTCCGGCCACAATTGTTCCGTGTTCAAGTATAGAGATGATACATAAGAATTTTAAAAATGTTGAATTAGCTGTTTCAGATAAGAAAGAGCAGTGTATAATGCTACGTGTGTGAAACAGTTACTTCAAAAATGCTGATGCAGTTTTCAATAATTTTACCACTCCACCCTTATGCTCAAACCAAAATATAATTTAAAAGAATAGTCATTGTTGCTTCGTCGATCATGAGAATAATTTAGGCATATGAAAATGTGAGAAATCCTAACCAAACTGGAGTTATCCCTTTTAATGTAGTGTAGATATAAGAAAATTGTTGTCTCAATTATCATCCCAAATGAGAATATTAGGGAAAATGCAAATATGGCTCAGCTAGGCCCCATGGGAACCAAAACTTTATATTGGTTGCAGTTTTTAGTCCCCTTTCTTTTAATGTCAAAGTTAACCCTCTACACATACTGTTAAGTTATAGTGTGAACCTTCCATTATCTGTCATTTGTCCAGATAATCGAAATGCCCATGTGACACAGGTTGTTAACTAATATTTTTTTTAATCCTTAAAACAATTGTGGGCATAAAAAGCCCTTTCTCTTTTAAAAACAAGAGGGTGTGCCATGAAAGACGGGCCAAACCTACAAGAAAGTAGGCCCAACATTGATAAAAACAAGCCCAAGAGCTATGAAAGGCCCTAAGACCGAAGAAACCTGATCTAACCAGGAATAGGCTCCTAAAAGAGTGGTCCTATTCTATCCAGGACTAGAGAAAATAAACCCACAACTCCTAGAAGGAGTAGGACCTGTATCGCCTTTTAATTGTACTTCTTCTTCGGGCGACATAAATTTAACTTGAATCTTCTGAGGTTGATTTCTCTCGAAGATGGGGTCCAATATAGACCACGGGCAATTATAAGCACGAATTACACTTGAAGATGAAAAACAACCTATGAAGTGCTTCTATGAAAAGTAAAAGTGTAAAATGGTTGATTTGAAAATTGTGATTAAACTACTAGACAACTTAATTGAAAACTAGCTTAAAAATTTTAAAGGGAATTGGATTCAATTGATGCAATCACTCAATTCATCAAAGGCTTTCAACAAGGTTTATAACTCAAACCAAACACCACAATCAAGAGTATTTGGTTCGAGAAATTTAACTTTTAAATTCACTAATTCTCAAGTAATTGAAGTTAGATTCATGGTCATTAGTAGGATCATATATTAATACCATCAATTTGACTAGGATCAATACCTAATTAAGGAATTAATTATTGAATTAATCAAACATAGTCAATAACCTAAGTGTTCTTAAGTATCCAACATTCAATTGATGAGAATTGTGAATCTAGGAAGATGAATCAATGAAAACATGAGATACCTTCATTGAATTTCTTGGATTACTTAAGTGATCTTCACAATTGAGCCTAATTGAATACTTAGTTATGCATTTCCATGGAAGAATTGAGCACTTGGATTGAAATCATAATGAAAACAAATCTAGAAATGGAATTATAATTGAAATTGAATTGAAATTATAAAGTGTTTCTAGCTAATACAAAGCTCTAAACTACTTACTAAAAGCAGAAAATCGTACAAAAAAGCTTGGATCGCCAAAATGAGGTACAAAACTAAATTTATAGCTAAAAAATAAAACAGGGATTACGTAAGCATTCGAACAGTTTAGTAGGTCTTCTAATGGGCTTTTAATAGCCTTCAAACGATGAAATCAAGCATTTGTATTTTCGAATAGTTTCACAGAGGGCTTCATTTGGGCTCTGTTATGGAAAAATGTTCAAATACCCACAAGGGCCATTCTAACAGTCTTTTGACCTTTTTGCCCTTAGCTCCCCTAATTCATTTCATTTAAGCTTAGAACTTGTCAATTAGCCATAAACACAGATTAGTATCAAAATACAACTAAAAGCAATAAAATAGAACTAAACTAAGTCTAATAACTAGCTATTTAGAGGATGCGTATTACACTTTTGGAGTGTAATCAGGACCTTCGAAGGCTTATAAATAAGGCAAGGTGAAAAAGAGTAAAGTACGCATTATTGAGAGCTAGAATACACTTGTCTGACTTAATCTTCTGAGTGCCTTTGATCTCAAGAAGGTTGGCACATTCACTCCTTTTCTACTCTTGTAGGCTTTCTGGTGTTCATCTTCGAGGCTCACATGCATATTTGGCACATGAAAAATCCCATCCACAATAATCACAAGTAAAAAATTGAGTTATTACACCTAGCACCCTTAGAGTACTTCGCACTAAATTCCACTATATATACGTAACACAACTTGGATTTGGATGGTATAGGTTGTTGTAAAATATTTGAACATTATAGTAGGCATATAGCTTCAGTTAAATTCCAAAACTAGCATCAATGGAGAATTCAGTATAGACCTAATTATTCTTTTTATGATTAGGCTAACTAGACCAATTAAAAATGATCTATCTAGGCAAATCAATGTTCACCAGCGGAGTCGGGTGAGCATAACATGGCTTTTGAAGGCATGTTCTGAAGGAGTTGAAAATATTAAATTGATTCAGTGCAAGTTGCACGGCCTGCATGCCAATGTGCAAGGTGATTAGAGCCACAAAAAGAGAACTTTGTCCAAGCACTTTCTTTGGCGCCGTTGAAATTTGATCATATTCCATGATCATTCTGAATAGAATATATTCCTTCATGGGTAGGAATATGATGCATCCATTCAAGGAGAGAAGAGACAAAAGAGGCAAATTGACTATGTAGTGAAAGCCAAATCATATCCGAATTTGATGTCTAACGGGCTATAATTAGAGAGAAATAAAGACCGAGAATTTGTGTGTCGAGATTGGAAGATGAAGTGTTTTGAGAGGACGAGAGCTCTTACATGAAGATTAAAGAGTCTTCTTGGTTTGATAGCCAACAATGATTTGCCTGCTCCCAATTGAGGGGGTTCATTAATTGATTTGGGAACCCTAGCTAGCTTGTTTGGTTCCCAAGTAGTCACCTTGGCTAGTCTGGCTTGCTCTTCTCTTACATGTTAGGCCTTCCTCTTCTTTTTCCTTGATGAAGGGCTAGCTTGCCCTTATATGTCTTTGGAAGGCTTCAAGAATTAACTCTAGCTTTCATGGTCTAGGGGCTAGGGCAAACATGAGATCAGAGACTATGGTGAGATAAACCAACCATGATTGCAGGTATTTTATAACCTATATATATATATATATATATTGAGAAAACCCTAATTCTGCAATATACAGATTTACTTTAACCTTATTGAGGGTGCGAATGGCCAATCTTAATTATCTAGTATTAAATCTAGTAATTAAGCATATATCATAAATCCCACGAAAGCATAATAAAAGCAAGCACTCATAGAGACAAAAGATTTTTGTCTTGGAAACCCAATGTGGGAAAAAACCACGTGGACCAACTCCTTTGGTCCGGGCGAGCTAAGCACTATATATGAATAGTTTACACAAGTTATATTTACAACCAAATACCAAACACCACAAATATTGTTCGAATCACCATGAACTCTAGTTTAAGTTAACTTGCTTGACTCCTCAATTTTCTATTCTTCCCCAGTCGCTTGACTCTAGTATGAATCACCACGATACTTTTTGTTGCCTTTGGAATCCACCAAGCCGATCTTCTGTTCAGCTCTTCAATTAATGGTGGAAGGATATGTATTTTCTTTGTAGAATAGTTGAAGAGTCGATAACCACCAATACGTCTTTCTCTAATCTTTATAGCCCACAAACCCTATCTCTTTGATAGGTATATTATCTATCTTTGGACTAATTTATTCCCACTTAATATGTCTAGATACATACCTAAGTCATATAGGAAAGATCTGATCAAGAGTCATATATATCGCAATCTTTCTAAATAGATCATTTAAAAAAGATCTGTGATAGGTATATCATCTATCTTTGGACTATTTTATTCCCACTTAGTATGTCTAGATACATACCTAAGTCATATAGGAAAGATCTGATCAAGAGTCATATATATCACAATCTTTCTAAACAGATCATTTAAAAAAGATTTGTAGATTTTTTCGCATGGCAAGTGCCATGTTGAAGTTGGCCAGTGCCAACTTCTGCTAGTGCTATTGATCTTGCCATACTTACCATCTTTTAAAGACTCTTTAGGAACTGCTCGTGAGCATGCATGGCAAGTGCCATTCATCTTACCAATGATCTTGCCATTATTTCTTAACTCTTTGCAATCCGGTTTTAGCTAATATGGCAAGTGCCTATTCCATAGTTCACTAGCGCTAGGTATGAAGTTTTTCCAGGAATCAATCTCTGAGCTTTGAAAAACTTCTGCAATGAAAATGGCTTCTTCATCAAACTTAATGTGACCTAACAACATGTTTGAAATACAAATCACCATAAACAAAAACCTTACATAGATGAATGCAATTCTCTTGTTCATGTACCCATCAAATTCATGTAGATTTGACAAAAACATCTATCGATTTTGCCTTCAGGAAAAATATTGAGCTTGTGCTACGCAGTTGTAGTCGCATTACCTTCATATGATTAATACTATTCAAACAGAATTTTGTACATGATGTCCTTTCCTTTCAAACTAGAACCCAAGTGAAACATTCTTTAGTTAGGCTTTTATTTTTAAAAATGTCATTATGATGTCCTTTCCTTTCAAACTAGAACCCAAGTGAAACATTCTTTAGTTAGGCTTTTATTTTTAAAAATGTCATTACCACATCATTTGTTAATTTTTTTGTATAAAAGTTCTGTATGGATAGAATTTTTTTTGAATGTATCAGGTCTAGTACACAAGATGAACTCATATGGGTTGAAAATATCCCTAGATGGCAAAAGGCCATTTTGGCCATGGAAGGCAGCATTGTGAACTTGTCGAAGTTGCCTTTAGTCCTAGCTAAACTGTCTCTAAAAAGGACATCTTTGAGTCACCCACATGCCTCTCAGAGAGTTTGCATATATATATCTTTTGTATAGGTACATATATTTTTGATGATTGATATATTGAAGGTAAAGAGGTGGGTGTCACCAATGGTGGTGAGTACTGTAGTGAAAGCATTGGACTCTTAACTTTGTAACTTCTTTGAAATGGTATAAAAGAAGTTTCGATAAACATCCGTGGCATTATTAGCTGACCAGGTGGGAGGTACAAAAAATAAAGGAGGACCATTTTTCTTCTTCATTTTGTAATACAATAAAAGAAATAAGTGGTTGCTCCCCAATAAAAATAAAGAAAAAAGTGGTTGCTTTATAGCAAGAACGTAAGTTAAATCCATTATTTTAGAAGGAATTAGTCTTAAGTTGATGAGAATATATTTTCGGATAAGTCTATCAGTTCGATATGAAGTGATGCTAAGCTTGTAAACAAGTTTCCCTTAAACAAAAAAAAAAAAATATATATATATATATATATATTTAAAGCAGTAATTAATTACTTTTATAAAATAAATTAAGTGCTAATATACAAACCATTTGAGGTTATGAATGTTGGCGATGAATTTATTATGCATAAAGTGCTATTTAACTTACTTGATAGCCAACACCGCCTGTATGTGTCGCTAGCATTCGTTTCTCAATTTAGGTACTGTGAGGTGTTTAAACATAACTTATTTATCTAGCTTTGTGGCTTAAGCTTAGAGTTTATTTTTTAAAAGGAAAATGCTTTACATAAATCTTTTTCTCATCTATTTTTTTTATTCACCAGGCACGCAAATGAATTTCACATGCATTTATTAATATTGATTTCATGTACATTGTGCCTGGTGAATAAGAAAGTAAGTGAAAAAAAATATTTATGTATAGCATTACTCTTTTTACAATGTTGTTTGACTCATCTTCAAAGAGGCTATTTAAAAAGCCACTTAAAAAGCTACTTTTAATTGTAACTTATTAACTTTTATAGTTTATAGCTTTTACGCATCCGGTTCAAACACCTCCTTCATAATTGTTAAAGAAAAAGAAGACTAATAGGTGGTGGTCCAGTGGCCAAATTCTATACCATGAAATTTCTATAACTGCAATAGGTTTTGAGTTCCGGCGTCATACTTGTCCATGTCAAATATTTTGTGTAGCTGACTTGTCTTCTAAGCCCTTTAAGCTTTCTAGATCGGTTGATCGCCGCTCCGTACTGGTTCTCAGCGGCTAAGAGCGTTTATAGTCACATTCAAAGCGTGTTGTCATGCTAGACACCTTCTCCTAGAGGTAAATTTTGGGTGGGGCGGGTTTGCAAAGGATCCACAATATATAATAATATTTATTAAGTCCAACATTAAATTTTAAACCCGCTCAAAATAAAAAAATTAGATGCCCAATCTATTCATTTAACCTTAAAAAATTTATGTCTCAAGTTAGACATAAATAATGTATTAGTTAAACTGGTTTGTATGTATTTTATTGACTAAAAATTAAGTGTTAAAATCTTGTCACTAATTTTTTTAATAAATATTTTTCTTCTAAAAAAATAAACTTAAATTATGTAAAATCTAAATGTATGCGATGTATCTATCTATACTCTAGTGTAAACTTATGCGATGTATAGGATCACAGCCTCTGTTTTGATCTCTATTCTCTCACAAAATGAGAAGACTTGATATTGGAAATTTAACAATCAATCAATCTCCTATTGGGGGCAATCAGTTGTGTCTGTGGAGGACGTTGTAGCAGATTTTTCCCCTCGGAGGCATTAATAGAGTTTTTTTTGCCAAAATAACATTTTTTTTTAAAAGTAATTCCCTATCTAACACTCTTTTAAAAATATTTTCCAAACTAGTATTCTGATATCATCTCTAAAAGAAATATTTTGTTAGAAAATCATTATAGTTTGCTAACTTTTTACTCATGTATAAGTGCCTATTACTCAAAACTGTTACAATAAAATTCAACTCAATCTAAAACAAAAATGGACCAAATGCACTTTTGATAACTAAGAAACTTACAAAAAAACTCTATAAAAAAAGCTAGTCTTTTTTTTTTTTTCCTTCTGCTTTTTAACAATTAAACAGGATATTAATTTTAAATTTATCTCTGCAAAAGACTCACAAAAAATTAATATAGTGAACATGTGGACATACACAAAGATAATTATTAAATTAAGTAATTCCATCAATTAAATCCCAACAATACTCTTAGAGAGTAAATTACAATTTTGTAATGTTATCACCTCTAATTCAATTTAAAAACTACTCAAAAAATTTGCACTAATTTCAATTTTGTCTTTATGATTTTTTATGTCAGTTTAAGTTTAATGAATCTCCAAGTCAATTAAATTTTTATAATGGCTTCCACGTCTCCTCTTAATCAAATACTATTATGACATGCAATTGTGTTATTTTTTCTATCTATAATTTAATGTCATTGGTTTGCACCCATTAAAGATCATATGCTATTTTTGTAGTTGTAACCTATCAATCCTTGCACTACTGAGTAAAGTGGTAGGCACTAAGATTATCTTACTCATGATCATGGGTTCAAGCCTTGTGCTTATCCTTTAGATTATAAATATATATATATTTTTTGTAATTCTTAAAAAAACTTAATCTCTACACTACTTAATCAAAACCATGCTATTATACTAGTGTACAATCAAGAGATGTGAAAATAATGCTATAAAGGATGACCAATTAAAAGTGAGAGTTTTTTTATCATTATCGTAAGTGGTAAATTTAAGAATATGTACTCATATACTTGGGTACAAAGTTAATTTTGATAAATTATAATAACTTATGAATAAAAGTTTTCTTTTAAAAATGGTGTTAAAATATTAGTTTATGAATTATTTTTAAGAGGGTGTTATATGGAGGATTATTTTTACAGAGAAAGTAACTTTGGGAAAAAACTCGCATTAACAAGCTGTTGGTTAGGGTTTGGCCAGGTGGGTCACCAGCACGACTGCCACAAGGAGACGCCAACGGCCAAGGTGTCTCTTCGCTCGAAGCTGTACTCTGTGACAGAGCATAGACCCCAATTTTACTTGTACCCGATCACAGCACGACAGTTAAGAACATAGGATATATCACCTGCCAAATAGATAAAAGTGGGGGATAATTGTGTATTTTGGCGGAGTTAAAACACGCCCGAAATGACGTGATTGCCCCGATATTCCACACGTGGCTTGTTTTACGTGTGGTGTTCCGAATAATGTGGTGAGGATTACGGAACACTTGTTCAGGGCTTGGCGATGGAAACGAAGTGCAGTGGAGATGGAGAAATGACTTGTTAGTTAACTTGTGTGGCTGATCTCTCTCTCTCTCTCTCTCTCTCTCAATTAAATCGCCGAAGCTTAAAGCCAGCAACACCATCTCCCTCAATCTCTCCGCCCCACTTTCTCTCTCTCTAGGCTTTCTTTCGATACAAGTTCAATTCATCGATTCATTCTCTCTAGCTTTCTTCACTCTCTCTACATTTATATCTATATATACATACACATAGAGATTTGAAATCAAAGCGTTTATTTGAACATAATGGCTGTGGTTTTTCAAGGAATCGGAGCTGCTGCAGCTCTCTCGTCTACCAATACCTTCGATTCGAAAAGATTGCAGTTCTCGTCTCGCAGATCGCTCTCAGGTTCGGGGTCTTTTGGCCTCTTATTTGCTTCGACTGCGACTTGATTTGATTGATTTTAAATGAATTTGCTTCAATTGCTTTAATTGTGCGAAAATTTTGGGTATGTTCGAGGTTTTGATTTTGTGTTTTTGCTTGTTTCAGAGGGGAAAGCAAACTTTTTTGTTGTGAGATCTGATGGGACGTTGAACTCTGTTTCGAATCCCAGAGGCCGCAGAGCTGATCGATTGATTACCAATGCAGTTGCAGTAAATTCTCTCTCTCTCTCTCTGTTGTGTATGTACAAACATAAACATGAAATTTTTTTTTATTGGAATTTAACTTTGATTTTATGTGAATTTTGCAGACAAAAGCTGACAGTTCAAAGGCTTCAACGGCATCCAAACCTGGGTATGCTCAGTTCTTTTGTGCATATACAATTTTTGATCAAAAGAATTTTTTTTTTTTTATCTTACCTTCGCGTCTATTTATTCCTTTCATTACAAGACACTGCATCTCTAAATGATGGTTCGAAGTGGATGCTAATTATCTATCTGCATACTTGATTTATTTTTATGCTTTTAAGAATGTCAACTCGCCTTGAATCTCAGTTTGGCACTTAGGAAGAAGAACAAGAAGAATCTCTGTTAGAAACATAAAATGGAAATCTCTAGCCTGCATTTTTCTTATTTATGTATAAAAGAAAAAAAGAAACACTCAACCTGAACAAATGACTCTGCAAATCTTAGTTGGGCTTATTTTGCATTTTTGTACTGACCAAATTAATAGAAAATGTTTGAAACTCTTGCCTTTTTTTCCATGCCAGACCTTGGCAACCAAATAGGGTGTCAATGAAATTTTAGTTGAACTTTTTTTCTTCTCCTTTTTTTTGGTTTTATCTAAGACAAATTTCTAAGTTTAATATTAAAAAATTGTTTTCCGGAACTGATACATACTAAAGTTACTAGATCGTCAAACTGAATAACTTTTATTTTGTCTTGGAGCTCTCACTTATATACAAATGGTCACAGGCTGATTCCCTTGATGAGTGGCCAGCCCATTGGGTTTAATCCTGATTACCCGACACTTGGGTGTGGTGGCGTGCTTAGGCGTCCTACGGGATGAGTCCCGCCAAAGGTGGCATACCCTTGGCCATCACAAAAAACAGAAAGAAAGCCCTTTATTGTGGCTTTATGCATTTATAGCTCTCCTTTGGGGCGCTATGTGTTCATTAGTTCTCTCTGTTTGTAAGGGAATCTTTAAATAATGGCATGTAGGGTAGTTATCACTGTGAGCTTTAAAATGTCAATTGGACTGAAAATTGGGCTAGCATTTGTGCTACAAACCACTTTTTGCTGGTTTGTCCTGTTTAATCTGGAGCATCCTATATAATGGCAATACATCCCTCAAAGGCTTGAAAAGGTTTAATGCGAATTAATCTCTCCTAGTCCCCCCTACTTGTACATATGCACAATAATGCTTGCATGGGCAAATGTTCTTATGTATCATTTACATCAGCATTCTAGTTTACATTACGCGCCATACTATTTATGTTGTTCTAATTAAAATCTTATTATAGTTGATTTGCTTTGCATATTTTAATGTTGTTATGTGAGCGTTTATTTATTTTGTTTTTTTGATAAGTATTGTGTGACAGCTTTTTTGATAAAATAAAACTTCATGCTCCATAGATTAAGGCTTAAGCATGGCTTGCTTAGCCAATATGGCAATATATATTCCTATGTTTGTGTGTATATCTACTTCTAAGCTGAAACTTATATGCAGCTGTGTGCCTTAGCAGGACCAAGCCCAAGGCCTGTGGTTTCTGATCACCCTGGACCATTGAAAGCATGCCCAAAATCTGTTGCTTTTTTCTTTGAATGAAGTGAAAGTTAGTTACTCCTTTGATGTGGCATGATTTCATTGCCCTCTCAAAAGATTTCACTTCACCCATGAAGTAAATAACTCTCAACCTATCAATCTGTCTAAAATATGCTATTTTGTAATTGGAAAAGATAGAAGGTACAAAGCTTTAGCCTTGCAGATAATAGATGGGATCTGTTAACACCTTTTCATAAACTCTCCAGATGCAAATTCACTATATTCAGAATGTTCAAATTGTTTTGATCTAAAATTTACGTGTTAAGCTTAAATCCCTGTGGAACTCAGATTGAATTTTTAACCAGCAGAGTATGGAAATTTCAGGGTTTTTGATGGGGTTAATGCAGCTTCTTATATATTTATTTTGAAACTTCAAGAAATATGATATTTGGATGGTCATTGTTTTGTATGATGGTAAAAAGATTAGGTTTCTTAGCATGAGAATGCTTGTTTGACTTTGAAGGCAGCCACTTTGTGCACATAATGCCAAAGGCTATATCTTTACCCAGTTTAACTGACTCATCAAAGTATAAATAACCTTATTTTCTTCTTTAGGAATTCTCAAATTTCCTTGCATAGTTTTTTATTACTAGTCTTGGTATCATTTGTTCTTGTTAGGCCCGAAGATTCTACAGTGTCCTCAGGAGCCATTTAGGTTGGTTGCACATGATCAGGTAACCTAGAAAGTCACTTTCCTCTTCCTTAATGAACAACTGCATTCTGCTAGATAACAGATATGTCAAGAATCTTATTATAGTTTTAGAGCTTGGTAGCTGTGGTTTTGGCAAAACACCATATACCTTTGTTCACTATGGTGTTTGGAAATACACCTATGAAGATTTTGTTGAGCTCTTCTTATTCCATGATTACTCTTCTTTAACATTGTTAATCAGATACATCATGAAACCTGCCTAAATAGTTACCAATTCAGCCAAAAGTGAGCAATTCCAGTGTGTTCATCTACTATCTAGTGATTCATGAACTTTGTGACTCTGCAAGCAGTCGTAATGGTGCTTTTTTCCATTTAATTGGATTATGAGGTGCTTATTTCTTGGAATTACAATTTCTGTTTTAAAATGACATGGGTCTGCTTCCTCAGGGGGTTTTGTTGTAGTAAATGTTCTTTCAGAATAATGTGCTTTCAAGATCACATGTGATTAATAATAACATATTATGACACTGAATCCGGGAATTACCTTTTATGTTCGATAGCTCTACTGTAAATAGCATATGGTGCATTGTGTAATATGAAATGCATCCCATATCTCTCTGTTTGTCTTTGCATTCAAAACTGTTGAGGAGAAATACTAGAAATACCATGTTACATTCACTTAGCAACTACACATGCCTAAAGGGGGCCAAATGAATGGCACTGAACTATAACCCATCTTTCTGTGTTAATATTTGTTATTGCTATAGCTTGTTAGTTGAGAATACAGTCAATAAATTGACCCTCCATCCACAGGCACGAGCTTTTACTTTTTGAAGCCCTTCGTGAAGGCCTGGAGGAAGAAATGGAAAGAGATCCAAGTGTGTGTGTAATGGGTGAAGATGTGGGTCACTATGGAGGATCATACAAGGTGACAAAAGACCTGGCTAATAAGTACGGTGATCTCAGGGTTCTTGACACCCCCATTGCTGAGAACTCTTTCACTGGCATGGCCATTGGAGCTGCCATGACTGGTCTGCGACCAATCATTGAGGGAATGAACATGGGATTTCTCCTTCTAGCTTTCAACCAGATATCCAACAACTGTGGCATGCTCCACTACACATCTGGTGGCCAGTTCACAATACCAGTGGTTATCCGGGGACCTGGTGGAGTTGGCCGGCAGCTTGGGGCTGAGCACTCACAACGCCTGGAGTCTTATTTCCAATCAATCCCTGGTATCCAAATGGTGGCATGCTCAACCCCTTATAATGCCAAGGGCTTAATGAAAGCCGCCATTCGAAGTGAGAACCCAGTGATACTTTTTGAGCACGTTTTGCTTTATAATCTCAAGGAGAGGATTCCAGATGAAGAGTATGTGTTGAATCTCGAGGAAGCAGAGATGGTTAGGCCTGGGGAGCACGTGACTATTCTAACCTACTCCAGGATGAGGTATCACGTGATGCAGGCTGCGAAGACTTTGGTGAACAAGGGATACGACCCTGAAGTTATTGATATCAGGTCACTGAAACCATTTGATCTTTACACGATTGGGAATTCAGTGAAAAAGACACATCGCGTGCTGATTGTAGAGGAGTGTATGCGGACAGGTGGAATTGGTGCTAGTTTGACAGCATCTATTAATGAGAATTTCCACGATTATTTGGATGCCCCGGTTATATGTTTGTCATCACAGGATGTGCCAACACCATATGCCGGGACACTGGAGGAATGGACTGTGGTTCAGCCAGCCCAGATCGTTACTGCAGTTGAGCAGCTCTGCCGGTAGTTGCAGCATCTAAAATTGTTGTGCCAAACTTGCAGATCCAGTAGTGCCGTCATGTTCCTATCTACCCTAGTTTTATAGTTTGCAGCTTTGCTTTGAATTGTCATTATATTTGAGATTTTGCCAGAGGGTTTCGTTTTCTTTAAGAACTTGCAATTGTTCGTTTAGTTGAGGCACTTTGGCTCTTGTTTTCTTCTCTTTCTATGGTGGTGAATTAGTCTGGTTTATGCACCTAATACCATTTGCCTGTTAGTTCTGATTCATCAGGTAAATGATAGACAGAAATGTGCTTAGAAATGATCCAAGTTTTCTAATTTATAGAGCTTTGGTGTGGAACCTTTTTTGCTTCTTGCAGTATTTTGATAAGGTAAAACAATTTGTAGTTACTTCAATTGCGGAAAGCATGAAGATAAATTTTTTTAGTGTGTTCTAATTTGGACAGCGTCAATTGCAGAAAGCATGTTACTACTTTCAGTTTGCATTTCTCTTATGTAATGATTTTGACCACTATAAAATTTAAATTTTGAGCAACAGATTTTTTAGGTTACAATTTTGATCTTTGCTTTTAATGTATTTGACGAGTACTCCACTTGAGCGATAAGAGTTGATATTACTGTATAACTGAATAGTTGCTTGAAGGACGACGTGACCCTCCTTGTCTGCGAGCTAGCTCTCCTTTAAGGGATTTAGTTGGGTGTTTGGCTCCAACTGACATGAGGATCCATTTACATTGTAATGCCGTCCCTAGGAAAATGGACGAAATAAGAAATTTTGTTTAGTGGGTCATGAAAGTTTAAAGTGAATTTTTTAAATTTTGTGGTGGGACTAAGATAAAAATTTTTAAATTTTGAAAAATTGAGATAAATGTTTTAAAATTTTATTGGGGGTGCTAATGCAAAAATTCTTGAATTTTTGGAGAGTTAAATGATAAATTTTTTTAAATTTTGTTAGGAATTAAGGTAAATTTTTTAAAATTTTGAAATGTCAAAAGGATAAAAGTTAAAATTTTGAAGGCCAATATCCCGTCTCTTATCAAATATACTCAAAACCATTAGGAGTTAAATGAAATTTTGAAGTAAGGGACCATTCCATACCATAGTCCAAACGCAATTTTCTCTATGAAAGGAAAATCAAATTTTTTAATTTAAAATTTAAATGAAAAATCATCAAATATAATAGGATGGATATAGAAAGCAAAGAGGAAGGAAAACAAAGGAAGGTAAAAAATAAAATCACTTTTCATTAAAGTTTTTCAATTCTTTCTCCTCCACTCGGAAACTGAAAAACTGAAAAATGGAAAGGAAGGTAAATGGAAATGGAAAGGAGGGAGAAACGAGAGAAATGTTAGGAAAATGAATGTCCTTACTTGTTTGATTTTCAAAGGAAGGGAATAGTCTTTCCTTTTCTCTTAGTGCCAACCACACCCAAAAGAAGAAAGTATAATTTCGAAGATGAGACGAAGTTGTAAAGGCAGTTCAGAAACTGTTGGATTCACGAATACGTAAGGTATATGTATATAATTTTGTGTGTATGTAAATCGTTATTTCTTCTAATCTTTGATTTCCTTATGGTTTGAATTGAATTTGAATTCTTGATGACCTGCGATTCTTCTGGATTATAAATGTCCTGCTCAGCCTTGTATGTATCTGGGGTTATATGGGTTTAAAATTGTTATATCCACTATTTTCTTGTCCTGTATTAAGCATGGAGTCTGAACAATTTAGCTTGGTCATCTGCTACAGAAGTTCAGATTGTTGTGACTTTGTTTACTGAGATGGCATTGATAGGAATTGCAAAGTGATTATTGGTTGATTAATATCAACCCACTGAAGTTCTCTCTCAAGATTATTGGTTGTTTTGGTCGTGAATACTAACTAGTAGATGTTTATGGCCTTTCGAATTGTGCTTCTAGTTTTCATCGTAAATCTTGAAATTGAGACATCTTACAGAAATTATTTCTCTCTAGTAGTTCAAGATTGTCAAAGATTTTTATAATGTGGGATTTAGTTGTCTTTGTTGGATGAACCAATGCTGACTCTATTATCCTTGAGAGATATTGTTCGATAGTGTTGTCTGCAAAGGCCATTGTTGATCAACCAACATATTAGCACTTTCAAATTCATCTTTGATAGTGTAGGTGCATTATGCATCCTGTCTATTATTCTGTTTAGGTGCACCTACAGGCACTTTAGCTGAGATTTGCTGTTGTTCACGAAACATCAGAAAAATGTAGGTTCACTGCAGTACTAAATTATCTTCCCCGGAAACAAGAGAAAGTTGTTTGCCTTGACGTTACCATCAAGTTGAGCATTCACAAAGCCATTCCTTAATTCTGAATCGGCCTTATTTTTTTTTATAGTTTTCTTTACCGAAGTAAGCTTTCTTATCTTAACTTTGATCCTCCAAAACAGATATATATTTTCTCTTCCGTAATAAGTTCTTTCGAATATACGTTTCAATTGTTCTCATAGCTTATTAACACTACCACATTTTCTTGATTAGGTATGCTTTTCATATTAGAAGGGGCCAAATGCCTGGTGCCGTCCTATTCACTTGGCTTGATAAGCTTGACAATACAGGTTCTACTCTACTTTGCATGACTGGCAGAGGTTAGATTTGTACCTGGTCCACCCATCCCAGCATCCTATGTAGATGGGAACGAAAGGGTAATTGTCTTTACAGTTCTGTTAATATATCACAATGTCATGAAAATCCTTGCACGTGAGATGCACACACATTTAGTCAGGCACGTGCAAGGTTGCGTTTGTTCCTCAAAAATGACTAGTGTTCTTCCTATCGTTTCTTATTACCATTTTACTTATTCTCCAATGATTTGTAAACAGGACTTCGTGTGTGCAAGAGTATTTCGTTTTAATTCATTGGAAAACAATCCATGCAATCTTCTTTAAAGTAATGATTTATTAAGTTCTGCACTATCTCCTACTGCATCGAACTTTGGAAGAGAAGACTAACATCAGACATGTAGCTGACATAAAAAATTAAGGCTTACACTTTCACTATTTACTGAAGTAATTGGTGAAATGTATAGATTTCTTGCAAATGTCTGCCAGTGCCACTTATTTTCTGTTTGTTGATTATGATGCTACAGCTGTTGTCCTTATCACTGCCCAGTGGTTTGGACTTCCCTCATATAAGAAGCACACTCCTGGTAGATCCTCCTCAAGCTCCCAATCTTGCAATGACGATCAGAACAAGGCTCTCACATTTTTTTTTTCCTATGATATGTTAAATAATACTAGTAAAGTCACATACAAAGGAGTATCACCTTACCACAGATCGTGCCAGAATTTGACTCTCCTGCCATCACCAATGTCAAAATGTACATGAGAGAAAAAAATCTGACCAACCTTTCCAGATTGATGCCTTTTCACAGACCAACAGCATAAGAACCCCTAACCTTCTTTGTTATCCAATCACCTTCCTCCCAGCCATATTTTAAAATTTTTTTTGATAAGTTCCTCCAAGCATTTTTACATTGAATAACCATCCCATTTACCCATCAGAGCCTGATTAAAGAGCCTGAAGTGATGGGTGCTCAAGCCCCCCACTGACACAAGACTACATCTAGTTACCCAATCCACTGGACGGTACTTAAACTCATCCCCTAACCCTTCGTGCATAAAATTCCTTTGAAGGGTTTCCAACCTTTCTGCTGCTGATTCTGGAATAGTAAAGAGAGACACAAAATAGGTGGGCACACAAGCCAAGGTGCTCTTGATCAAGGTGATTTTGCCTCCCTTCAAATGTTATTGCCTTTTCCACAGGGCCAGTCTATTCTCCATTCTTTCCAAGAAACCATCCCAAGACCATTATCTTTGAAAGATGCAATGGCAACCCCAGGTAGAAAGAAGGGAAAGATCACACTTTGAACAAACACAACGCAAAGTTTCTAGAAATTCTGAATCTTCCCCACATAGATGATATCACTTTTGATCCGAAACAGCCCCAAAACAAACATGAACGCACCCGAGATGTCCCGATTCTTCCGCCTTGGCTTCACTGAAGATTAAGTTATCTTGAACAAATAGCAAATTGGACACCACTTCTGGAATGCCTCCCGACTTGCCCATCTCAAACCCCAAAATTATTCCACCCTGAATAACCCTGGTAATTTATATACTAAGAGCTTCCATAACAAGAATAATAAAAAATGGGAAGAGCAGATCTCCCTACCTTAGCCACTTGAAACTAGAAAAAGTAGCCTACTAGAGTATCGTTAATCAATATAAAAAATTTGACAATCGAGATAGATAAGCAAATCTAAGATCTCAATGACCCCAAAGCCCATCCTTTCCATCATGTACAACAAAAAATCCCAATTAACATGATCATGTCTTTGTAATATCCAATTTACATAACACTCCTAGAACTCCATTACGAAGTCCAGAATCCACCACATCATTAGCAATGAGCACCGCATCCAAAATTTGTCAACTCCCAAAACATCATTTTTGGTGCCAAAGTCACCTGACCACCACCTTCCTCAACTTAACGGAAAGAACTTTGGGCCAAAATTTTATAAATACAACTCACCAAACTAACGGGTCTAAAGTCCTTCGAGTCCATCACCCCGGTTCCCCACACCCCACCTCTCTTTGAAATCAACATTAAAGAAGTGGCATTGAGACACCTCTTGAAAGTACTATGCTTGAAGAAATAGTGAACCATCGCCATCACAACTTCTCTAACAATACTCCAACTTGAGAGGTGGAAAGCCACGGACTTCCTATCTGGACTTGGAGCGTTGTCACCATTGCATCTTTCAAAGCTGCCACAAGCTCTTCTTTACAGCCTGTTTGGAACTTGGGGGAGGGATGGGAAGGGAAGAGAAAATAATTAAAATTTTCCCTTTCCCTGTTTGATTCTACCTAAGAGGGAAAGGGAGGGAAAATTAAGGGAGAAAAAACAATCATTCTCTCTCTTTCCTTCCATTGTCCTTGCAAAACCAAACAAGGAAGGGAAAATTCTCTCTCTCTTTCCCTTCCTTTCCCATCTCTTCCCTAAGTTCCAAACAGGCTCTTAGAGAAGGGATTTTCCAACCTTTCCTAATCAGCCTTAGGCAAGGAGGAGAACTCCAGACCATTCAAGCGAGGTCGTCAATCCCAATTCTCTGTCAAGTACATGTTCTCATAGAATTTAACCACCACCTCTTGAATTTCCTCCTCTATACTATTCTTAACCCCATCCACCACTAAACTCCCAATGTGGTTGAATCACCTTTAAGCGTTAACTATCATATGGAAAAATTTAGAATGTATCTCCTTCCTTTAGCCATAAAGATCTAGCCTTTTGATGCCACCTACTCTTCTCTATACATTGGCCTCTTCCCTCATCACAGCTTCCTTTTGTGAGATAAATCCTTCACCTTCCTTCACATCAATTTGTTTGATAGGATCTAAGCCTTTGCCCTCTAAGTAGATGAACTGCCAAACTCCTCTCAATTCCATCTCCTAACATTCTTATTAAGAAGCTTGACTTACCAAGCTGAAATAAAGCCCTAAGTCCCCTTGATCTATAGGATCTGCACCGATCTCCAAGCTTATCAAGAAATCCCTCTCCTTTCAATGACATATTTTCAAACCTAAGAAGAGGGGGGCCATTCCTAATTGACCCGCAGTTTACAAAAATAGGTAAGTGATCAGATATCAGCATAGGAAGAGAAACTTGTGACTTGTGAGAGGTTGGAAAAGTGCTCTTCCCAGTCCATGGAAATAAGAAATCTATCAATCTAAGAAAGAGAGGGAGAGCTCCTATGGAAATAAGAAATCTATCAGTCTAACAAAGTGCTCTTACCACAAATGTGGTTGTTTTTGCACTATTCTCAAATTATTCAAGAGTACGAGTTTGAAACATAATTTCTTAGTAAAAATTTAAAGCCATTAATCTCATTAGGCTAAGAAGCATGAACACTTTTAATTAAATGCCATATTCATGTTGAACACATTATACTGACACTTATCAGACACACTCTAACATGTGTCAAACACCTGTCTCAACGTGTCCTATTACTTTTTTTTTTCTTTAATTTTTTTAGAAATGAACATGCTTTGGACATTTGAGGGACACTTGTGTCCATCACTTAGACACTCGTCTCCATCACTTAGACACATCTGAAACATATTATAAGTTTGAAGAAAATAACGTTGGATCCAATGATAAATAAAAACAATGTGGATTTATATCTATTAAATTGTTATATTTTGAATTGTAAGCTTATTTTCATCAAGTTTTATGTTGAATGATATTTAAAGTATGGAGTGAATGGTGTTTTTTTTAATATGCTAAATTAGTGTTATTTTTTAGTACTTTTAGTAATTCGTGGATGTTACATTCTTGCATATAGCTGATAAAAATAGGTAAAAAAATATATTATTTTGCCAAATCCCTATCGTTTCTCTATCCTCATTTTTTTAAAAACACCGTGTCTCATGTCCGTATCTGTGTCATGTCTATACTCATGTCTGTGCTCGTGTCAGTACTTCTTTGTCAAAAGGTATTGGATTGGGAAGAATAAACCTTTGAAAAAGTTCATTTGCTATTCTATTTGTACCACTAAACTTATGACAGATTGGAGATTTGTGTAGGCAACATATTCACTTTGCATGTCTAACAAAAGCTTTGATTTGGGCCTGCTAAGTCACATAGTGAATGTTTAATGTGCATTCCAAATCGTTCTACCAAGTGCTAAATCTTATATTATGACAGAATTTCCAAAGCCTTAAGCCTCGCTTTGTGGCATAAAGTTATGAGTAAAGCATCCAAACATCATTATTCTCTTCACCAAAGTATGCAATTGCATGCCACATTTGTTCCAAGCTGCTACCGATTCTAGTGTGAAATCTTTTGTATTCTACTTCAATAATCATAAAATCACAAGAGAAAACAATTTGGGTGGATAATGACTTCTTTTCAATTGAACTGGAACTCTTAAATGGCAAGAATAATGTTGCAAAATCAAGGAACTATTGGGATGAGGTAGCCTTGACTTCTATAGGCCCTTGGTTTGATGACCTCCTAAAGAGATTTTAGAACATTTCTATAAATGCTATTCTGATCTAGGTGGTCTGATTTTGAGTCCTGTGCTATTAGGTGATAGAGCTCTTCATTCTTCCCTGAACAAAACATCGAAAACTTCTTGCTTGTTTACATATAGGCATTGCAAGCAGAGGTATATATATAGAAAGTAGAATCAAATAAAAAAACAACAAACATTTCACTAAATGATCTAAGCCTCGAATTATGAATCTTGTTATGTTTGGTACATCAAACATAGGTCCTGTTTGGTGGTGCGGTGACTTTTAGCGTAGTGCTTTTCAATTTAGAGTTACATAGAGAAGAGGTTATGGTAAAGAGGTTTGACACTGTTTGGTTGTGCACTTTGAAAAGAGCTTTCACTTCTTCCCTTCCACAGCATCTTATAATTATTTTAGTTAAAAGTGCTTTTTAGCAGCACATCTCTGAAGTCAAAGAACTTCAATGATACAACCAAACACATTGTGAAGCTCTTTGAGAGCCCGTAAAGCTTTTGCAAGCTAGATGCACTACAGCACCAAACGGAGCCAAAAGCAAGGCATCATAATGTCCCTCATAGTACATAGAGGCAATACTCTTTTCATTGGGAACTTGTGATAATAAATCACTTTGGTGATTTAAATCATTTATATATTGTGAGTTTTCTATCTTATTTGGTAGAATACCATTGTAAGGAAAAATTTTAAACGGGGTCAAAGAATACATTAAACCACCTAGAGAGAGTGTGTGAGCATTCTTTTTTTGCTCATAACATGAACTATGATCAAATTCCATGAAAATGCAAGTGTAAAAGGCATGCATTGGTCGGTTGGATTTGAACCTTTTTATTTTGCCAAAATTTTCTAGAAAGCATTTTACCAAGTATCTCATATTGTTGGGAATTTCAAACAACCATTTTGCTCGATTTTACATGTGATAGATCTAATTCCTTTGTGACTTTTGATTCACGCTAGCTCATTTTCATTGTTGTACACTAATGCACATTGGTGTGTTGGCCTCAAAGTAGCAGTAGACAAGATAAAACAGTATTTCTTGAGAAAAGAATTGAGAAATATAAATAATAATTATATAATGATGAAGGTTTTGGTAAGATTATATTTATATGTAACTAAAGGAAAACCCCTCAAAATGTTCTTTTACATAAGAAATAATATTACAAAAAAGTGAATGTTTGTTGTATTATCAGTTTATAATCTATTATAAATCTTATGTTTATTCTGAACCTAATATGTATATATATTAAAGTCGTCCCCTAAGAGATGCTTTCTTCTTTGTTCTACTTGGTAAGCTTCTTTGCTGGCCTTTCTTAAGTTTGTCTCAGGATTTACAAATTTTTTTTTATCATCTTGTGTGACCTTCTGTGGTCTCTTTGTCCAACATTAAATGAGTCTTTTAAGCTCACCCTGAATTCCCAACGCACTGAACTCTCTCTCTCTCTCTCTCTCTCTCTCAAAACTCTAATTCCTAGTCGAAGGCCGCTGTCCATTTCCAGATAATTGGTATGATGATCTCCTATTGCTGTCCACAAAATGTATTCGGATCTTCATTCTTCCCATGTGGCAAACACATGGACCGTAGTGCCTGCTGCCAGTGATCTATGAGGTGGAATGCTTCTTATTTGGATACTTAGCTTCTTTTGCAAAATTTTGGCTGATTAATTATGGGTATATTGTGCCAATTTAAAAGTGAAGGAAATCTATAATTTAATATCATAGTCTTGCATTTCACTGTTTAGGTAAACCATATGAATTATGCTAAAAGAATATTGGATGTTGGTATATATCAAGCCTAAATCATGCAAGGTGTCTTTTTATCATTGCCGCTGATGTAAATCCAGATGATTAATGGGATAAGACACCAGAACCCCTTGAAAATGACTGAAGAATTTGCCCATAATCTCTAGACAACAAGATGATGACTTGCTGTCAAGGGGACCATAATTCTGATTCACCATTTTCAATTCTATAAATGCCTGTTGCATGAAGATGATACGGTGGCCCAGTGTGGTAGGATAATTCAGGGAGGTTTTGGCATGACAGCAATAATTGGTTCTAGCCATCTGGTTTTAAAGTGTCATCTCCAGCAGTTTTTTTTGCATGATTAGATATGGTAGGGTGAAGATGAAGGCCCTTGTGGTTCACAGGGTCAGTATTGAAGTTGTTCCTTTGGGTGTGATAGCTGGAGCATAAAATCATAGATCCAGGAGCATTTTTAAACATCTCATTTCATTAAACATTTGAATGTGTTCTGGCTCCACAGCTGCAAGGGTGAGTACTTAAAATGTATTTCAAGGAAGCATATGTCCAAATGCATGAACTTTAGCATAGATATGGTTATTGTATAGTAAGCATTCTTCTTCCCAATGCCCTTTCTTTGTCCAAGATTCCAGGAGAGCAAATCCCTTTTCATTATTTTTAGTTTGGTTTGGTTTGGTTGTCTTGTCTAAATGTGCATTCAAATTTGTCCAGGTGGAAGATATGGATTATGAAATTGCATTGTAGGTAGCTGGCAATGGATGTTTCTATAGATCATATGTCATGTTCTTATGTTTGTACCTTTTGGTATTGATTTTGGATCCAGCTTATAAAAATACCCTTCTCCCCTTATTGCATTATGTTATGCTTGCCCCGGGTCTGTCGGAATGGTAAGTGAGTTTCATTTGACTGAAAATGACATCATGTTATGTTTTTGACACTGCAGTGAGAGTCTTTCATGCATGTCTCAATGTTTGACAATAAAGCTTTTTATTTCCTACCTACGAAAGGAACCGAAAAAAGGAAGCATCTCTCCTTTTTTAATTGAGGCATAAGCGTCCTTATATTTTAGTGTTTGTTAGGGGATAAACAGATGCTTTCACTAGCATTTTCGTTTCTTGTGTGCATTTCCCGTCTCTCTCTCTCTCTCACACACACAGGATAAGCGGTGAAACCGTGAACGTTTTTGCTGTCTCACTGAGAGTATGGTTTTGAGCAGTGGGCCCATTCCTTCAATCTAATTCCCACTTTCTGTCTGATGACTCTGAAACATGCCTAAACCTGTCAATTGGCATCTGCTGCTGTACATGTGTCTAGAAGAACATGCCATGCCGAGATATTTGTAAAACATATCCAAGCTGATTAAACTAAACCAAGTGGGTGAACATTTGTGTAGCTATGCATGCTAGATAGCGAGCATTTTCTCATGAAAATATTTCTGTCCCCTAGTCCAAGGCTGCAACTCTGACACACATGATTGGTCTCTGTTGCTGGCCAAGTGTGCATTCAAATCTACCCATGTGGAAGATTTGTGGAATCAAAATCAAATTGTGATGAGCTGGCAGGAGATACTTCTACATGCTTGTGATTTGTCTTGCTTCTTCGTTAGACTATCGAGCAAGACTTAAATGTCCTAATAATTCTTTTCGCATCATTTGATTATTTTAGGTATACAATTTGGATCATGTGCAGAAATGTTGATCGATGACAAACATGCAACGTGCAGTAAATTACTGAAGGCTGAAATGGGTCCAGGTGACTAATTGGAAGGCAGGCACTCGGCCCCACTTGATAATGACTTGGAATTTGCCATTAATTTCTAGGCACCACCATGATAATTTCCTCTTAACAGGACCACAATTTGTTCTTCGCCATGTATCGTGTGCCTTGTTTGCAACTGTCTGTTGTGTGCAGGATGACAATGGTGCTCCAGAGAGCAAAATAAATGCAGCTTTTGGCCCGGAAGCTAGCCTAATCACCTTGTTAGCAGGAAAAAAAAAAAAAAAAAAACAAAATTGATTGTTGTCTTGTGAAAAATCCAATTCAAAGTGTTAGTTCTATTAGCTAATTGCATATGGATTTGATATGGTAGTGGATAATACAAGGGGCCACCACGGGTTTGTATTGAATTTGTATTTGTGGGCATGAGAGTTGGAGCATCAAAATCACAAATATGGTAGCATTGCCAGAAAGCTTTCTCTTGTAAGTTCTAATCATCTAATTTGAATGACATTGCAAGCTACTCTGTTTAGTTTTTCTTCTAACTGCAGCAATAAAATAGTCCCTATTCCTAGAACCATAATCCTGTTGTTTCATGTAACGGGACGGAGGGACTTAAATGTATCACTTGAGATGTTTGATAAACCAGGGGAGACAAAGGACTTCATTGAATTGGGCACTGAAAAATGGTTAAAGAAATGGGAGTGATTATGTTGAGACCCATTATATATATATATATATACACGTGTGTGTGAGCGTGCGCGCGCGCTTGCTGAATGAAATGGTTTTGTGGCAGTAACATGAACTGTAAGGGCTTATTTTTGCCAATCAACTTCGGCATTTCCACTTGCTTCTAACAGTTTCATGTGAAGTTGAAATGTGCAGTAAATATGCTTATTCATTCAATATATATATATTTTTATTCCTAGTCATTTTCAAGGACTCAAAATCAGAACAATTTGTTATGTGAGGATAATTTTTTTTCTCAAATTGGTGATAAGAAGCCTTCCTATCTTAATGCAACTTCATGCTGGTATTTAATTATTGACAACTATTACAGCGGGATCCCCACTTTTGGGGATCACTTTATAAGTGGACTTATTGAAGAAACTTTGACATTTTTGTTAATTTTTTTTCTCTTTATAAAGAAGAGTAAAAAAAATATAAACTAAAAGCGTACAACACTTATAAAATTAAATTTTAATTGAAAAAGCTAATAAAGACAAAAAAAAATTTAATTAAATAAGCTGATAATAACAAACTATCTTCTTCCTTTTTTTTTTTTTAATTAAAAAAACATCAGTGTCCTGCATATCTCATGCAATAATAATCCAAGGTTTCCAAGTTTTTGATCCTCCACTAAAATTTATAAGAATAACCCACTATATAACAAAAAATTGATAAATTGATAACTATTATAATTGCATTTGCAGTCTTCCCTTTGATAATGTCAAAGGAAGCTAATACATCCACTGAAATTGTGAATTTTGAATTTTTCATATTATATAGACTAATAATGCATATAAGATGAAATTAAAAAAGCCAGTATGAGGCTAGGTGTGCGCCATCAATTATTCCCACACGAAGGCATTTTTATAAATCGAAAATAAAATAAAATAAATCTTGGAATAAAACGAACCTATTAAAAGTAATGTGGAATTGGAAAAATTACAAAGCTTGAGTTTCTTTTTTCCTATTTTTCTGAAATCAAAAAAGGCTTTTAGTTTTGACATCAAAACTCAAATTTAACCAAATTAATGTAATTTAGAAATTGCTTTTTAATGAATTAACTAGTAAGTGCATAACCTAATTCACAATTCTTCTAAACAAAAAGGTCATGTACTTATTAGTTAATTCATTAAAAAGCAATTTCTAAATTAGTTATTAGTATCTTATACAAAACCATTTGTCATACAATAATTTTTGCTGCTCAAACAAAAAACTAAAAACAAATGTATGCTGCAATGCATTTGACACAATTTTAATTAAAAACAACTGAGTAAAGTTGAAAATGAAATATAATTGCAAGCGTTGGTAAATGAAGAAAATTGATGAGGTAAGGTCCAAGCACCTATATAGGCTATATACATACATCAGAGAGAGAGAGAGAGAGAGGTGAGCGTTCAGTGTTCATGCACATACGAGGTAAGCAATTCACGTGCTTGTGTTTCTTCTGCATAACTCTTGCAAGTCTTTTTTTTCTCTTTTTTTTTTTTTTTTTTTTTGCTAAACGTCACTTTTGTAAGTCAGAGACCTCTTTCTTGAAGACGAAGGTGGCAACAGAGAAGTTCACACCTGTGGACTCGTGGCATCGCCTCGTGTACTAACTGAGAAGTTCAACTGTGGATTCGTGGGATGGCCTCCTGTAGTACAGCTTTCATATATATCTCTGTCTATATAATATATATATATATATATATAGATATAGAAGTTGATGACAAAAACATGAACATGAAGCGCATGGGTTCCATTGGGAGACCCTTTTGACGTGAGAAAGATCTTCCTCACAGCTCTTTCTCTCTCTCTCTCTCTCTCTGTGGACCTGTTTTGCATTCCAAGTTAAAAGGAGTATAATCCGGTACATCGGAAAGGAAACTTTCAGAAGTCGCATCAAAATTTTATAGAAATCTTACTCTTGAAAGGTTTTATAACCACTGGGCAAGAGTTTTGATGTGTGATTAACCCTAAAAATCAAATCTCTAGCTTACATGACAATACTTTTTTCCTTTTTTCCTTTTTTTTTGAAAAATGCTGAGCACATAAATCTCGTACATAATGATGTAGTAGTAGTAAAAATTTTTCATTATGAGTTGTCACGGTGGGTATTTTATTTGGTCTAAGACAAATCATTCTGCTTGAAATTTTTGTACACAAATTATGTTTGTATTACATTACACTTTCATATTTCCAAGGGGGGTTTGGTAGGGCTAAATTCTGTTTGGTTGGTGAACACTTGTTAAACTTTTGCTAATGTTAGTTGTTTAGCAATTTAGGTTAGTTTTGGACAGGCTAGAATCTCAATCTACCTAATCCAACTCAGTACTGCCAGGTCCAAACAAGTATTTTCTCAAGAAGACTAAAGAGAACAAGGTAAAATTCACCACCACCAAATCGAGCAAGGTTTTTGTTTCGCAAAAAGCAATAAACAGAAGCTATGAAATAGGACGCAGTGAACAAGAGAGATAAACAACGTAAATACCATAAGATTTACAGCATAAAATGTTTATGCCTCTGTCGACAGTTACGGCCTCCGCTCCGTCTTATACTTGGAACCTAAGTAAATAGAAGTCATCTACTATTTCGGACAGTTTTCGAATACAGGTATCATTTTAATAGGATGATATATATATATATATATATGTGAGCTTCAAGGTACCAAACTGTGTTTGCTTATAGTAAATAAGTTGGTTGCGATTACATGCAGCATCCAGAATCCAAGGACCATAGTACTTATATATATATATATATATATATATATATTCAGACGTATAAAAAAATATATATCTGATGATACGTGGAACATCTTGCATGCGACGCATTCAAGTTACCTGAAACTTACACATGTTGTGCTCTCCAAGCCAGTAGGAGCTTGGTGTGCCATTGAATTACGTGGCATATTCAAGCTGTGGCCAGCTTAATGCTACTGATATTAGAGCAAAATCCAAAGGAAAAGGTGGTGGTCATGGTGGGCCAGTGATGATAAATATAGGTACAGTGCGGCCTGAGAAAATAGATAAGCCTTGTGATTAAAATGGTTACAAGAATATAAATAAATTGTTTTGGTCAGTGATCACATGTTCGACAAATTGTTTTGGTTAAGCACATAGTATTGAATTCACCAGGGTGGCTGTTTGGCAAGCGAGAAAACTGTGGGCTTGATGTTATTTCATAGATTAAACTTCGCAAGCAACTGATTTCACCACCATGAAACACAAGAAACAAAGTTGGTTTCTTTTAATTAAGTCATCAAATAAAATAAGGTTTGAAGTATTTATCAAAGAGTACTTTAGTTGTCTTAAACAAATATTAAAGAAAGACATCCAGTTATTAATATAAGGTTTACGAACACCTCTCCCACCCTGAAGCTGCAGCCCGCACAGCAAAGAGGATAATAATACATAATTGAATTATCAAAGTGTTTAGTTTATTTCATGCATTGGCATCACCCCCTCTAACTCCTATCAATAAGAGGTTTGTTTGTTAAAAAAGGATTTCCAGTTTTGATTCCTTTTAAATATCTTCTTGCCATGCATATAATATATTCTATTACCCCCAAAAAAAGTACTTGACAAATTGATTTTGTGCAGGGAAAGGTTGCATACATGATGATAACTAATGATGCTTGGTGGATTAAGGGTAAATATATTAATATTTGACCGACCACAAGCAAGACAAACTTTGGTATTATATTTGATTGCTTGGTGTTTTTGTCAGTGCCCAATACTCTCGAAAAGATAAAAGAGGGCTATGGGGACTAAGGTTTTGTTTTGCTTATCCTTAACATGCAAACATCCAATGGAAGCGGACAAAGTGAGAGTGGCCACTCCCCCATCTTTCTCTCGCACTCTCTCTCTCTCTCTAGAACTAATAGGGTGATATCTACATCGTAAGTGATAATGTCAAATTGAAGTTTTGCTTTCACGACTGTTCCAGTGCTTTTACTTCAATGATGAAGTTAGGACAGCCATAAGTACAAATTCCTTTGTAAAGGAGAACTGATGAAAAGCTGCATGTTTTTCCAGCAGACACTGACTATGAGGAGGGTTTAGAATATGTGAGCATGACCTAGGAAATAGAATATTGTCTTCCTTCTTTAACACACTTATCTATATATCCTCAATCCACCGAGAGAGGGAGAGAGAAAATTTTAGGCTCTGTATGGTTACGGTTTTAGTTATAATTTTATATTTTTATTTTTTGAAATTTGACAAAATTAAGTTTGACAGATTAGTTTAAAAAATTGTTTTTATTGAAACCGTGTTTGGTAAGCTATTTTCGGAGTTTGTTTTCGAAATTTTTTTAAAAAACACCTCAGTTTTAAAAATCATTAACAATGTGTTTTCTGAATTTCCAAAACTGTTTTCATACGAAAATGAAAACAATAGTATTTTCAATTATCTCATTTTTTTTATTTTCGAGAACAAGAACAATGAATAGTCCGCAAATTTTTTAATTTGGAGAACACAAAAAATGAAATTAAAATCGAAACCGTGGCCGGTACCAAGCAGAGCCTATCATCTGCTAACCAGGAATATGTGGAACATGACGAACTACATGATGTATACTCCCACTATTGTAAATTTCACTGTGTTCTTATAACAAGACTGTTATGATAAAATATTAGAATAGCTCTGATACTATATTAAAATAATAGGAGAAAAAGATAGGCAAAGAACTTCAAATCCAAATGCCTATATCATAATGTATTATATTAATATAAGGAGATGTCTATTACATAGAGAACCTTTATATATAAAACAAGGAGCAGTAATGAACAACTAATAAACTGCAAAACCCCACATCCAAAACTTACAGTGGAATGACCTCGCTATTTTATGGTGTGTATTACAGGATGGATTGATGGTCAATACAGAAAATTACACTTCTCTCTCTCTCTCTCTCTCTCTCTCTCTCTCTCTCTCTCTCTCTCTCTCTCTCTCTCTACATATAATATATATATATATATTAACACATGGCAAGGGGATAAGTGTGCGCCGCTCTCATGGACTCTCTTTCTCTCTTTCGTATACAAAACCTGGGATTTCGGCCAAGAGCGGCCATTGTCGGGGTCACACATGACCATTTAGTTTGACAGTTTTCTCGCAGATATGTTTTACTGCTTTTGTGTCTTTAGTTGGAATGCCACGTGGGTTTCACGTGAACTGCATGTGTCAGAAGCTCTGGGTTACTTTGGGGACACTGAATGGTTTTTGACATTGGGTTCCATTCTATTCATTGACATTTCGATTTCCCTCAATTTCAGGCTGTGCCGTGAAATTCATAGGTTGGCAAAGATTTGGTTTATCTACTCAGTCCAATGCTTTACAAAACACTCATCCATAACCCTCTTCTCTCTTCTCCAAACCTCTTCTGACTTCCGTTACGAAAGTTTTGTTCAGTTGTATAAAATACTCAAAAATGTGATTTATAATTTTTAACAATTTATACAATCACACGAAATATGCAAATCTCTTAATTTACTCATTTATATTCCAAAATCATAATAGATTTTACACATGCGTGCCAAAGCTACCTCAAGTAATTTATTTTTTCATAATCCAATATTGAACACATACTTCGTATAATTGCATAGAATAATATTATCTAAATAAAAATTTTGTACATAATTTTTACACCAAATAATGTGATTGTTTGCTATGGACATTTCACTTTAACTAAAACACTCATTATTTGTAGCTCATATTTACAAAAATACCATTGCCACATCATTCTGGTATAATTTGCTATATAATAGAGTTTTCAATTAAATATAACAACGTAGTGCACTCAAACCAAATTGTAGCAATTATAAAATGGAAGGGTAATGCTATACAAACAGAAAATTCATACAAAATTTTTGTACAAAATGATGTGCCTTAATGATAATTTTTACTTCAAAACAAAACACCCATTATAATGAAATTTAATTACAAAACTATCACTGCTGCATCATTCTAGTGATTATTTCTGTATGATTTTTTTTTTCTAAGAATAGCATTTTCCAAAATGGAAAGTGCTACTCTTCCATTATTTTTGTATAGAATCTTGCACCAGAAGACGTGACAGTGGTAATTTTGCAATTAAATGTCATTATAATGGGTATTTATTAAGAAGTGAAAGGATCTTATTTAGATAAATTATTATGTAAAAACATCTGTATGAATTTTCTATTTGTATAACATACACTTCTAAAATTGGTGAGGTTGCATGTATTTAGACAACAAAATACGAGTTATTTGAAGAAGGTAAAAAAAACAAAAAAAAAAAAAACAATTTGTAATGAGCTTCCATGCTATAGCTTTGTGCAAAGGACCTCATTAGGTAAATAAAACATGGGATTAATTTCACTTTACCCCCTTGTAGTTAATGTGAAAATCACATTCACCCGTTGCACTTTAAAAACTTACACTTACACCCCTCATGCTTCAAGGTATAGTGAAATTGTTAACTTTTTTGCGTAAAGCAATGGTAAGTGTAGTTTGACCATTTTTTTAAAAGGTCAAATTCCTTTTATACCCTCAAAATTTTTATCATATTTTTTTTTCTTTTTTCTTTTTTCTTCTGTAACAATCTCTCATGGCTACACATATAACCTACATGCAAACCCACTTGGTATATATATATATATATAATAGTGAAAATCAGATAAAAACAGAGTAGAAGCTTTGATATTTGTTTAAAGAGAAAATCAAATAAATACAAAATTGGTTTGTAGTAGTAATTTTCCTTAGACCATATATATACGTACAAATATATATATGATTATGCTCGAAAAGTGCAATCAGAGTGTCCTATTATGGGCTAATGTTAGTTATTATTTATGTGTTATTTGTCATTTTTAGTGTATAATTGATATTCTTTACATTTTTATGTCTTGTGCAGATTTGAAAATAAAATCAAGTAAAATAAAGCAAGACATGATCTTTATTTGATATCAACATACATGTAATATATTGTATTATATGTGTGTATGTATTATGTATATAAATGTGTGTGCATATTATATTTATAAATGTATGTGCGGGTGTGTGTGTGGTGTAATATATAATAAATAAAAGTATGTAATCAAGTAGAAGTCATCATTTGATATAATATATATATATATATATAAGCCTGCAAACAAGTGGAAGTCATTATTCGGCACAGTATATATATATAAGTATGCAACCAAGTGAAAGTTATAATTTGGAGTACATTATTCGGCTATTGCCCACGACAGAGGAAGAAATAAAAAAAGGGAAACAGACCTAATGCATCATGGTAGTTTCATCTTTCAGATTCTGTAAATAGCAGTTTTGGAAGGAGGAAGTCCTTCAGAGTGGAGAGCCTGGCGAAGGCTAAAGAGCTGCACTACTATGTTCTGTCTTTTGATCACTTGTAAATAATGTGATTGAAATCTGCTAGTGTGAGGTTATGATACAGTAATAATTCGGTAAGTTGAGATCAAATTCATAGGGAACAGTTAACAAAACAAGCAAAGTTAGAGCAGAAAATTCACCCACGGTAAAAGATTAGATAACGACTAAGCCGTGCTAAATACAGTAGTATTACAATGACTTTAGTTGGAATCTAAGTCAACCTATTTGAATTCCACCAAGAATAGTATTGCTGAGATCTGGACAGTTGGTGCAAAAAAATAGAATTCAAAAAAAAATATTTTGCTTTGGAAGGTTTGATGATTATGGAACTAGACTTTAAATAACAAATACGGTCTTGGATCCAATTGATTAGACTACCCGATTTACCTGAAATATCAACGGAGGTTTTGTAACTCAAATCATTGGATTTGTCTTGAGGCTTTGATTTACAAGATTTAGCAATAAAAATATAATTGCAATAATAATTAAATCTAGAATAGCAAAATTAACACCATAGATTTATACCATCGATTTGTATATACCAGCTACTCTGTCAAGGTGAAAGGTATTACAAACATAGTCAGGAATCTAAGTTTTCTCAAAGATCTAGAATTTAATTACCAAGAAGTACCAATTACCTCTGTTGATATCCCAAGATCCTCGGATGATCTTCACAATTGACTCCAAGAATAAAATTAGTTACTCATAATATTGAAGAGACTTGACATGAAAAAAAAATGACTTCATAAATAATTGGAAGCTCTTACATATATCTCTCTCTCTTGCCTCCGCTCAAGCTCTCCCTCTTCGCTCTCTTGGTGTTGCTATTTATAGACTTATAAGATGAAGTCATTCATTCCCAATAATGATGCATTATTTTTTTTTTTAATTATTAATTTTTTCTTTTGTCTTATTTCCATGTCAATCGCCATCTTTCCATGTCAATTGTCATGTGAATTTTCTCTCTCTTTCATCCAAAAGCAAAAACATGTCTTGCTTGTTTTGGTAGAGTTGTTGAAAAATAGATGTTTGCCCATGTGAATGGGCTTTAATCAATGAAGACTCTTTTCTTTCCATGTGAGTTTGCTCTCTCTTTTATCTAAAAGCCTACAAAATACTCAACAAAATTTATTGAAATTAAAATTAAATTAATTAAAACTATTTATAATTATTTTAATACTAACAAACACAAATTAAGAACTTGTAATTACATTTTTACAATGTAATCACACCCATAAACTTGTTTTTTGCTAGTCCCTAGCAAAACAGATAAACATACTTAAAAAGATATACTTCACTTTTATAGGGATCACGAGTGCATTTAGTATATGTACCAAGCCTTTAAACGCCTAGGCTGCCCATAGTAGATGAGTGGTGTCTCATGAGGGTTTCCAGTGATGATACCCACAAACATCAAAATGGACATGCAACTGAGGATTATGAGAATAAAGTATGACATGTATCAAAACACAAACATGTTTTGTCTATGTTACTCTCTTTAATATGCAAGCAAGATAATGTCCTAAAACAACATATAAGAGGCTTTTATGTGTGTGTGATCATTACATGATAAGAAAAGTATTACAACACAAAAACACGGGTACATCCTTTAAGTTTTGATTCAACCTCACTAGATATTCTCTCAAAAGTAAGAAAGAACATAGGCATCTCACACAAGTTATCCCTGCAAAAGAGTAAATGTAATATAAAATAAAAAAAAGACAACTATAAAGAAATGACGTTAATATAAAAAGTGAGAGACGACTTGACATAGTTTCATGAAATAATTCTCAATGTTAAAATCACACAAGCAATTGATAAATGAATTCTATAAGCAGTGAATGAGCAAGCAATGTACACCTCAAATCCTTGAGGACTTTGTTCAGGTTGTAACTTGGCCATGAGGTTTTAAGGTAGGGAGAAAAAAAGAACAAAAAGGCTCAAAACATGTATGATCAAGGCATGAATTGATCAATGAATACAGACTTTCAATTTTTCAATTTCAATTAATTTTTTTTTAACAGACAACCTCTTTTTTTCCTTTCTTCCATTGCTAATTACTTTTTCTTTCATTTTGCAAATAGAACTCCCCATTTCTAAATTTAACTTGCACAAGTGAAGATACTTATTTTTATTTATTTTCTTGTTTAGGGATGCAACTTTAGCAATGATATTTGTAACAAGAGACAAAGAAATAGGCTTAAAAATGGTTTTAAGAGAATTATGTCAAGAAAGAAATACGTGGCTTAAAAGATCAAAGATTGCTTGAATTCATTTTTGAAAATGCACAATAGCTCAAAATTCTAATAATTCAACATATTCAATTACCATAGCAATTCAAACAATTGACTCAAATTCAAGTATAATGGAACTATTGAATGAGTAATGTTGAAAAAATTCATCAAGAGTAGATGTAAACACTTCAAAAGGCATGATTGGCTTTAAAGCTCACTGGGTGAATAATCTCCACTTTTGTAAGGATGACACTATATAATATGTAAAAATACTAAAATTATCATGATATGATAATCAGTGATATAAAATATCCTCTTTTGTGTGTTAAGATAAAATCTTACAATTGTATTAAAAGGAAAGAATAAAATAAAATTTGTGATAAGGTGATTAAAAACATATGTCAAACAAGTTCTCAAAATCTACCTTTGCATTTCATATTAAACTGTACAAAATTATAAAAGTTACTCAAACTTTTACATATATATATATTAAAAATGCATTAAGAGGGTCGAAGTGTATGCACCTCAACCTTGTGAATGATGGTTTTCTTATTATTATTTTTTGAAATATATAAAGTATCTGCAAAATAACTGTTAGTCATATTTACAGATAAATATAAGTATAGAAAATAAACACTCACAACCTAACATACCCTAAGAGGAATAATTATTACAAAGTCGAGCCAGACTTTTAACATCAAAATCAAGATAGTTTACCGTTCTGGTGATTCCAAGGTGTCCCAATGCCTCATCATCTACTCGCCCTTTAATAATATCTAGGTAAATCATTTGATTCTCTGACATTGGTCGGTTATTCCCTTTGTAATTTTTATCCACACACGTGTGTCTAGCATAACGGTAACACTTATTTAGTGCAATTGCTCTTCTCTTACAAGCTAGAGAACTATGACCAGTAAGAGGTTGAGATTGTTCCTTTTGAAGCTCAACTCTCCTCACCATCTTTACACGATGAACTATCTCGTCTCGGATACCAAATAGAAATATCCGATAGATGCAATATACAAATATAAGCACTCAATCATCTATATGCAAAGTCACAACACAATCACTGGTTGAAAACATAACTCTGTCCGGTTCTTTAACATTTGCCAGTCACAAAGACAAAATTATAAAAAAATAACAACACAACATAAATAAAAAAATAAAATTGTTCCCCCCTCCCCAACCAAACTAGAGAAGGGCCATGTCTCGAGGCATAAAAAGGAACAAAACGGGGGGAAGTAACAAACACGAGAGGGGAACAAGGTAGCCCTCCCAACTAAAGAGAAACTATCTACCAAATTATATTAAACTATCCTAACTGTACAAATCACAAGGTGGTGCTTCTATTCAAGCAATGATGGATCCATGAGATCCACACTTTCAATGAAACTTACAAAATTCTCAAGATAGGGCTTCAGTTGATGCCCATTGACTTTGAAAACATTCCCATTACTGAGATTTTGAACTTCTATTGCCCCATATGGTGATATGTCCCTAACAATGTAAGGTCTTGACCATTTACTTTGAATCTTGCCCGGAAACAAGTGTAACTGAGAATTGTAGAGCAAGACCTTTTGACCAATCGAAGAAGATTTTCTACGAATGTGTTGGTCATAAAGGAATTTCATCTTCGCCTTAGAGATCTTAGCATTCTTATAGGCATCATTACGAAACTCTTCTAACTCATTGAGTTGCAACTTCCTATTTTGGCCTGCCTTATGAATGTATTCATTAAAGTAGCGAATGGCCCAATAAACCTTGTGTTCGTGGTAAGCCTTTCTGTACACAAGTCTATAAGGAGAGGAAACTAAGATGGTCTTATAACCAGTCCAATAAGCCCATAAAGCATCCACTAACCTCAAACACCAATCCTTTCGGTTAGGGTTAATAGTTTTCTCAAGAATTTGTTTAATCTCCCGATTAGCTAATTCAACTTGGCCACTAGTTTAGGGATGATAAGATGTACTAAACTTGTGAACAATTCCATACTTTCTCAATAACAATCCAATAGGTCTATTGTAAAAATGGAAACCACCATTGCTAATGATAGCACGTGGCATACCAAAGTGTGAAAAGATATGCTTTTTTAAGAAATGGACCACCACATGGTGATCATTGGTGCGAGAGGCAATGGCCTCAACCTATTTAGACACATAGTCTATGGCCACAAGAATGTAAAAGTAACTAAACAAACTAGGAAAGGGTCCCATGAAATGAATACCCCAACAATCAAATATCTCGAGAATCATAATGGGGTTTAGAGGCATCATATGCCTCTTCGAAAGACTCCTTAAACATTGACACTTATCATTTGACATGCAAAAGATATGAACATCCTTAAACAAAGTGAGCCAATATAAACCGCTTTGTAAAATCTTTGCGGCTATTTTACGTGAAGAAAAGTGCCCACTACAAGCTTGTGAGTGACAAAACTCCATAACACTTTGAAATTTCATCGTCGAAAAGACACTAACGAATCATTTGATCGGGAAAGTACTTGAACAAGTATGGATCATCTATTAGCACCCCATTTTGGCCACCTGGCGATCTCCGGCCCGACCGGAAACACCTCCAAGCCAACACAAACATACTCAAGCGCAAACCGGTTTCCTAGATCTAATCTAGTCTTTCAACCCCCGCGCGGGCTCGCTGGGCCCACTAGAGGCAAAATGAACGAAATGCCTATGTTACAATAATCAGTCCAATCCAGACTGGCACGTCTTCCATAAGATGATAAGTCTATTCAAATCCAAAGTCAAACCCATTTGTGTCATCATTCGAGAAAGTTGATCCTTCATTGACCGTAAGACCGTTCAATCTAACACAGCACGATCATCGAGAAGGTTTATTCCTCGGATCGGTAAAGCCCCTTTGACACTCATCTCCAGAAAGTACCTAAGTCCTCGAGATGGAAGAGCGGTTCACTTCTGGCACCAGCTAGCCTGCCAATGTAGAATGTTTGCTAATCTAGTATGTTTTTTGAGAAAGTACAAACCCCTCAAGAACGGAAAACCGTCCAAGCTCGGCACGTTCTTCAAGAAAGTTGATCATTCAAGAATGAAAGGCTGTCCCTATTCGGCACAATCTTCGAGAAAGTTTATCCCTCAAGGTAGTAAGACCCTTTCAAGCTTGTCCACTAAGAAAGTACCAATTCCTCGGACAGAAGTCCAGACTAGTCAACACCAACGCCTACTAGCCCGTCCTGGTGAAAAACGACCATTTTGCCCCCAGCGGGCCTGACACGTTTCTCGAGAAAGTACAAAGTCCTCAAAACGGTAAGACCATGTTCTAGAGCCGTCTAAGCATGTCCAGACCATGTTCTAGTCAACACCAACGCCTACTAGCCCGTCCTGGTGAAAAACGACCATTTTGCCCCCAGCGGGCCTGACACGTTTCTCGAGAAAGTACAAAGTCCTCAAAACGGTAAGACCATGTTCTAGAGCCGTCTAAGCATGTCCAGTGCCATCTAGTCAACCCTGATCCTTTCTCAGAGATCTCTGACCAAATGACCGCTCTACCCTCGGGCATCCAAATGCCCTAGGAAACCATACCAGCTCCAAATATCAAACCGGCAACACCCCAATCTACTCTGGTCAACACGATCAACCCCAATCAACTTTGGTCAACCCGGTCAATCTTAGTCAACCCTAGAACTCCCGAAATGAGGTAACTACCATCCGTCACTCTTTTTTACCATACCGGCTCTGGGAATCAAACTGGCAACCTCCGGGACACTTTCCAGAATATTCTCTTCTATTTCTAGTTGGGCCCCACCATCCGGCACCTTCCCTTTTCGAACTAAAACCTCTTTACTCTACTTCAAGTGAAGCATGACCTTTTTTTAGCCGTGCGCCACAAATAGCGGTGCATAACCCCCTAGAATCAGTTACGAATCGACCAACCCCGTATCTAGCCTTTTTTCAAGCCAGCATTAAACCTTCTTGCGCCACTCTTAGTGGCACATGGTTGTTGCGCCCCGGTTTTTGAGGTGTCCAAGGTCCTTTCGGCTCGAAGACCCTAAAGCACAGAACTTTGTCACTAGAACTCGTCCTCTTAAAAGGACAAGTGCGACTAGGTTTGAAAATTGGTTTGACTAAGGGCTTTTTAGAAAAATAGGAGTCGCCACCTAACTTCATTAAAGTGAGTCAGGACACCTAAAACTAAGTGTTAATCCGAAGATTAAACTTAGGGTTTCTTGGAAAAGGTTTTGAAAAACTTCTTCAAGAGAGGGTTTTAAGAAAATAGATTGTTGGCAACCTTTTTGAAATGTTTAAGCCATTTTTTAAAAATAACTCCATTTTGGTCTTTCGAAAACAAAGATCTAAGGTTTGGGGGTTGGTTATGTGTAGGGAAGATATCCTAAGATCATCACCCTACCCCACCCTTTCGGTACCTACATGTCTAATCACCCTTGGTTCACTCGCTAGAATAACCAGTTACCATGGTCCACTTTATATCCACTTTAGAATTTTTGAAAACGGGGTTTAGTTATCACTTTTTGGATGAATGATGCATGATGCAAGTTTTGGAAGAAGTTTGAAAATAATTGAGGTTTTGAAAGAGTTTGGAATAGAAACTTTGAATTGATTGGAATTTTTGAAAAAGGGATTGGGGTTGAAATAAAAGTTTTGACCGCACCATTTTAGGTTGCCTACGTATCTCATTTGGCCAGAATCAGGTCATTCGTAATTCGGGCAAGAGCCCGATGGAAGATAGGCGCATTAGGGCCTTTGGTAGGTTTGAAGACACTTTGGGTTTTTGAAAGAGTTTAAGACACTTTGAGGTCTTTGGAGGAGTTTAAGACACTTTGAGGTCTTTGGAGGTTGAAGACCCTTTGTGGTCTTGGAGGTTTTGACTTGAAATTGAATGGTAGAGTGTTTCTTGAAAATGTTTTTGGATCAACTTAAGGGAGTTTTGGAAAAATGCTTTGGCGTGACTCGAGAGAACTTTAAAGTGTTTTTGAAGCCTTGTTTTGAAAACCTTGGAGGCATGACTTTGGAGTGTTTTAATGAATTAGTTCTTTTTTAAAGTGGTTTTTGAAAATGGCTAAGTGTTTGAAATCCTAATATGGACAACCTTAGAGGTTGATCTTGATTTATCACTTGTCCTTGGAATCCCTAACCATGAGAGGGCTAGGGACACCTTAGGTTTGTGACCTTTTGAAAACGTTTTTGGAATTGCCTTGGGGATGGAATGTAAGAACATTAGAAGAGTTTATAGAGTTGGGTTTTTGAAATCATGAGAGTGGGAGGTTTTGGAAAAATAGGTTATGAGGATAATTTGAAAGTTTGAATGGTCATAAAAAAAAAAGGGTTCAAGGGTTAGAACCTTGAAGTGTACTAACCTAGGTAGGGTTAGCCTAGGGTTAGAGGTGATCTAAGGTTGACTAACTTGGGTTAGGTTAACCTACTGTTAGGATGACTTAAGGTTAGGTTAACCTAAGGTGAATGAACTAGGATCAAGTTAACCTAGGGTTGGATTGGAAGATGGTTTTGAAGTGTGGTTTGGTGTATTTTTGGAAAGAGTCTTGGAAAACACAACATGTTATGCAATGGATTTTTAGTTGGCAACCTTTTTAAAGATCATTTCCATGAAAATTTTTTACTCTAGTTAAGAGTAGGGTTTGTATGGTTGGTGATTGGAGACCATTCCAAAGAAGGTTTCCTCATGGCCATTATAACCACTATCTTGACAAGAATACAAAGGATCAAAGATCAACATAATGATGGTAATTTTTAGAACATCATTTTTTATGTAAAGATGGGGAGAATGCATTTTTGAAATCATCTTTGGGGAATGATTTTGAAAACCATTTTTCAAGGGAACTATTCCATCAAGAGAGGGTTCATATGGCCAATAAAAAGGAAGATCACTCAGGAGAGGGTTCCATGGGGCCATTCCAACCTCTAAACTTGAGAGAATGGAAACCATAAAAATCAAAGGATTTGAACATCATTTTTTAGGCGATCATAAGAAGAAAAGGGGACCATTCTAACAATTTAGGGGTCCTATGGCCAATATAAAGGGAGACCACCCAAGAGAGGGTTCCATGGAGCCATTTTAACCACTAAATTTGAGAGTATGGAAACTTTGAAAATTAGAGAGTTTGAAAGCAATTTTCATGCAAGTTGAAATACAATGATGCAAAAGTATGAATTAGGGGGTTGTGAAGGATTTTCTAAGGCATGACTTCTAAGGTCTCACCCTAAACTTCAAGGGGCCAACTCTTGGAACAATTTTTGAAGGACATGTAGAACTTGAAAATATCATGAAATTAAGAGCAATGCAAACTTTGTGGAATATGGCAATAAACATAAGATGAAGCCAAACATACAAGACATGATCAAAATAATAATATGCAAGGGGTCATGATTCACATACAATACTTTTAGGCTTCATCATATAAACAAGGGGCTCTTAGGCCATACCATCTTAAAGTAGGCTAGTGAGAGGTCCCCTTACACGGTGGCTCTCATTTGCTTTCCTCTAGGCATGATCTAGGAGCCCTCTTGGCTCAAGCATGCAAGAAAAGGGGGTTGAAGATGGGGATTGAAATAGAGAATAGCCTAAGTAGGCTAGGAGGGAGAAGAAAAGAGTGGGGGAGAGCACAAATATAAAAGGGATACCACCTTTTGCCTTCAACACTCTTGTAGTCTTCAATGGATGTCTTGATTGGAGCTTGAGTGACTTCAAGAAGGCTTGAGAGGCTTGAGTGGAGTGTATAAGTGTGTATGAGGCTTTGTGTATGGAATGTATAGGCTTAGGAGAGGTAGAATCTAACCTAAGTGTTGGAGGGAAAGAATATATGTAGAGATTCGAGTTTCTGGAGTGATTTCAGCAGAGTTTCGTATCAATTTTGGACCTGAAATATGCAAGGGGGGAGGCCTCAATTTATAGGCAATCTGGAACAGACCATGCGCATGTGCTACATGCGCATAGCCAAATTTTGGCCGTGCGCATGTAGGACATGCGCAGGTACTGTTGCATTGCCACAATAACACGTGGCACCCTATGTAATGGTTAAATCTCGACCGTTAATCGAAAGTCTGTCGATCTGAACAAAATTTAAGCGCATGTAGCATACGCTCCATCACCGGGAAGAATCGCCCAAATTTTGCCTCTATAATTGGGCCAACCTGGGAGGTTCCAGGGGAATCAATCGCACTCGGGGTGTTCTCCTAGTGCAACCGATGAACTTTCATGTTTTCGAAGAGTTTGAATTATGTTCAGAAGCATGGGATATCGTCTTAGGAAGCGTGCCAAAAAGGACACTTTTGTGGGGCGTCTGTGATACTCTCCGTGTGTGTTTGAAAGTGGCTGTTTTCATTTGATGTGATCGAGGCCTTCGAAAAGCGATCTATTCGATCGGACAGTTCCGATGGAAAGTACTCTGGAAATACTTTCTAGAATTTCCAAATTTACGCATTTCTCAAGTCATTTGACGGTGCGTTTTGATTAGGGAATCGAAGAAAAAGTCAACCTTAGCGAAGCGTTTGTGAGACGCTCCAGGGGTTGCTAAAAGTTAAGGTTTGCACACCGTACGATAGAGGGCTTCGGGGAGCGATCTATTCGATCAAACCGTATCGATGAAAAGATCTATTGACGAGTGTTTGAGAATTCCTTGACTTACGCATTTCTCAAGTCAGTTGACGGTGCATTATAACCAGGGAATCGGGGGAAAAGACAATTCGGGCAGAGCGTCTACGAGACGCTCCAGGGAACTTCTATCGCGTCGTGTGAGTTTAGTGTCGTAGGGTGTTCTTTGGGTTAAACAAAGGCGCACGGTGAAATCCTTTGTTCGAGACCCCAAGGCCGGTGCTGTTTTGGGGCGTTTTTGGCTCCTAGGGGCAAAACAGTCATTCTAGCCGGAGTTGGCTGGAAATGGTCAGGAATGGTTTGGTATATTGTGTTAGGTGTGTAGGGCTGTTCAGGGATGGTTTTGAGAGGGTTTGTCACCGTTCAGCGGGGTTCGTGCCGTGCTGAGTCGTTTAGGGGCAGAATGGTCATTTTGACCAGAGTGAGCCGAAATAGGACCGGATTTGGACCAAATGGCGTGCGGGAGACGTCTGATGGTTTGAAAACATTATGGAAGGATGGACTTATCGTTTTGAAGGATTTTGAAAATGTGCCTGAAAGTCCAAGGGGCAGATTTGGTCATTTTTCACCGAGTCGGGCTAGCAGGCGCTGATGTTGACCTAGGTGTTGGTTCCCGAGACCGCCCAGTCTCGGAAAACTACCTGTGTGGTGTTGGTCTCTAAGAACGCCTGGTCTTAGAGAGCTACCTGTAGGGTGGTGTTGGTTCCTGAGAACGCCTGGTCCCAGAAAGCTACCTAGAAGGGTGGTGTTGGTCTCCGAGAATGCCTGGTCCCGGAGAACTACCGAATGACGGACATTCTACATTGGCGGGTTAGCAGGCGCCAGAAGTGAACCGTCTGAAATCTTTGATGAGGTGTTGGTCCCGATCTCGGGAAGCTACCTGGATGGCGTTGGTTTCCCGGACCGCCCGGTCCGGGAAACTGCTTGGAATAATGGTGCTTAAGGCTCCAGCGGATCCTTGTGGACCCAAGAAGCGACCAGTTGACTAGATTGGAGATTGAAAGGCTCGTCTTGAGCTTACATGTGTTGTGATGTTGGAAACCGAATTCGATCGAGCCGGAGATTCTCAAGCGGGCAAAAATGGGGTGCTTACAATGGCCAAGCCTAATCCGTAGGCCACTACAAGTGGCGCATAACCCCTTTGAAATTGCACTATAAATATAGACCTCCCCCCTCTCTGTTTTGGATGAAAAAAATTCTCTAGAAACTCTCCCCTTCTATTCAAGATAGCTCCCGGAGCCCTCTCTCTCTCTCTCTCTCTCTCTCTCTCTCTCTCTCACTCACTCACAGTCCCGTTGGCCGAATCCGAGTCCAAACTTCTAAAGCCCTAGCTTCTGAGCTCTATCGAAGGTCTGCCTCGCTGCCCAAAAGCTCCGGAAACCTTTCCAAGTCAAAGGTCCAAGCCTCTACCAAAGAAAGAAGCAATGAGACAAGGTAATCCTCATTTTACTTTTCCATACTCCCCACTTTCTCTTCTCCCTCCGAACCCACTTGGGTTTCTCTTTTTTCTAATCCCCTATCTCTAAAACCCCCTTTCTTGCATGCTTGAAAACAAGAGGACGTTAAGTTCATGTCGAGAGTGAACAAGAGGATATTACCATTAGGACTCTTTTCTTGGCCCTCACTTGTTTCACTGAATGGCTATGGGGCCCTTTTGTAATGTGGTGATACCTAAACCTTGTATGTTTCATGCCGTTACTATCGTCAAATTATATTTGCATTTATGTCATTCCTCTACCCCTTAAAACTATTTTCTAAAATAGTTTTCTTAAAACCATAATTCTAGGTGGATCCTAACCCTTTATGGTTAGGGTTTTCCTAGAAAAGTGTCACATTTTAAGTGGCTTCTAATAGCCTAACATTTACCGCTTTTCAAAACTCGGTCTCGGAATGATCCTAGTCTTTTCATGACTAAAATTGTTTCGAGAAGTGTGTGACATTCAAAAGGACCCAAAGGGTTTATATTTTTGGTCTCGTGCCTTTATTGTTTTTCAAAGCCACAAGCCTAAAGTGATTCTAGCCTTTTAATGGCTAGAAGCACTTTAGGCAAAGTGCGATATTCATTTGGATGTCTAAAGTCCAAGTTAGAGTTTCGGGCCCTAAAACATGTTTTCAAAAGACTCGATTTTTAAACCATTTCCAAAGTTCATATCTGTTAAACCCTAGAAGTTCAATCCTAGGAAAATCCCATTTTTGCCAATTTGGAAACCTTCTATTTTTAAATCAAAACCTTTTATTTCAAATCCTTCAAATTGCTCCTTTGATAGTCATATTTGGAAAGTACCTAAGTCCCCAAGATGGAAGAACAGTTCACTTCTAGCACCTGCTAGCTCGCCAATGTAGACTGTCTGCTAATCTAGTACGTTCTTTGAGAAAGCATAAACCCCTCAAGAATAGAAGACCATCCCAGTCCGGCATGACATTCGAGAAAGTTTATCCCTCAAGTCGGTAAGACCCTTTCAAGCCTGTCCATTGATAAAGTACCAATTCCTCGAAGAGAAGTCTAGACCAGATCTAAACCAGTCAATACCGACGCCTGCTAGCCCGTCCTAGTGAAAAATGACTATTTTGCCCCTAGCAGGCCCAACACATTCCTCGAGAAAGTATACAGTCCTAGAAATGGTAAGACCACCTTCTAGAATTGTCCCTAGATGGCCTGGCATGTCCAGTGCCATCCAGTCAACCCCCGTCCTTTTCCGGAGGTCCTCGGTCAAAATGACTGCTCTGCCCTCGAGCATCTAAATGCCTTAGGAAACTAAACGGGTTCTAGGTATCAAACCGGCAACACCATAGTTAACTCTGGTCAACCCTAGTCAACTCTAGTAAACCCGGTTAACCCTAGTCAACTCTGTTCAACCCAGTCAACCCCAATCAATCTTAGTTAACCCCAGAACTCACAAAATGAGGTGACCGCCATCTGGTCACTCTCTTTAATCATACCGGCTCTGGAAATCAAACTGACAACCTCTAGGACACTTTTCAGAGTATTTCCTTCTATTTCTAGTTGGGCCCCACCATCCGGCACCTTCCCTTTTCGAACCAGAATCTCCTTGCTCCACTTCGAATGAAGCATAATCTTTCTTTAACCGTGGCACATAACCCCCCCAGAATCAGTTATAAATTGACCAGCCCCATATCTAGCCTTTTTTCAAGCCTGCATTAAACCTTCTTATACCACTCTTAGTCGCGCATGGCTAAGCCTAAGCCGTGCCCCACTACAAGTGGCGCACAACCCCCTTGAAATTGAATTATAAATACAAACCTCCCCCTTTTCTGTTTTGGGTCGAAAAAATTCTCCGAAAACTCTCCCCCTTTGCTCCAAATAGCTCCCGGAGCCCTCTCTCTCTCTCTTGAAGTCCCACCAACCGAATTCGAGTCCGAACTCCTGCCCAAAGCCCTAACTTCCAAGCTCTACCGAAGGCCCGCCTCACTGCCTAGATGCTCCCAAAACCTTCCCAAGTCAAAGGCCCAACCCTCCATCAAAGAAAGAAGCAATGAGACAAGGTAATCCTCATTTTACTTTTCTACACTCCCTCACTTTCTCTTCTCCCTCCAAACCCACTTGGGTTTTTCTCTTTTCTAATCTCCTATCTTTAAACTCCCCTTTCTTGCATGCTTGAAAACAAGAGGACATTAAGTTCATGTCAAGAGTGAACAAGAGGAAATTACCGATCGAGAATTTCTTCTTGGCCCTCACTTGCTTCACGGCATGGCCTTAGGGTCCTCTTATAGTGTGGTGATCCCTAAACCTTGTATGTTTCATGCTGTTACTATCATCAAATTCCATTTGCATTCTTGTCATTTCTCTACCCCTTAAAACCATTTTCTAAAGTAGTTTTCTTAAAACCACAATTCTAGGTGGATCCCAACCCTTTATGGTTAGGGTTTTCCTAGAAAAGTGTCACATTTTAAATGGCTTTTAATAGCCTAACATTTGGCTCTATTCAAAAACCCAGTCTCAGAATGATCCTAGTCTTTTCATGACTAGGGTTGTTTTGAGAAGTGTGTAACATTCAAAAGGACCAAAAAAGTCTATATTTTTAGTCTCGTGCCTTTATTGTTTTTCAAAGCCACAAGCCTAAAGCGATTCTAGCCTTTCAATGGCTAGAATGACTTTAGGCAAAGTGTGATATTCATTTGAGTGTCTAAAGTCCAAGTTAGGGTTTCGGGCACTAAAACATGTTTTCAAAAGACTCGATTTTTGAACCATTTCCAAAGTTCATATCTGTTAAACCCTAGAATTTCGATCCTAGAAAAATCATGTTTTTGCCAATTTGGAAACCTTCTATTTTTAAATCAAAACCTTCCATTTCAAATCCCTTAAATCGCTCCTTTTTCAAATCTTCCAAATTTAAACCTAATATTCCTTCCATTTTGGAAGCAATCCAAACCTACCTTTTCAAAATCAAATCTTTTCAAATTAAATCAAAATCTTTTCACATCTCAATCTTCTTGAAAATGAAACATTTCAAAAATCAAATCTTCTTGAAAAGGAAACATTTCCAAAACCCAATCTTTTCAAATCAACTCAAATCTTTCCAAATCAACTCAAACTTTTTAAATCAAATCAAATCTTCTCAAATCTCAATCTTCCTAAAAAGAAAAAATTTAAAATCAAATCATACTAAAAAGGAAACATTTTCAAAACCCAATCTTTTCAAATCAACACTATCTTTTCAAATCAACTCAAACATTTTCAAATCAAATCAAATCTTCTCATATCTCAATCTTCCTGAAAAGGAAACATTTCAAAATCAAATTTTCCTGAAAATGAAACATTCTCAAAGTATAATCTTTCCTGAAAAGGGAACATTTTCAAACTCAAACTTTCCTGAAAAGAAAACTTTCTAAAAATGGAAACTTTCTAAAAATAGAAACCCATTTCAAAATTTCAACTCTTTCAGACTCTTGTCCAAACTATGATTAACCTAATTCTCTTTAAGGAGGTATGTAGGCAACCCTTCATGGGGTGCGGTCACAACCCTTTTCAAATTTTCAATTCCATTTTTCAAACTCAACTCCCTCTTTCAAACTCTTCTTCAAATTCTGTTTTCAAAAGTTTTCTACATGCATAGCATTAAACATAGGTAACCAGTGAATCATAATTAGGTGAGTAAAAGGTGACTAGACATATAGGTACCTCAAGAGCGGAATAGGGTGATAGTCTTAGGACATCTTCCTTACACGTAACCAACCCCCGGACTTAAGAATTTTTGTTTCAAAGACCAAAACCGGAGTCAATTTTCAAGCAACCCTACCTTTTAAAACACTGTCATGAGGACATTTTTTCAAAAACAAAACCATTTCCAAAACCTAAGTTTAACCCTCGGGTTTTACTTGGTGTAAATGACCTAGCACATCTTTAAATATGTTAGGTGGTGACTCCAAAAACCTTTTCAAAAAGCCCTAATCAATTCCATTTTCAAAATTCAAACCCCGTCGCATTCGTCCTTCTAGGAGGACAAGTTCTAATGAGAGAGCACCGTACCAAATTCACACTCCCGAGCCAAGAAAGAAAGAGAATGGGTTTGGCGTCTGGAAGTGGGGCATGACATAATCCTAAGAAAATATCTCACATTTTTAAAGAATTTCTTTCTATCAAGACTGGACCAATGTGAGGGAATCTTACAAGTAGCCAAAAAGTTGGCTATATCTGCATACCAAGGAGTGCTAGCGTGTGACAATGCTTGCACCTAAAAAAGATGCTCATCTGGAAAGTATTCATTAATAGGAAGGGAGTTTTGGGTGTCCCCATCAATAAGGAGCCTCAAAAGATGGTCGGCTACTACATCCTCTACCCCCTTCTTATCTTTGATCTCAATATGAAACTCTTGTAGCAATAGAATCCATCAGATGAGTAGCGGTTTTGCATTGGGTTTGATAAGCAAATACTTTAGTGTGGAATGACGGTATATATGATGATTAATGATCCAACTAAGTATGATCTGAACTTATCGAATGCAAAAACCATGGCAAGAAGCTTTTTCTCTGTGGTGGTATAGTTTATTTGGGCCTCATTAAGGGTTTTGCTCACATAGTAAGTAACATGTGGCTTCTTATCTACCCTTTGCCCCAAGACTGCCCGAACTACATAATTACTCGCATCACACATCAACTCAAAAGAAAAGTACCAATTAGGTGATTGAATAATAAGGGTAATGGTTAGTAGCTCTTTTAGCATGTCAAAAGCTTTTTGGCAGTCAGACGTTCATTTAAATGGAACCTTTTAAGGACAATAGATGACACATTGGACGGGAGACGACACTAAACCCTTTTATAAATTGTCGATAAAAACTAGCATGCCCAACAAAAGACCTAATGTCTTTAACAGTCTTAGGGGTAGTGATCTTTTGAATCATTTCAATTTTAGCCTTGTCTACTTTTATCCCCTTATTAGACATTATATATCCAAGAACTATACCTTGTGTAACCATGAAGTGACACTTCTCCCAGTTGAGCACAAAATTGTTCTATTTGCATCTCAATAACACCTTCTCAAGGTGTTCCAAACAAACTTCATAAGTATCCCCATATACAGAAAAATTATCCATAAAGACCTCTAAGAACCTCTCCACCATATCGCTAAATATAGACATTATTCACATTTGAAAGGTGGCTGGTATATTGCACAAGCCAAAAGGCATTCTTTTATAAGCATAAGTGCTGAAGGGCCACGTGAAGGTGGTCTTTTCTTGGTCTTCTAGAGTGACCTCTATCTGATTATAACCGGAGTAACCATCTAAAAAGCAATAAAAGGCTCGGTCTGCCACTTGTCCAAGGACTTGGTCCAAGAAAGGGAGTGAAAAATAGTCTTTCCTAGTCGTGGCATTCAACTTACTGTAGTCAATACACATTCTCCACACAGTTTGAATCCTGGTGGGAATTAGTTCATTGAACTCATTTTTCACCACTATTATGCCCAATTTCTTGGGCACCACTTGGGTTAGACTAACCCACTTAGAGTCAGAGATTGGATAGATAATACCTGCATCGAGAAGTTTCAGTACTTCTCCTCTCACGATCTCCTTCATGTTTGTTAAGCGTCATTGCATTTGATGCACAAGCTTAGACTTTTCCTCAAGGTGTATACGGTGAGTACACATAAGAGGATTAATGCTGTGAAGATCTGCTATAGTCCAATTTAGGGCCTTCCTATAGGATTTAAGCACTCTCATTAAAGATTCCTCTTGGCCTTCAAATAGGCTAGAGGAAATAATAACTGGATAAGATTCACATTTACCCAAAAACACATATTTCAAGATGGATGGCAAAGGCTTTCTTTCTGGAATGGGTGGTTATTGCTTAGAAGGGATCGGTTTAATAACACTAGGGATTAGAGGCTCAAATGACGGGGTCAAGTAACCCACTTGCATATATTGCTTGCTCTTTATTCCTCCAATAGTTGGGTCCCCACACTGACACAATCATTCTCCAACTAGTCATAAAGAATCCTTGAAAAACTCATGCTCAAAGTGCTCTTGGATAATAGACTTAATGAAGTCTATTTCTCTGATGTCCTCGCACTCTCCCATTTGTTTACCCGCCATAAAGATATTTAACTCTAAGGTCATATTCCTGAATGACAGTTTCAACAACCCATTCTTATAATGAATAATAGCATTGGCAGTTGGTAGGAAGGGTCGACCTAAAGTGATAGGAATGTATCGTTTTGCATTAGCGGCCTCGATAAGTTGAGTATCTAAAACAATAAAATCCACAGGATAGTCAACATTGTCTACTTGAATGAACACATCCTCAATAATGCCTCTAGGGGTTTTAACAGATCGATCAGCTAACTCCAAAGTTACCTGAGTAGGGCTCAACTCTCCTAGCCCTAGTTCTTTATAGACCGAGTAAGGAAGAAGATTAACACTAGATCCTAGGTCAAGCAGAGCACGATCAATTCTATATCCCCCAATTGTACACAAAATAATAGGACAACTAGTGTCCTTATATTTTGGCCTAGTTTTACATTGTAAAATATCACTCTGATTCTCATTCATCATAGCCGCCTCTCTAACATGCAATCTCCTTTTAATAGTACACAAGTCCTTCAAGAACTTGGCATAGGAGGGAATCTGTTTGATAGCATCTAACATGGGGATATTGACCCTAGTTTGTTTAAAGATCTCATAAATCTTAGAATTTAACAATTCATTCTTAGGTTTGGTCAATCGATAGGGAAACGAGGCATACTTTATGATATCAATGCCCGTGTCTTTAGATGTATCATTAGATTCAATGAGAGGCTTAGAATGATTCTCTTTCTTTCTTGACTCTTGCTCACTTTCTTTCTCTTGCTCTTTTCCCAACCTAACAATCTCATCACTACCCTTTTTGCTTTCGTTCCTAGGAGAAATGGTTTTATCAATGATTTTTCACTCCTAAGGATTGTGATGGCTTGCACTTGCTCATGATTAGTTTTAACTAAATTGGCAAGTTTTGGGTTCGGTTGGGATTGTGCCGGAAATCTCTCTGGTACTTGTTGGGTCAAAGCTTGAGACATTACAATAATGTTCTTTTGAATATCATGTAAGATACTTGTATATTGATCAAGATTTTGTTCATTCTTATCCACCCTATTAGTAACCCCTCTCAAATCATTAGATAATTGGTTAACATTGTCATCCATAACGCGTTTGTGGGGAGGTTGGTACTGTGTGGGTTGGGGTTGGTAAGGCACAGGTGGGTTGGGTGGTGCTGTGTGGGTTGGGGCTTGGAAAGGTTGAGCTTGGTCATATAATGCCTCTCGCAGTCCTAGTATGACTGGGCATGTGGCAATGTCATGCTTCGAAGTGTCACACACTAGACATGGTGAACTAGTAGGCTCAACCTCTATGGCATTAACTCTAGATGTCTCTATAGCTTCTACTTTACGGGAAAGTGAGGGAACTCTAACATTTAGATCCTCACCTTTCCTAAGTTGATACTTAACCCCTTGATGTTGTGTGATTGGTCTAGTTTCAGGATTTTGGGTACCAGTAGTGGCCCAATTTCTAGCTAAGTTAGCTAGGTAGTCAAAGTAGTTATACGCTTCAGTGGGATCCTTATCAGGATAGGTCCCTGCGCACATATACTCCACAAACATCTTCAATTGAGGGGTCAATAAAGAGTAGAAAGTGTTGATGATATGCCAATTGGCAAACCCATGATGTGGACATGACAACAACAAATGAATTAACCATATCCTGGCCTTGAGACAAAATGTTTCACCTAAAGTTGGGACAAATTGAAAGATTTAGCGATGAATCGCCTCAATCTTATGTTGAGGAAAAATTTTTTTCAAGAATTTCCCTTGCAGTGTATGCCAAGAGTGTATAGACCTAGGCCTCAATGAATTAACCATATCCTGGCCTTGTCTTTTAGAGTAAACGGGAATAGTTTTAAAGGTAAAACTTTCTGTGGACAAGAGTTATCATGAAATATCAAGCATGTCTCCTCAAAATCCTTGATATAAATGTATGGACGTTCAAAATCCATACCATGGAAAGCAGGAAACAATTGTAGCATTCTTAGCCTCAGATTGAGCTTGTTTTGGTGCTCGGAAAATACTATGCATGATGTGGGGCTTTGCCTTGCGGGATTCATATAATCTCGCATTGTTCTATATTGGGGAGGTGTCATGTCGCCATGGTTACTCCCTCTATCATTAGGATCTATTGGAAGTTGTAGGGTAAGAGGGGAATTCAAACCCTGAGGGTTGTTAGCCCCATCATTAATGTTGGCTATGGGTATAGGAACCAAATCAACTGCTAATTGAAAATTTTGGGATATGAGTTCTCGGTGGAGAAAGAGTGTGGTAGGTAGGATGAAGATCTTCAATTCTCATCAAACATCTATAAACATCCCTAAAGAAGTGTTGTGACATACAAATGTACACAACCTATCAAGCACACAAGAAAAGGGGGTGGAGTAGATAGGGGTAGAAAATTGAAGAATAACCCTAAGAGAGAGAAGAGAGTTGTGAGGATTTGCACAAAATTAAAAAGAAGTCCCACCTTTGTCTTTTTTTTTTTTTTCTTTTGAATGTTTCAATGGAGACTTACTTAATCTTGGACTTGAGAGACTTTCAATGACTTCAAAAAAAAAATTATTTTTTTGAGGGAACACGCTAAAAAGAAAGAAAAATCACCTGTACATAAAAATAACAAAAAGAAACATACATTACGAACGTTAGTATTGATAACCTGAGTGGCCGGTGCCAACCTAAATAGGTGGTGAATCAACCCAAAATAAGGTTATCCAAAATAAAAAAAATAAAATAAAAATAGATAAAGATTGTAAATAAAGTTAAATGGTTAATTGAGTTAGATGGGTTAAGTGAAAAATAAAGGCAGAAAAAATGGTACCCAACTTGAATGGCTTCGTCCAGCAAGAGGCGAGTATGCCAACCAAAGAGTTTATCCACATAAAAATAAATGACTAAATAAAAAAAAAGAACAAAATATAAACAAATGTACAAGTTAACAACAGAACGAAGTAAAAAGTAAGCATAAATCACTAATCAGTTGGTATACACCATCCAATTCCTTCGTCAAGGTAAGGAAGCAATCATTTGTCGAAAATCCAACAAAGGTATTATCAATTTATAGTTCGCAAAGGTTTTATTATATTTTTTTATTTAGAATTTTTTTAAAAAAATATATTTTTATTTATTTTATATTTCAAAAATTTTTTCTTTTCTATTTTTTTATTTTCGCAAATTTTGATTAAAACCATTCCCCGGCAACAGCGCCAAAAATAGATCACTTGTAAATAATGTGATTGAAATTCGCCAACGTGTGATTGTGATACAGTAATAACTCGGTAAGCTGAGATTGAATCCACAAGAAACGGTTAACAAAACATGCAAAGTTAGAGCTGAAAATTCATCTACAGTAAAAGATAAATTTACCACAGTAAAATATTAGATACTGACTAAGCCCTGCTAAATACCATAGTATTGCAATGGCTTTAGTTGAAACCCAAGCCAACTTGTTTGAATTCCACTAAGAATAGTACTAGTAAAATCTAGACAATTGATGCAAAAAAATAGTAACCAAAATAAAAATGTTTTGCTTTGGAAGGTTTGATGATCATGGAACTAGACTTTAAATAACAAAAACGATCTTAGATCTAATTAATCAGTGCACCCGATTCACCAAAAATATCAACGGGGGTTTTGTAACTCAAATCATTGGTTTCGCTTTGAACTTTTGATTTGAAAGATTTAGCGATAAAAATATAATTTCAATAACAATTAAATCTAGAATAGCAAAATTAACACCACAGATTCATACCATCGATTTATATATACCAACTGCTTTGTCAAGGCGGAAGGTATTATAAATATAGTTAAGAATCTAAGTTTTCTAAAAAATCTAGAATTTAATTATCAAGAAATACTAATTACCTCTGTTGATATCCCAAGATCCCTAGATGATCTTCAAAATTGGCTCCAAGAATAAAATTAGCTATTCATAATATTAAAGAGACTTGATTTGAAAAAAAAATAACTTCATAAATAATTGAAAGCTTTTACATATATCTCTCTCTCTTGCCTCCTCTCAAGCTCTCCCTTTTGCCTCTCTTGGTGTTGCTATTTATAGACTCACAAGATGAAACCATCCATTCTCTATAATAATGCATTATTTTTTTTAATTATTAATTTCTTTTTTTGTCTTCTTTCTATGTCAATTGCCATCTTTCCATGTCAATTTTCATATGAGTTTGCTCTCTTTTATCCAAAAGTAAAAACATGTCTTGCTTGTTTTGGCGGAGTTATTGAAAAATGGATGTTTATCCATGTAGGTGGGCTCCAATCAATGAAGACTCTTTTTTTTTTTTCACGTGAGTTTGCTCCCTCTTTATTTAAAAGCCCACAAAATGCTCAACAAAATTTATTAGGATTAAAAATAAATAAATTAAAACTATTTATAATTATTTTAATGCTAACAAACACAAATTAAGAACTTGTAATTACATTTTTACAATGTAATCATCTTTAGGAGTAGATTTTTAGTTAATTTGTTAGCAGTTTTTATAGTTTGTTATTTTAATTTCAGTCTTTTATTTTGCTATTGTGTAAGTTATTTTTCTATATTAAACACTTTGAAATTATTTTTCAAGTCAAGTATTTTCAATAGTATGAATAGCTAGTTTTATTCTTTGAGCCAATTGGGAATATCACTTGATTGAATTAGGATGATTAATTAAGTTTATCTTTTAATTCCGGATTAATTTAAAAACTTAGTATTTTTGCACATGTTCGGTGTATTGCATGCTTGGGCACGTACACGTATATTTTATGCACGTAATGGTTTTGTGTGAGTTTAGACTAGAGTAAGTTTAAGAGTAGTGCAATTAATATAGGAGTAGTGTAAGAGTAAAGTAGATGTTGGTTTACTCTATACTTTCTAAAAACTGGTATATTTTATACAGGTCCTCTGTCTGGTATGTTTTTATGTTTAAACCTCTGGTAGAAACCTAAGGCTCTTAATCATTATCCAGAATGGATCGAGTATATTCTTGATAATTGACGTTTAGTTCCTTTCGAAAACTTAGACTTTTAATTATGTTTGTAATACTCTATGCCCTTGACAAAGCATAGCTCTATATATGCAATCGTGGGGCCCATCGGGGGTCATTTTAGTTATTTTTTACCGAAATGGGCTAGTAGGCGTTGGTGTTGACCCAAGTTTTAAGTATTTTCGCCACTTTGAAGGTGTGTGACCAATTGGTTTACAAAGGTATCCTGTCCTCCGGTAAATGTGCCATGACTAAGTGGCATGTTCAGTCCTGTGACATAAGGGGTTCGTTGGCATTCCCAATATTGACTTATTTGCGAGTGTTTCTATCACTCTGATAATTGTAATGTTTGTGAGCATTTCCGTCACTCTGACGGTGTGCGTTCCTTTTTTAAACTGCCTGATCTCGGGATGAATGGTTTTATCGCCTCGATGTTTTAGGTACTTTCTCGATTGACGTCCAGAATAGCGTACATTCTACGTTGGCAAGCTAGCAGACGCTAGAAGTGAACTGCTCTACCATCTCTGGGACTTGGGCTCCGTCCCAGTTGACGGGTGTAAAGGGATATATTGTTTCGAGGGATTTTTTACTTTCTCGATAAACGTGTCATACTAGATGGACTTACTATCTGAGGGATTAACTTACTCGAAAGACATGTCATATTGAGTTTGATTGGTCTATACTAGAATTAGAACTGGAATTGAGGTTGAAATAGAGACTTACCATCTTTAAAAAGACTTGCTAACTAGAATTGGATCGAATAATGCCCCGAGGGCATTTTGATAATTTTACCTTTATTGGGCTTGGCAAACCTACGAAGCGGTTGATTAACTGGATTGCATTTGAAAAGCCGATTTAGGCTTGAATGTGTCTATGTCGATTTCAATCTGAGTCCGATCGGGTCAAAGATTGCCTAGCTGGTAAAACTGGGATGCTTATAATGTTGTCAGAGTATAAGTTGTTAAAGCTGTGTTACTAGTTGCTGAAGCACACAGAGCTAAAACTTTGAAATGCTATATCTCTCAGACCAGGAAGGCTACCAGAGTCCATAATATATTAATTTTATATAACTTTTTAAGAGCTATTTAGATATACTGTTCGAATGGTCAACTGTCAGAAATGTGTCAAAAACTTCTGAGAACCTTTTTTTTCCATTTGAATCAAGTCAGAAATGTGTTAGAAGAGCGTCAAAAGGGCGTTCAAACGCTCGTTTGAATGCTGTGCAAATCCATTCAAACGCTTTACAGAAATTTCTAACTTTCTGCAGCCTATTTAAGTCGGGATTGAGGCATGTTTTAAGGAGTAGTTAGTTTTTATGCATTTCGGGGTTCCTTTGAGAGCTTTAGGAGTAGATTGGAGTAAAACTTTACAAATTTTTCATAGTTTTTTAGTTCTTGTAATCCGATTTAACAGTTTACATAGTTTTCTCAATTTCTGTACTTAGATTCAGTCTTTCAATATATGTTTTGCATATCTATTATAGCATTGAGTAGCTAGATTCCATCTTGGGATCAATCGTGAAGATTGATTGAAGATCTCGGAAGAACAATAGAGGTAACTAGGATTTCAAAGCTTACATATTCTTCTTCTTAATTCTTTGGGATCAAACCTTACATATTTACGATAATTTAGATGTTTGATTATACTAGGTAATATCTATATACAAACCCTAGTTTGGCATATTATTGCACAAGTAGATGGTATGCATCTATGATTCTAAATTTGATTTATTCTAGATTTGACTGTTAAAGAATAATAGTTTTTATCACTAAATCTTTCAAATCAAAGACTCACAATACGGTCAGTGATTTGAGATATCAAAAGCCACTATTGGAATTTTGAGTGAAGCAATTGATTGGAACAATTGGTATAAAGACTTTTCTTAATTAATTAAAACTCGCTTTCATAGTCTAGTTTAGATTAGAACAACTATTCAAAGACAATAGATTTTTTGTTTTATTTTATTGGAGTGTTTCCTTAGGGTTTCTGAACTAAGATAAGTTTTTCTGAATGCACTAACCTTCTTCCCTGTGAATCGATTTCGGACTTCACTGAGTTATTACTAAATCACGATCGTGCACTAGTGGTTTTATCACACGTTTTTGGAGCGATCAACCACCAGGCAGTCATATCAGACAGGTTTGAATGCCCCTCCAGGCATTTGAACGCTCATTCGAATGGTAGGCCAAGCATTCGAATAATACGGCAGAAATCTGACTTTCTATAGCCTATTTAAGGTAGATTTAGGCCTAGTTCGGGATGGCTTTTTATTATTACATTTTTCTAGGCTTTATGAATAGTTTTAGCAGTAGTTTAGAGTAGAATTTTAGATAGTTTTTATAGTTTTTTTCAATTCCTGTAATCAGATTAATTAGTTTTTCAATCTTTATAATCAAATTAAGTCTTTCAATATATATTTTGCGTATTTATCATGGCTTTAAGTAGTTAGATTCCATCTTGAAATTAATTGTGAAGATCAATTGAAGATCTTGGATGAACAATGGAGGTAAATTGGATTTCAATGTTTAAAATCTTCTTCTTCTTAATTCTTTAGGATCAAACCCTAGATATTTATGAAAACTTAGATGTTTGACTATGTTTGGTAATACTTATGCATGAACCTGTGTTTAGTAAATGTACTACACGAATCGATGATATGCATCTTTGCTTCTAAAACTAATTCAATCTAGAGTAGATATTTAAAAAAAATCTAGATGTTTGATTATGCTTGGCAACAAGTCGATGGTATACATCTATGATTCTAAATCTGATTTATTCTATGTTTGATTGTTGAAGAACAATTGCTTTTATCCCTAAATCTTTTGAATTAAAGACTCACAATGTAGTCAATGATTTGAGTTCTCAAAAGCCTCCATTGGAATTCTGGGTGAAGCAATTCATTGGATCAATTGGTTTTAAGATTTGTTTTTATTAATTTTAAATCGTTTTCATAGTTTAGCTTAGATAAATCAACCTCTTTCAAACTATTTCTTTTTATTTTATTAGAGTATTTTCCTGGAATTTCTGAACCAAAATGAGTTTTTCTGAATGCGCTAACCCTCTTCTCTGTGGATCGATCTCGGACTTCACCGAGTATTATTACTGCATCATAAATGGACACTAGCGGATATTAATTGCACTATTTTGGAATGATCAATTTTTGTTGCCGTTGTCGGGGAAGCTTAGGCGATTTGGCATTGGTGGACAAACCTTGGGGATCTAATTTCAGATCTAATTTCGGCGAAAGCACTTCACCATCATTCTACAACCACGAGGAGATTCAATAGCTCGCTTAGGTAATTTCGTTCCATCCTTTATTTTTTAGCAATTTATTTTTTTATTTCTTTTTTATTATAGGGTTGGAGTGGCATTAATTACAAATTGGTGGTATATTTTGCGGAGATTTGGAGGTTAGGTTGTTTTAAAAATTGTTAAATTGGTGGTTTATTATGTGGAGATTTGATGGTTTATTTAGGAGTATTTATGGATCACTATTGGAGTATTAATGGTATAATGGATTCGTTTGCAATCCCTCCTTCAACTATGAGAGACTATATAAATGCTGCTAAGACTAACCCTTACTTATACTTGGCACAACCACCAAACCCTTATCCACCTACCGACCATTCGGGATGGTGTTCTCATGCTCCATCTCAATATTACGAACCACAACCACAATATTACCAAACACCACCTTCTCCTTCACCTTGTACATACATATCCCACACATTTTCTTCATAACCCTATTAACCTTTCATGGAGAACTAAGAAGACATACTTCCATCATATATGCAATATCACACAAGTATGTACTTTGAGTTTAATGAAAGTTTAAAATGAGAAGAGAAAACTTGGGAACAAACTATGGATGACAATGCCAACCAAATGGTCGATAGGTTGGATAGGCAAGACATATTGATAGAAGAAACCTGTAGGTTGATGGTGGACTTACAAAAGCAATTAACTTTTATGACACAAGCTCTACTTCAACCAATACTAGAGGATGATGAGTTCTCAACCTGACCACAACCCAACTTTGAATATCACGTCCAAGAGGATGAAACTACCTTAGACTCACTTTATCCCTATGACACAAACCTATCCATCACTATCCCTAAGATGATACAATTATAGAAGAAATAATCCTTCCCAAGGTCTCTAAACTAAGGAAGGAAGTTCTTAGGGTAGATGAGAATGAGGATGAGTATGGGGATGAGGAGGATAAAGTAGATGTACTTATCTTTCTCGATGTGTCTGAACTAAGGGATATTGTGATCACTCCAAAATAGTGTGATTGATATCTGCTAGTGTGCAGTTGTGATGCAATAATAATACTCAATGAAGTCCAAAATCAATCCACAGGGTAGAAGGTTAGCGTATTCAAGAAAAACTCACCTTAGGTCAGAATTTTCAGAAAAACACTCCAATAAAATAAAAAGAAAATAGTTTGAAGAAAGGATTTGATTTATCTAAACTAAACTATGAAAACAATTTGAAACTAATAAAAGAAAGTCTAAAGATCAATTCTTCCAATAAGTTGCTTCACCTGAAATTCTAATGAAAGCTTTTGATAACTCAAATCATTGACTACGTCGTGAGTCTTTGATTCGAAACATTAAGGGTCATCAAAAAGCCTGCGGCCTATGGCCCAGCCCAAGCCCGAGGGGGTAGTATGGGCTGGGCCTGGGTTTAATTTTGTGGCCCGTGGGTAGCCCATGGGCCGGCCCAAAAGCTGACGTATGGCCCAGCTTGGCCCGGCCCATTAATATCTTATAAAATTAGTAACTTTTTTTTTTTTGGATAGTTCATCTGATGAAGAATAGTGACAAATAATTTTTTATTCCATGTATCACTTTTTGATATCTTATGAAATTAGTAACTATTTTGATTTTTGGAGAGTTGTGCAAATGATTAACAGATGTGAACGTGCCAACTTAGTTGGAATATACTTATACTATAGTGATGTAGTCCCTCTCCCTAACTTCAATTATTTACAATATTTGTATGTAAAGAATCAAGATCTATGGATGATTTTACACATTAATTTTTATAAATAAAGTTTTTTTTTCTTTTCTTTGATACTTTTAGTCATTGAATGTAGTGGTAAAAAAAAAAAAGTGAAGGCCCATAAGCCCAGCCCCAGCCTAGGCTCAGCCTAAGTCTATGAGCAGGGCCCGGGCCTCATTTTTTGGTCCATAGCTCAGCTTGGCCCATTGACTAGTCAAAGCTCGCTAAGCCCGACTTGGCCCGGCCTGACCAGCCCTGCCAAAAAACGAGTTGGGCCGACCTAGCCCATTGATGACCCTTATAGAAGATTTAGCAATAAAAATAATTATTCTTTAACAATCAAATGTAAAACAAATCAAGTTTAGAATCATATATGCATACCATTGACTTGTTGCTAAGCATAATCAAACATCTAGGTTTTCATAAACATCTACTCTAGATTTAATCAATTTTAGAATCAAAGTTGCATACCATCTGACTTGATCTACTTAATACACCTAAGAGTAGGTGTAGCGAAATAGTATTCAATAATAACCAGGTAAGATCGAAGTCGAACCACAGGGAACGGTTATCCAAACATGCACAGTTGGCAATAGAATTCACCCACGGTAAAAACTTAGATACCGACTAAGCAATGCTAAACACCGTAGCATTGCAATAGCTTCAGTTGAAACCTAAGCTAATCTATTTGAATTCTACCATGAACAGTAACGATGAGATCTGGACAGTTGGTGTAAAAAATAGTAATCAAAATAAAATAGTTTATTTTGGAAGGTTTAATAATTGTTGAACTAGACTTTAAATTAAACTTAATAAAACGGTCTTGGATCCAATTGATCCGATCACCCGATTCACTCAAAATTCCAACGGAGGTTTTGTAACTCAAATCATTAGCTTCGTCTTAAGCTTTTGATTTGGAAGATTAAACGATTAAAACAAAAATTCAATAATAACTAAATCTAGAATAATAAAATTAAAGTCATAAATTCATGCCATTAATTTGTGCAATAACTATACCAAACTAAGATTTGTGTAGAGAAATTACCAAACTTAGTCAAGAATCTAAATTTTCTCAAATATCTAGAATTTAATTACCAAAAATTGAAAGATTTTAAATATAAACAATGAAAACCCAATTACCTCCATTGATATTCCAAGATCCTCGGATTACCTTCACAATTGTCTCCAAGAAAAAAAAAAAATTAGCTACTCATGGCAATGAAAAAACTTGGCTTGAAAAAAATGACTTCATAAATAATTGGAAACTCCTACATGTATATCTCTCTTGCCTTCTCTCTAGCTCTCCCCCTCTTTACCTTGGTGTTGCTAATTATAGACTCACAAAATGAAGCTATCAATTCCCTACAATGATACATTATTCTTTTTTTTTAATTACTAATTTATTCTTTTGTCTTTTTTTCATGTCAATTGTCATGTGACTTGCCTTCTTTCCATGTCAATTACCTTCTTTCTATGTCAATTATTATGTGAGTTGCCTTCTTTCTATACGAGTTTGCTCCCTCTTTTATCCAAAAGTAAAAACATGCCTTGCTTGTTTTGGTAGAGTTGTTAGAAAATGGATGTTTACCCATATGAGTGGGCTCCAATCAATGAAAACTCTTTTCTTTCCATGTGGGTTTGCTCCCTCTTTTATCTAAAAGCCTACAAAATGCTCAAAAAAATTTATTAGGATTAAAAGTAAATTAATTAAAACTATTTATAATTATTTTAATGCTAACAAACATAAAGTTAGAAATTTATAATTACACTTTTACAATGTAATCACCATCGATTTGTGCAGTATATATACTGAACAAGAGTTCATGCATAAATATTACTGAACATAGTCAAATATCTAAGTTTTCGTAAATATCTAAGGTTTGATCCCGAAGAATTAAGAAAAAGAAGATTTAAACATTGAAATCCAATTTACCTCTATTGTTCATCTAAAATCTTCAATTGATCTTCACAATTCATCTCAAGATGGAATCTAGTCGCTTATCACCATGATAGATACAAAACATTTATTGAAAATTGAATCTGATTGCAGGAATTGAATAAAAACTATGAAATCCGATTACAGGAATTGAAAAACTATGAAAAGCTATAAAGTTCTACTCTAAACTACTCCTAAAACCTAAAAAAAATGTAATAATGAAAAAGCACCTTAAAATAAGTTACAAACCCAGCTAATATAGGCAGCCGAAAAATAGGAAACCTGCCGAATCGTTCGAACGACATGGCCCACCTTTCGAACACAAATCTTGATTGTTCGAATGGTCTTCTAATGCTCTTCAAATGAATTTTATGCTCTTTGAATCTATCAAACGGGCTTCGAACTTGGTCTTAACGTGACACCGTTTGACACAACATTTGAAGACTACTGTTCCCAATTTGAACGTTAAGGTCTACTATTCGAACGGCTTATGTGGGCTGACTTCATCCTTTCGAAAACTTTCTTGGACCGTTCAAACGCCTTTTTACACTTTTGCCTGAATTTGTCCTTGTTAGCATAGGATTCCTATTCCAAGTAAAATAACCTAAGTTAGTACAAAATAAAGACAAAAATACAAACATAATCCTATTCTATGTCTAACAAATAACTAATTAAGGCACAATAACTATACTATTGGAGTATAATCATATCCCCCAACTAGCTTTTTGCTAGTCCCTAGCAAAATAATAACAACTAAAAAGATATCTCCACTTTCATGGGAGTCACGAGTGCATTTAGCATATGCACCAAGCTTTTAAACCCCTAAGTTACCCCTAGTGGACAAGTTGTGTCTCGTGAGGGCTTGTAGTGATGGTACCCACGAACATTTATCCATATCATGTGAAAGATAGTAGACGTCCATGAAACATACATAACTTCATTCAAGAAAATTATCAACCCACCCTAAATTGTGAATTATGAAAGGTAAAGGCATAAAGCATACAAGAAAAAATTACATAAGAGTGCACTAACAATGACATACAACTCAATTGTCTCAAGATCACGCAATTATATCTTTTATGATTTGATTCAAGATCTCACTAGTTATACACTCATAAATAACATAAATATAAGGGTCTCTCAATGGAAAGCTCATCAATAAAGTAAATGTCAATGAAACATTAAAAAAGCACTTCCAATATTAATAACAGCACATATGTAAGTGTATCGACTTGGTATAGCTTAATGAAATAATATCCACAGTTGAAATATTAATTAGATAATTGACACGTAATGACTTATACTCAAAAGAATTATCAATTTATGTATACTCCGGATAAACTAAGGCCATATGAAAGAAAATTCATGAATGTGAAGAAAATAAAGATATAGTAAAACTTAACACATGCATTGCACACTACATATAATGATCAATAAGCATACACTTCCAATTTCTCAAATTTTCAACAAGATTGTTCTTTTTTTTTTCTTCCACTTCTATATTGTTTCTTCTTTTTTTTTTTTTTTTTTTTTTTTTTTGCAACTCCATAAATCTTTCACGTTTACAAACTCTCATAAGCAATGATATTTAGTTCTTCATCATGGGATGTATTTCAACAATGATATGTTTTTTTTCTTTCAAGGATCATATGTACATGAGTATCAAGAGAAAAAAAAAACTAGACATGAATGGCTTAGAAGGAATAAAATGATCTCAACCTAATATCCAAAATACATAAAGTTCGAAATTCAAGAAAGCATAAGTGTCAATACCTCTAACTACTACCTAATATATGAACCAAAATCAAGTATGATACACTTTTGAAAGAATGGAAGATCAATAGAATATGCTTGAGCAAATGTAAATTAACTCCGAAAAGAAGATAATTTGGCTCTAAAGCTCACAAGGTACAATCTCCACCTTTTCAGGTTATGCATACACAAAATATCAATATAAGATATCATATAGTATGCTAGTGCACAACGATATAATCTCTCTCTTATAATGATTTTATGACAAAATCTTATACTGCACCACAATAAGAAAGTAAATTAACAATTAAAATCAAATTTAGTCCAATGCAAACTCAAAATATCCTCAACATCATAAGTGCATTGACATGAATATTTCTATGGTTTTCACAAAAATCCTCTCCAACATATCCATCATGAATAATGATTAATCAATGAAAATACGAATAAATATGCTAAAGAAATAAGCCATGATACCTAAAACCATAAGATACTCAAACCTGCACCGAAAAACTCAAGTATCTGAAAGATAGTCAACATGAAGCAACACCTGAAACTAATTAATAAAGCATAACAAGGTTTGAAGTATAACACAAAAAATATATATAATAAGCTAATTTTTTTTTTTTTATAAAGAAAACATCAAAACAAAGCATAGCAAAACAAGACAAATCAAAGAAAACAAAATAAAGAAACTGCCACTACTTCTCCCCCCAACTAAGTTATGTAATGTCCTCAATGCATGAATACAAAAGCAAAATAACAAGGAATAGAAAATAGAAGAAGGAGGAACAAAAACAAGGTGCCCAAAAGAACACCCCCCCCCCCCCCCCCCCCAATTAGGGAAAAACTCGATAAAACTAAAAACCCTAAAAATAACAAAATAAAATAAAACTCTACTAACTATTCATACTATTACAAAGATTTGAGAGGAGATCATCCAATACCATATCGAGGATGTTTTCTTGCATGTAGTTGCTTACCATTCACCATTAGTAATGAGTTCAACATCAATAAATATGTACATGTAAGAATACTATTGAACTAAAAATCATACAAAACAATCATGTTTGAAAGGATAAAGAATGAAAGTAGCATCATGCATGATATGGATGATAATGCTCAATCTATGGTAGAAAGGTGTATAGGATAGCAATGCTTGATCACTATCTTTAAATATGTTAACTTTCTCTTTTTCTATTTCACTCTTTTAAGCACCCAATTTTTGCCCGCTCAGCAATCTCTGGTTTGACCGGACTCATATTCAAATTGACATAGACATATTCGAGTTCAAATCAACTTTTTAAACTCAATCCAATCAATCAATCGCTTTGCAAGCCCCGCTGGGCCTAATAAAGGAAAAATAACCAAAATGCCCTTATGGCATTGCTCAGTCTAATTCTAGTGGGCACATCTTCCTAGAGACAGTAAGTCCTCGTTTTAATCTCAAATTCAACTTCAAGTCCAATTCCAATTCTAACTCCAACTAAATCTGGCACCCCTTTCGAGAAAGTTGATCCCTCAAGAGGTAAAACCATCCATTCCAACACATTTTTTAAGAAAACTCTTTGAAACTGTAAGTCCCTTCAAACCCGTCGACCGGGATAGAACCCAAGTCCCCAGGATGATAGAACGGTCCACCTTTGGCGCCTGCTAGCCCGCTAATGAAGAATGTCCATTATTCAGCATGTCTTTCGAGAAAGTTGATTCCTTAGATGATAAGTCCACCTAGTAGCTTTTCAAGATCAAGCAGTCACCGAAATGAACGTGAACCATCAGAGTGGCGGAAATACGCGTAAACATCGCAACCGTCAGAGTGGCAAAAATACTCGTAGATAGGTCGACATTGGGAATTGCCAACAAATCCCCTATGTCACAGGACCAAATTAGCCTCTTGGCCGTGACACGTTTACCAAAAGACGAGATACCTTTGGAAACCAACTCGTCATAGACCGTCAGAGGGAAAGAAACACTTTAAACCTGGGTCAACACTAGTGTCTGCTAGCCCAATTTGGTGAAAAATGACCAAACTGTCCCTTAGGCCATTTTCGGCACACTTCTCGAGAAAGTACCTAAGTCCTCAGAACGGTAAGTCCACCCTTTTAAGATCGTCCCAAAGATGATCCTGCATGTTTGAGTGCCTTCTAGTTGGTTTCGGACCAATTCCGAGATCATTCGGTCAAAATGACCATTTTGCCCATGGGCATCCAAGTGCTTACGGGAACCACACCAACTCTGGTTATCAAACCAATAATCTCCTGAGAATGCTTCTCATAGTATTCCCGACCTTCCATTTGTTGACTCAAGGTTAATTCCGATGTTGATTTTGATGATAATAAAACCATGTGATTGTTATCTAATGATTTCAACTAAGTGTGCAAGTTAGATTATAATCATTTGATAACAAGAAAATAATTGAGTTGATCGGTTGAGTATCAAACAAGAAGATTACTTAGGCAATCTTGTTCTTAAAGAGATTGAAGATGCTCAAGGAGTTCAACAAGTATTCAAAAGAAGGATGCAAGTGACTAAAGATCTTATGATGATTCAAGAAGTTATTCAAAGAAGCAAAGCAGTCAAGCAAGATTATTTGAAGAGTATTCAAGGTGACATGGAATCAATTCTTGAAGACTAAAGTACAAATAGAAGTGCAAATACAACAAAGGATTTCAAGTAGACCTGAAGACCGAAGAGTTGGCACCATACAAATATGGTTTATACTTCACTATGAAGACCCTCGATCCTCATAGCTATATCAAGTCCACTAAAACATCATGAACTTCTAAATTGGCTGATTGTTTTGCTCTAAATCTGAAAAGTACATTGATACATAAAGCATAAAAGAAAGGAGGAGCAATGAGTTGAAGCTTGTCAAGTAACAATGGAGTACTTATCACATTGGAAGATATTGAAGAACTTATATTGAAAAGCTTGTCAAGAAGGATCAAAGGTTGATTAAGTATGATGAGTTGACACATTCAACAATCTCATAGTTACAACCTCATTTAGATGACTTTTACAAGACATGGAAGCTCACCTTGAAGATTTGAAGATGTTTTGCAAGAATGGAAGAAGAAGAGACTCACTTAAAGACATAGAAGCTTTCTTAGAAGTTTTGAAGATGTCTTGAAAGTGTTGATAAGAAATCACAAGAGTTGGAAGCTTCATTAAAGATTATATTGAAGTCTTGAATAGATGGAAGAAGTTATAGAAGAAATCAAGTTGATGAAGATCAAGCAAAGAAATTGAAGAAGTTCAAATAAGTATGAAAGATTAATTGAAGAAAAGAGATCTCAAGTCTTGGAAGCTCTCTTAAAGATTTTGAAGAAGACTTGGATCAATGGAAGAAGTAATGTTGATTAAAGAACTCTAAATATAATAAAAAATGTATTGATTTTATCTTGAAAAGTTGAAAATGTTCTTGAAGTCAACATGCCTTGAAAAAGTCTTTTCAAGCCTTAGAAACCTTAGTTGGATGATCCTTGAAGAACTTGAAGATATTGAAGAAGATTGAAGAAGTATTGCAAAAGTTAAGGATTTTTTTAAAAAGAGACGACCCCTCAAGCAAAAGAGTCGACTCATTCAAACAGAGGCTGAAAATCTAATGGAACATCAAAAGAGTCCACCCCTCACTCTAAAAGAGTCGACTCATTTAAACAGAGAGTTGATTTTGCAGTCTCAAACAAAAAGAGTCGACCCCTTGGCACAAAAGAGTCGACTCATTTAGACAGCGCCTTGAAAAATCTGCTGAAACACAAAAAGAGTCGGCTCCTGCAGCAATTGAGTCGACTCCCGACAGCAACGGCTATATTTTTTGACAGGAGTAATGGTGCGATCTGCCACCAAAACCACTCCCATACTTCTCCAACGGCTAAAATAGATTCAAGGCTATATATACAAGATCCTCAACACATATATGTACAAGAAGAACATGAGAAGAACACAAGATTAAGAGCTACAAGTAAGATTTCATCTCCTACATCTTATACACTATTTTTATTCATTTGGGGGGTTCTTGAGTGAGCTGAAAATTTGTTTATCTACTATTTGAGAGAGATTTATTCATTGTACAACATTCATCTATTATTGGGTGGGTTTGTAAACTTGTGAGTTTGAGTGTTCTTGAGAAAAACACTTGTGAGTTTGAGTGTAGCTTGAGAAAAACACTTGTAAGTTTGAGTGAAGTTTAAACAAAATCACTCGTAAGTTTGAGAGAAGCTTGGACAAAATCTCTTGGGGTTTGAGAGCCTGGGAAAGAGCTCTTATAAGAGTGAGCTGGGCACTTAGAGCAAAACCAGTAACTGTGTAAGGATATTTACATAGTGAAATACCTTCGAGAGGATCGAGGAAGAGAGGATGTAGGCAAGGTTGGTCGAACCTCTGTAAATCTGGTGTTGTTCATTTCTTGCTCTATTTTTCTTCCTTGCTTACAATACTTGCTTGCATTACATTATATTATTTGTTTGCTTGGGTTATTAGTTTGATTACTCACTGCTACATTACTTAAATTGTTTTTAGTTGCATTGTTTGATATAAATTCTATAGAATCCAATTCACCCCCCCTCTTGGGTTGCCTACTTGGGCCAACACCATTATCTTTTTAGATCATTCTGAGTCAACTCCGTCAAACCCGATGTAAAAATGACCGTTTTGCACCTGGTGGGTCAGTTGCCTTTTCCAACCACATCGGCTCTGGGTATCAAAACGACACTCCTTTGGAGTACTTTAGATAGTGTTTCCAACCTTCAAGTCCGCTCATGGATTATTCCGAGTCCATTCCGGTGGTTTTTTGTTCTAGTTGACCGTTTTGCCCCTAATAGCCCCGTCAACAATACTGACCTTGTTTTTCAAGTCCGTTACCCCTAGGACACTATTTCAAGAGTTTCTACTCATTTTCTGCCTTTTGGACCATTTACGGCCTTCCGAAACATTCCCAGACCTTCCTGAGTCACTCCTAGTGGGGCTAAAAAATTAATGGTAGTCACTAAGACAGGCGCCCAAATCTTCTGCCTTGCGTATCAAGGGTCGAAGATATGTTTCTTGCTATCTTAAAAGGTTTCCTAAATGGCCAGGCGCCACTCCTAGTGGCTCTAGTGGATTTTTAAGCCTGGCCCCACTACAACAGGCGCCAGGTCACTCATTGGTCCATAAATATAGAGCCTCTTCCCTACATGAAAAGGGTTAGCAAACTAGCTTCGGAAACTCTCTCTCTCTCTCTTGACATGCAGCCTTCGAATTCTCTCCAAGCCCTAGTTTTTTAGGCTTCTTCAAACCCTAGCCCCTATACACTTTAACCCTAGCATACATACACTCAATACACGCCTATACGAGCCTCCAAGTTGACTATTGAAGACTCAAGGTGCTGCAATCTCAAAGCTCTCGAAGATCAATGCGAAGTAAAGCAAGCAAACCGAAAAAGACACAAGGTTGGTTTCCTATTTATGTTCATGCAATTCCCCCCTTCTCTCTTCTCCCTCTTAACCCACTTGGGTTTTCTTCTATTTTAATCCCCTATCTTCTTCACCCCTTTCTTGCATACTTGAAACAATGGTTTTCCCGGTTCATGTGTAGGAAGAATGCTTGAAAGTCACCGTGTCAGGGGCTTTCTTCTAATTTAACTTTAGACCATGTGGATTCGGCTCCCTTGATTATGTGGTGAAGCCTAAACGTTATATATTCACAACCCTACTTGCATTGTGCATCTCATACTCATACATCTCTTCAAAATCATTTTCTAAACTTGTTTCAAAACTTGCATCAAAAATCTTTTTCAAACTTGCATTAAATCTTCTTTTTCCAAACTTGTTTTCAAAATCACAATTCTAAGATGATTTTAGCCACTTCATAATTAGGATTGTTTTAGGAAAGTGTTACATAAGTTTTTAGGTATAAACCCTGAAGTTATTTTTGTTAAAATCACCATCTTAAGATGATTCTAGCCATTCTATGGTTAGGGTTGCTTTAGGAAAGTGTTATATTTAATGAGACTAATATGGTCCATATTTTCAAATCCTTATTGTTTTCAAAACCACAATCCTAGAACAGTTCTAATCTTCCTATGGTTAGAGTCGTTTTTAGGAAAGTGAGATATTTTTAGAGATTTGTAAAAGTCCATATTTCATACCCTTTCCAAATCGCTTTTTCAAATCTCTTTCCAAACTTCTTTTCCAATCTACTTTCTAAGACGCTTTCAAAAATCTCCTTCTTAAAAACTTTCTTTCCAAAAGTTCTGCTTTTCAAAACTTCTTTTTAAACTCCTTTTCAAAAACTCTCTTCAAAATTTCTACTCTCTAAAAACACTCTTCAAGTTTTTTTCCTAGAAACTCCTTTCAAAAAATTTACTTTCTAAAATCTCCTTTTTTTTTAAGCCCACGTCAAGCCCTAGAGCCAATGCTTAGGAAATCCTAATTTTCACTTTACTTTGCCACATCCAATCATAACTTTCCAAAATTTTATTTTTCTACATCAAACTCTTAGGTTTCCTATACCTCTTTTTCATATCAAATCATACTTTCTAAATTCAAGTTTTTCAAATCTTATCCTTTCCATGTCAAATCTAGTCTTCCAATTTAGGAAACCAAATCAAATCCTCCATTTTTAGAAACAAAATCAAATCATCTCTTTTTCGAAATAGAAATCAAATATTTCTTAATTCAATCCTTTCCTAATTCTAAACTTTCACAATGTCAAACATTTCCAAATTTCAAACTTTCCGATCTTTCTAAATTTAAACATTTCCTAATTTCTAAACTTTTTAAATCTTTCTTAAATCAAACTTTCCAAATTCCAAATCTTTCTTAGATTGAAATATTTCCAAAATCAAAACTTTCCTAATTTCAAAGTTTTCTTAATTCAAAACTTTCTTAAAGTTGAAACTTTCTAAATTCAAAACTTTCCTAAGTTGAAACTTTATAAATTCGAAACTTTCCTAATTTGGCACTTCCCTAAAATTGAGCTTTCCTAAGTTCAAACTTTCCAAAATTTTAAAGCTTTCCAAAGTCCATTCTTTTCTAAACTTTAACTTCTCTAAATCCATTCCAAATCAAATTCTTTTTAAATCAAATCTCGTTTTCAAATCAAACTCCTTTCTAATCTAATCTTTTAAAATCAAACTTTTTGAAACCTAAAAGTGTCTATTTTCAATTGGACTCTTATTTGAACTACGACTGACCTGATTCCCAAAAAGGGATACGTAGGTAACCCTCATGAGTGTGGTCATAACTTTTCCTAAGTTTCTAATTCCATAACATTTTTCAAGTTTTCAATTCCTTATTCTAATTCAAAAATCTATTTTCAAATCTCTGTTTCTAATTTCTAGAACTCTCTTTCGAAAATCAAATCTATCTTTTTTAAAACCTTCTTTCCAATTTCAAATCAAATCTATCTTTTCAAATCCATTTTAATTTCAAATCAAGTTCTCTTCAAATCTACTTTCAAAATCAAATCAAATTATTGTACTTGTTTGTCATGCATCATGTTAAGTCTTTCTTCAAAATTCTTTTCTAAAGTGGATAATTTTGGACATTTATTAATCAAAGATTCCAAATGAGTGAACTTAAGGTGAATAGACATGTAGATACCACAAGGACGGGGTAAGGTGATGGCTTAGTGTGTCTTCCCTACACGTAACCAACCTCCGAACCTAGAACCACTGTTTTCAAAGACCAAATGGAGTTATTTTAAAAAAAATGGCTTAAATATTTTAAAGATTGCCAAATAACCTATTTTCTTAAAAACCCTCTCTTGAGGAAGTTTTCAAAATCTGTTTCAAAATACCCTAAGTTTAATCTTCAGATTTCACTTAGTTTTTCGGTGACCGAACTCACCTTAACCAAGTTATGTGGCGACTCCAAAACTTTTTTCAAAAGCCGTTATTCAAATCAATTTTCAATTCAAACCTAGTCGCATTTTTCCTTCTAGGAGGAATAGTTCTAACAAGAGAGCACTATGTTTTTCTCACTTGTCTTTTTCGAGTGCAAAAAATCAGGCCGCGACAACTCTCCATTACTTCTTTCTCGTTCACCTCTTCTTATTGGGAATCCTTAATCTTAAACTCCTCTCTCTTAGGTTCCTCTCCTTCACTCTCTTTTGTTCCTTCCTCCTTCACTTCTTCATTATGTACTACTTTCCTTAGTTCAGACACCTTGGGAAGGATAAGTACATCTTCTTTAGCTTCATCCTCATCATCATCCACCCTAAGAACTTCTTTCCTTACTTTAGACACATTAAGAAGGATAGTTTCTTCTGTAATTGTCTCACTCGTAGGGTTAATGATGGATTGGTCTTGGGACGAGAATCCCCCTTATGTTTGTTGAGCCAATAGCATCTTGTGCATGTCTCTCAACAAAATTATTGTTTTCCCAATTATTTGCTCCCTCCTATCCATCCCATTAGTAACCTTTCTCATATCAGTAAATAATTTGGTGATATTATCATCCACATTGGGTCTGTGAGGGGGTTGACACTGTGTAGGTTGGGGTTGAGAAAGCACAGGTAGTGAAAATGTCATCTGAGCTCTCTATGTGAGGTGTGTAAAGTGTGTAAGTGTAAGGAAAAGGTGTGTAAGATGTGCATATATAAGGTAAAGGAGAAAGTGGTGCTTGGTAATATGGTAATGGTAGTTTATAGTATTGGAATGGAGCTTGAGAGCACTACCTCAGATGGTAGGTAGGTGGATAAGCGGTGGTTGGGCCAAATGTAAATAGGGGTCACTCCAATAATTATCTATAAATAATTCCAAGTTAACCTCCAAATCGTAACACAAAAAACCACTAATTCAATAAATTCAAACCAACCTATCATCCAAATTTGCCTCAAAATATACCACCAATTAACAAAAGCACCTCTCCAACCCAACTAAAATAAAATAAAATAAAATGCTCAAGAATAAAGGATGGAACAAAGTTACCCAAGCAAGCTATTAAGTCTCCTCATGGTTGTAGAATGATGGTGAAGTGCTTCTGTCAAAATTAAATCTCCAAAGTCATTCTGCAATGTCAACCGTCAATTCCCCGACAATGGTGCCAAAAAATTGATCACTCCAAAATAGTGCGATTGGTATCTGCTAGTATGCGATTGTAATGAAGTAATAGTACTCGGTGAAGTTCGAGATCGATCCACAAAAAAGAGGGTTAACGCATTAAAGAAAAACTTACCTTAGGTCACAACCTAAGTCACACGAAGTGTGAGCGGGAGCGATTGCGAGTGTGGGTGTGGGAGCTCGAAAGCCTCCTTTGTCAAAAGAACAGAGAACGAGAGCGCCTTCAGAGCATGCATATATATTTATATTTTTACATATTTATTTAAGTAAATTTATACATATATGCATTTATATACATGTATTTAAGTAATTATAATTTTTTATTCTTCAATTCCATTATGTGGAATTGTATTTAATAAATTCAAAGAAGTAGAATAAAAGAAAAAACAAAGAGACATGTTCATTAGTGCCATCATTAGTTCAATGGTGGAATGCCTAGTCTAAGTATCTTGGGGTCACAAGTTCAAACCTTGGCTAAATGTATTTAAGGCATTTTTTTTGCTTGAATATGAATGCATGCCTGGGTAACTGTTATGGTAAGTGAGGCGCACCCTAAACTGCCCGCGTGGTAGCTTGTTATTCGTTAAAAACCTAATTCGGTCACAATTCACGAATTTGACTATGATGATTCACGGATTTGACCCGAACTAGCGATAATTTCGCCAGATCACACTCCAACTCGCAGTGCGGTAGGGTACTCACACAAATTGTGTGACTTAGGTCAGAACTTTTAGGAAAACACTCCAATAAAATAAAAAGAAAATAGTTTGAAAAAATGGTTTGATTTATCTAAACTAAACTATGAAAACAAATTGAAACTAATAAAAGAAAGTCTCGAGATCAATTCTTCCAATCAGTTCCTTCACCTGGAATTTCAATGGAGGTTTTTGATTACTCAAATCATTGACTACGTCGTGAGTCTTTGATTCAGAAGATGTAGCGATAAAAATAATTAGTCTTTAGCAATCAAACATAGAATAAATCAAGTTTAGAATCATAAATGCATACCATCGACTTGTTGCCAAGCATAATCAAACATCTAGATTTTTATAAATATCTACTCTAGATTTAATCAGTTTTAGAATCAAAGATACAGGCCATCGATTCGTGCAGTATGTATACTGAACAAGAGTTCATGCATAAATATTATCGAACATAGTCAAACATCTAAGTTTTCATAAATATCTAGGGTTTGATCCCAAAGAATTATGAAGAAGAAGATTTAAATATTAAAATTTAATTTACCTCCATTGTCCATCCAAGATCTTCAATTGATCTTCACAATTGATTCCAAGATGGAATCTAGCTACTCATTACCATGATAGATACAAAACATGTATTGAAAACTGAATATGATTGTAGGAATTGAATAAAATTATGAAATCCGATTATAGGAATTTAAAAACTATGAAAAGCTATAAAATTCTACTCTAAACTACTCCTAAAACCTAGAAAAATGCAATAATGAAAAAGCTCCTTAAAACATGATACAAACCCAGCTTATATAGGCCACAGGAAAAATTGGAAATTGGTTACGTCCTTCCGCAAGAGTTAGATTACCATGACAGAGACGCGTGTAGTTTAAATGAAAGTATCCCCATTATCATTTTTGCCCATGAAATTTGTGCAAAACTAGTAATAAATAACGAGCACAATTTAAGAAATATTTGAATTAAAACTACAAGACAAGGATGGAATCGAATCTAGGAGAACCGAAACTGAACCAAAAATCTTTAAGGCTTTGCGAATTAGTTTTTAGTACCAACTAAGCGATTTGTTGAAAATGCCAAATTAAATTACTAGTTCGAACAATTAATAATCTAGATAGACCGATTTACGAGAATTGAAAGTTTTTCTAAAGCTCAAAGTAACTAAAACTAGGAGCAATTAAAACTAAATTAATTTAAGCAAATGAAAATTCAAGTGAAATATCTAGAGATTTAAATGGGATAAAAAAAAAAGGTTTGGATGCAATTGATTCAACCTACCAATTTTAGCATAAAATTTAAAAGGGAGAGTTTGGGATAACTCAAATCAAGAATCTCTTCGTGGATTCTTGATTAAGAAGATTTAGCTTTAAAACCTTGGGTTCCCTTTTAATTAGAATTAGATTTAAATACCTTTGGAAGATCCTTAGAAATAAACCATAAGTTCATCAAACTATGATTATAGATCTAAATTTTCTAAGACAATTAACTCCAAAAATAGAGATTCAACATGATATAGATATTCAGTGAGATTTAGAGATTCTCCTTTCACTTTCCATGCCTTCTTTGGTAGGTCTTTACAAATGCACCCAAATAATAGATTTAGCTAGAGAAATCCATGGAAGAAGAATTATGGAGATGAAAAACAAGCATGTAAAGAAGTAAATCTAGAATTTAATTGGACAAAAGCCCTTGCAAAATTACAAGGAAAGAATGAGAGAATAGCAAGGAAATAAAGATAAAAATCTAACAAGATTCCTCAAACATTCTTCTCAAAACACTCACTACAAAATTCTAAAACAAAGCAACAAAATAAAAATTCTTAAAACATTCTTCTTGGACTCAATGCTGCAAGCCGCCACACCTCTAATTCGTGCAAAACCTAATACAAAACATAAAATTTCCTCTCGGCTGATCTAAGTTTAAAACATAATTCATGTGCATAGCGTCCGAATGGCGTCTGACGCTCGTCTGATGGGCATTTGGATGGTGGATTTTACCGTTAGAATGGTAGGATTCACTGTCCGAATGGTTGGCTAACCGTCTGAACACTTTTTCTATGGAAAATCATGGCTCTGTTTATTCCTTCAGATGCAAAAACATGACTTTGGAATGACTTCAGACACAAAAACACGACTCTTGATGGCCACCGTCTGATGTAGTATCCGAACAGTGTTCCATTGCATCCAAAGGGCATCCGAATGGTAGATCAATCATCTGAATGGTATATTAACCGTCCAAACGTTACATCCGGATGGTATTGCCACCGTTCAAATGGTATTTCTACAATTTTAGGCCTTTTTGCTGTTTTTAGCCCGATAAACTAGCAATGCACAAAGAAAAACCGTTTAAAGTACTAAAACCACCCTATTCTAAGAAGTATATTGGGGCTAACAAACCACTAATTAGGGGATTAAGACTATATTTTTGGAGTGTAATCAACACCCCCCAACTTAACTTTTGCTAATCCCTAGCAAAAAAATACACACAAGAAGAGATATGTACAAACGTAAAGTCCTTTTTTAGGAGAATTTCGGGTGCATTTAGCATATGACCCAAGCCTTTAAACTCCTAGGTTGGATGAGTGGTGTCTCATGAGGGTTTCTAGTGTCTCGTGAGGGTTTCTAGTGATAATACCCATAAACATCTCTTTGTGAACTGTAATTCAAGATAAGATTAAGAAAAATATGCACTACCCACTCAAGGTATTGATGGACATACTTCAAACCTCCAACACATGTAAGAGTATGCACAAATTCATACACTAGAGAAGTTCATGTGTGTGTGTGATAAGTTATGCTAAGCAACACATATGAAGCTCATTTATGCAAATCCAAACCTTTGGATCATTGATTCAATCCTCATCGGTCATACACTTGCAATTAAAGACCCATCTAGTTCTCACAATGATATGTTTAACAATGGAGTAATTGTACTAGTCAATGCAAATGAACATATCTGATATAAGAACCAGAAAAGATATAAGTATATCGACCTTAGCATAACTTCATGAAAGAATATTCATAAATGAGTAATGATTCAAAGTATTGACAAAATATAACTTTTACTCTAATAGAATTTACCATCAAGTACCCTTGGATCAATTAAGCGCTTTAAAAGTGAAAAAAAAAAAAAAAAAGGTTTAGAAGAGGTATAAGGTAAGAATAAAGAGAGGTAAGTAAAGGTCAAATCATGTGGATATGAGATGATGAATGAATATTAGCTCCAACTCTTCTCTTTTCACATAATCAACCACTTGTCTCAATAATTTGCTTATTTCTTCATGTATGTAAACATTTTCAACTTTCACAATTCTTTCTTTCTTTACTTTGTTGCCAATCACTTGGTACTTCCTTTTCACTTTTGATATTTTCAACTCTGCCATATACTGACTTTTCTAACCAATCCCCTTTTTTTTTTTTTTTAAAAGAAGTGAATACCACCCAATTCTTGTTCCCACATAGGTGTCCCTTTTGCAAGACTAGAGAAAATGAAGTATTACTGTTGCAATTATATCAATCAAAGAAGAAATTGGTGACAAATGAAGTAATAAAAGGTCATATGGCTCATATAAAAGGGAGCCAATGGTTATCAAGAAGACTATAGGCCTAGAATCACTTCTAAGGTACCAAATCATAACATTTTATAGAGTATAAGTGTCAATGTCAACATTAAAACTCATCTTATAAACCAAATGCAAGCATAATGAAGCTATTCAAGAAAATAAGGGTGAAAGATTTATCATTGAATAAATGCAACTGCTCTAAAATGTGGTAGATGCTCTGAAGCTTGCAATGTAGTAATCTCCACTATGTAAGGATGAAAATGTCAAAGGTGGTAACAAATGATGTCACAAAGCATAACTTTTTCTCAGAGTCTATTACCGCTTACCAATGCATGAATTAAGCAACTCCACATGAAATTATAAGTAAGAAACGAGTTAATCTCAACTTAAGTTAGGCTATATTGTCACAAATAGTAGTATGGTGCATAAAAAATGAAGGGTTAACACATACATCATGAATAACTGAAAAAACATATATAAAAAAGGCATGAATAAATGTGTGAACATAATGAAAATTGATACTGATACTATACAATACCAGAATCTCCATTAGAATGGTACAAGTGAACGATATATAACAATGTCTGAGTACACCTATAGCTAAACCGTCCAGAATTACAAGATAAAGATAAAGGTAATATAGGAAGAGATATACAATAAAAACTGAAAACATGATCCACTATATCAAAATGGAAGAGATATAACATGTGATGTAATGATATGCCATGTATGTACAAAATGTATCTAAATCCTAAACGGCTATGGATCATCAACATCATCATCAGGAGGTGGTATTGCAACTGCTCTCAAAGCCCTAACCTCTAAAAATAACTCCTCAATAATCCTTGACTGACCTCAGACCTGACCCTCAAGTGTAGCAATATGGGCGGTGTGCAAGGCCTGAGCTATGAAAAAATCTTGACGCTGAATCACTCGCATAGCCATGGAACTCTCCATCCTCTCAATAGCAGCAGACTGTTGTGCCAATTTTGCAACTAAGGCATCTAGTGCCTGCTGCATCCGCATAAACATCTACAGTGAATGGTATGGCATTTGCGACTGGAAATGCTGCTAACCAGGCTGGTCCAGTGACTGCTCAAACTGAATATGTAGATTGTACTGGGCTGGATCAACTAGACCTGGCTGGTCTTAAGCAGGCATATGTGGTTGTTGTTACTGTTGGTGGTGGTCCTAAGTAGGCTGCTACTGCTGCTGCTGCTGCTCTGGCTGAATCTGTCTCTATGCTCTAAGTCCTCACTGAATGGTGGACATATCTACTGATTCCCTTGATTGCTAAAGTGGAGTCATACCTAGAACTGGGCCCCCAAGCATGGCCTTGATCACCCGGGTCAAAATAACCTCAAATGGGATAGAGCCCTAAGCATGCGAGTGCAAGTACTCCTCCGCGAGCACTCTAGACATGAATAATGGGAGATCTATGGTCTGCCTCGTCCTTATAGCCCATAACAGAATCGCCTTATCTCTCTTAATCTCATAATGTCTAATGATGGGGAATATAGAATGACAACAAAAAAATATACAGGGCAGACTATACCAGGAACAAAACTCTAATCAGCAGCTGCCGACGACCAATCCACTAAGTGTCTGGGAAATAGGCCTCAGTAGACACAACCTCAAAATCCTCGGGGGCTCCCCTAGACAAGAAACTAAATTGAGCCTCCGCTTCTCTAGGCAGTCATATTACAATGGAAAAAGTACCGGGAGTGATCTCAATGTCGTGCCCTCTAACTCAGGATATGATACGCTCATGCCCCGGAGTGACACAACATATAAAAATGCTCACCATAAACTCGGCAAGCAAAACAAAAATGGCCTCCCACATAAAAATGGTGAGAGGGCCTAAACCCGGTCCTTAAAAACATCTGCCCATCTAAATCTGAGGTCCTTAAATTGAGCTAGGTCTATCCTACACTCTAGAAAACAACCCCTCCTAAGCCAAGTTTGGGTGTATGACTCGAAAGAGCATCAGATATAAAATGCTTCGGGTCCTAGGCTAGGGGCGACTGAGTACCTGTTGGGCTATCTGAAAGGACAACTGGGGCCCCTCTGCCTGCTGACTCGCCCCCAAATGCGGTATTCCTACAAATGAAGTTAGCACCCCACAAGAGTACGGGGGTCGTGATGAAGTATAAACTGGAAGATCCGGTATCGTTCTCTCTGAATGGACCTAACCCAATTTAGGCTCTAGCACTCACCTCACACTAATCTAACTAGGGTCGAATTGCAATTAAAGAGGGGAATTGGATCAAAAATAAAAAGGAAAATAAAAAGACCAAAAATCTTTTGGGTTTTGATGGTTGTTTTGAATTCCTAAACTATTGCAATGAAAATAAAGAGAATTAACACTAGACAAATAAATTAAAGCAAAGTGAAAATATAATTAAAGAAATTAAAAAGGAATTTGGCTCAAATGATCCAATCACTCAATTTCAACCAAGGTTTCCAATGGAATTTATAACTTAAATCAAACACAACATTTAAGTATGTTTGATTCGGAGGATTTAGCTTTCAAAACTAGTTATTCTCAAGCAATTGAAATTAGATACATGTTCAATGGGGAATCAAAGGTTAATACCATCGATTCAACTTAGTCAATACCAAATTTGTGGTCTGTGCATTGATTAGCCAAACATAGTCAATAACCTAGGTTTTCTAAGGCATCTTCAATCAATTGTTGGGAATGAATTTCTAGCAATTGTGGAGTATTTTTCTAGTCAAGAGTCCTAAATTACTACTAATGATTTGGGTGATAAAAATCCTCAAATTTAGTCAATAATTTAAGTTTTCTAAAATTCCACACCTAATTACTAGAAATTTGAATTCTAAGAAAATATGATAATTAATCCATGGGATACCTCCAAATGAATTCCTTGGATTATTTGGGTGATTTTCACATTTAAACCTAATGTAAATTCTAGCTACTTGAATACATCATAAAAAACTTATAAAAATGAAAAGAGAAGCATAAAGAGATTTAAATCTGAAATTAACTACAATAATGGGACTATTTGGTTTCAAGGAAAATGAGAGAAAATGCAAGAAAGTGCAAGAAAGTGAAAGAAAATACAACACAATGAAGAAAATTACAAGTTTCTACATTATACTACAATTACAAAGCTAAATCTAAGTTAAAAATGAAGAAAAATGGAAAACTCTAACCTTGGAGAGCTTCTCCCGCCACCCCCTTGCTCCAAAAAACCCTAACCACTCAAAAACTATACAAAAAATCCTAAAAAACACCGCTTCAGATGCAAAAAACACAATCTGGATGAACAGTAACCGTCTGAATACCGTCCGGACGATCCGTTCGATGCCCGTTTGAAGTCCGTTCGAACGGTGAACAGTAACCATCTGGATGGTTACTGTTCACCGTTCAGACGGTTACTGTTCATGACCGTCCGAACGGTGAACAGTACCCGTTCGGACGGGTACTATTCATATTGCTCAGCTGCAGAAACTTCAAAACTTAATTTGGCCACCCTAGAGTTCGATTCAGCCAATGCACATTAGACGCAAAGTTGTAGAGCTTGAAGTCTTCTTTCCAATGACGTAAAAATCAGCTCAATCGAATATCGGAGTAAAAAGTTATGGCCAAAATACCGAAACAGGTCTGAATTTTCATGAACAAATTATTCGCCTTGAACTCGCTTTGATTATTCTTGATTTCTTTTCACCTTTATTAGCTTATATAACCTAAAAAACACATACAAAACATACTCAAACAAATATCTAACTAAAATAAGATAATTAATTACAATATAAGTCTAACAAAGTACAAACTAAGGGCTTATGATTACACTTTTAGGGTGTAATCACCTGCCATGCTATACTAAATATAAACCTAACTACACTATAAGAAAACTATAAATAAATACAAGGAAAGGCCAAAGGAATACCTAGAGGAGAGTGACACAATTAGCGAAGGAGTCAAGGGCTTGTGCTTAAGCTTTAGCAGGGCCTCACTAATGTCTGAAGCTCTCAAAACTCTCAAAAACCTCTCTGGATCGCGTCTGAAGTAAGTTCAGCACTGAGAGAACGTCCGGCACACATTCGAAGTGCGACCGGACGGTTACTAAAAGCGTTTGGATGGTGATTTTGTGTCCGAACGTATCGCCCGAATGGTTCTGAAGCGTCCAAATAGTGCGTTCTATACGCGTCTAAACATCGTTTAGACACCATTAATGGCTTCTTAAGCTTCGAGGATGACGTCATTTTGCTGACATTAATTGTCCAAATGGTATTCGTACTGTCCGAATCATGCTTCTGAACGGTTAGTTTAATCATTTGAACACTTAACCAAATATCTGAAAGGTTAAACAATTGTTCGGTGTGCGCTAAGGCCTCATGTTCCTCCCTTAAGGCTTCCTCACTCTTGGGTATGGGCTCACTATTCTCTTTCCTCTCACTCTTCTTTTCTTCACTCTTTTTCTACTCCTTACTATGATCTCCCTCTCATTCTTTCTCAACAGAACCCTTAACTACCTTAGACGCTTCTCCCCTACCCTTAGGATCCCAAGGAAGGATGGTCTTGTCAATAGCCTTACCACTTCTCAAGGTAGTGATGACATGGACTTGCTCATGGCTAGAAGAGGGTTAGGTTAAAGTCTCAGTGGAATGCACATGCCTAGATGGATTTGGTTGCGGTTGTGCAAGTAACATACCCTTCTCGTTAAGGGTCAAGGCTTGTGTAAGAAGAGTCAATTGACTATTAATGTCATCCAAAGTCTTATCAACCCAAGAATTTATCCCTCCTTGAGTTTGCATAAATTTTTGGAGGATGTCCTCAAACGACCTTCTATGTGGGGGTTGATATATATTGGATGAAGCTTGAGGTGGAGGTTGGAATGGCTTTGGTTGGGTTGGGAATGATGCAACCAGTGAAGGTTAGTATTATTATGGTTGTAATGGTGGAGGAGGTGTTTGATAAGATTAAGAGTTGTGAAACCCTCCTTAGTAAGCTTGGGGATTGAAAGTCCCCTTATTTTGGCATCCAAAATTTAGATGGTCCCTTCATCGTAGGTTATAGGTATTGGAATAGAGGTTTCCCCTCCTCGATTCTAATGGCCAATGGTATTGACCTGGCCATGCAATGACTCCTTGGTACCCAAAATGACTGAGCACGACATGGTGTGCACTTTTGTCTTATAAACAACACAACACACTTCTTTAACCTCTTTGCTCCCTACCGAATTGACCTTCTTAAGCTTCAAGGCTTCTAATTTTCTTAAATCATCAACTTCTTTCAACTAGTATTTTACCCCTTGTGCATTGGGCCTACCCTCGGGATTTTAGGTCCCGGTGGTCAGCCAATCACGAGCTAAATTTACGAGATAGTCAAAATAGGTATAAGCTTTGTGAGGTTGCTTATCCATGAAAGTTCTCGCTCACATGGTTTCAACAAATTATTTTCAATGGGGCATAAGAGAAGCATAGAAAATGTTAATGATGTGCCATCACTGAAACCAAGATGTGGATAAGAATCAAGGAACTCTTTAAAACGCTCCCAACATTAGAAAAAATATTCCCCCAACATAGAAGAAAATTGGCGTCGAAACGCCTCCGTTCTATTTTTCAAGAAAAACTTTCTCAAAAACTCCCTTTGAAGAGTTTACCAAAAGTGGATGGAAAGTGGTCTCAAAGAATTGAACCACATCTTAGTGGTGTCTTTTAAATAAAAGGGAAAAAGTTTAAGAAAGAAGATTTTCTCTGGACAAGAGTTTTCCATCACTAACGAACACACATCTTTAAATTCCTTAATAAAGGCATAAGGCCTTTCCGAATCTACCCCATGGAATGGAGGAAGAATTTGCATCATACCTAGACGTATGTTCAGGGTAGCATAATGGAGTGGAAAAATAATACATGAAATCGGCTCTTGTGGAGCCCCCATGTCTCCATGGATGCTCGCACCCTCCATATTATCAGCCCCTACACAGTTTACTAGAATTATATGAGGATTGGGTGGCACTCCACCTATTGATGGAATAGGCAATGCATTAAGATTTGGTAGCACAAGATTGGGTGGAACAAGATTACATAGCCTACCATCTTCATTCATGTCTTCCATAGGAATAGATCCTTGGTCAACTACTAAAGAGATTCAGAAAGAAAGAGTGTTAACCTGTGATGATAAGTCAACTCGTAACAGGAGTCTATATTTGTTCCGTGCCCAATGGGTCATACACATGCAAAGCAAAAAAATAGTGTACCTCAATCATAGTCAACACATCATACACAAACAAAATCAATGTCGGACAACGGCTTTTTCTCAATGTACCGGACAATGGCTTTTTAACTCCAAACTCCTACTCCACGTGCTCAATAATACCACCTATTAGCAAGTAAAACACACACTATCCTATCTCCGCTAATGATCCTAGCAAGATGCAATGCAAGCTAATTAATCAAACAAAAGAAACTATCAAAAAGATATAAACAAGAATCCTAGCACGATTTCCACAATGAAATTGAAGAAATTACCCCGGCCCGAAACCATAGATGCTTCCTTCGGAGGTGGGTGATCAATTCCCACCTTGTTTTTGCAATTTTAATTTTAATTCTTTTTTCTAATATTCGCTCGCACCTTCAAATCCCAGACAACAGCACCAAAACTTGGTTACATCTTTCTGCACGAGTTCGATTATCATGACAGAGACGCGTGTAGTTTAAATGAAAGTATCCCCATTATCGTTTTTTCCTATGGCATTTGTGCAAATCTAGCAATAAACAACGAGCACAATTTAAAAAGTATTTGAATTAAAACTACAAGACAAGGTTGGAATTGAATCTATAAGGACTGAAATTGAACCAAAAATCTTTGAGGGTATGTAGATTGATTTTAACTAGCAACTAAGCGATTTGTTGAAAATGCCAAATTAAATTACTAGTTTGAACAATTCATAATCTAGCTAGAGCGATTTACAAGAATTGAATGTTTTTCTAATGCTCAAAGCAACTAAAACTAGAAGCGATTAAAGCTAAATTAATTTAAGTAAATGAAAATTCAAGTGAAACATCTAAAGATTTAAATAGGATAAAAAAGAAAAAAAGAGGGGGGGGGGGGTTTGGATGCAATTTATTCAACCTACCAATTTAGCATGAAATTTGAAAGGGAGAGTTTGGGATAACTCAAATCAAGAATCTGTCTGTGGATTCTTGATTCGGAAGATTAGCTTTAAAACTTTGGTTTCTCTTTTAATTAGAATTAGATTTAAATACCTTTGTGAGATCCTTAGAAATAAACTATAAGTTCATCAAACCATGATTCTAGATCTAAGTTTTTTAAGACAATCAACTCCAAAAATAGAGATTCAACACGATATAGATATTTAATGAGATTTAGAGACTCCCTTTTCACTTCCCACACCTTCGTTGGTAGGTCTTCACAAATACACCCAAACAATGGATTTAGCTAAAGAAATTGATGGAAGAAGAATTATGGAGATGAAAAACAAGCATGTAAAAATGTAAATCTAGAATTTAATTGGACAAAAGCACTTGCAAAATTACAAGGAAAGAATAAGAGAATAAAAAGGAAATAGAGACAAAAATCTGACAAGATTCCATTTCAAACATTCTTCTCAAAACCCTCACTACAAAATTCCAAAACAAAGCAACAAAACAAAAAAACATTCTTCTTGGACTCAATGTTGCCAGTCACCACACCTCTAATTCGAGCAAAACCTAATACAAAACATAACATAACATTTCCTCTTGGCTAATCTAGGTTTAAAACATAATTTATGTGCATAGCGTCCAAACAACGTCTGACACCCGTCTGAAGGGCACCTGGATGATGGATTTTATCGCCTGAACGATAGGATTCACCGTCTGAACGATTGGCTAACCGTCTGAATGCTCTTCCAACGGAAAATCATGGCACTGTTTATTCTTTCAAGCACAAAAACATGACTTTGGAATGACTTTGGATGCAAAAATATGACTTTGGATGGCCACCATTTGACGTAGCATCCAAACGGTGTTCCACTACATTTGAAGGTGTCAGGATGGTAGATTAACTATCCTAACGGTACGTCCAGACGGTATTGCCACTGTTTGAATGGTGTTTCTGCAATTTTGTGCCTTTTTGCTATTTTAGCTCGATAAACCTGCAATGCATAGAGAAAAATTGTTTAGAGCAATTTATTACTAAAACCCTATTTTAAGAAATATATTGGGGCTAACAAACCACTAATTAAGGAATTAAAATTACATTTTTAGAGTGTAATCAGTAACCCGCTGAATTGTTAGAACAGCCCAGCCCACCGTTTGAACGTAAATCTTGAACGTTCAAACGGTCTTTTAATGCTCTTCGGACGGATTTTATACTCTTTAAATCTATTGAATTAGCTTCAGACCTGGTCTTGACATGACACCGTTTGACACATCATTCAAACACCACTGTTCCCCATATGAACACTAAGCTCTACTGTTCGAAAGGCTTATTTAGGCTGACATCATCTGTTCGAATGCTCTCTTGGACCGTTCGAACACCCTTTTGCACTTTCGGCCCAATTGGTCTTTTTTAGTATAGGATTCCTATTCCAAGTAAAATAACCTAAGTTAGTACAAATTAAAGCTAAAAATACAAATATAATCCTAATCTAGGTCTAATAGATAACTAATTAAGGCATAATAACTATACGTTTGGGGTACAATCACATAGTACCTACAAAAGGGGAGAAGGAGAAAGAATAAATATAGAGTGAGAGTGAAGAGCCAAAGAGAGAGCAGCCCCAAATAGAGGACTCCACACAAGTGGAGAGTGAGAGAGAGGAAAAGAAAGTTGAAATGTTTAAAGATAGTGATTGAATATTGCTATCCCATAGTCCTCTTCAACATGAATTGAGTCTGGTCATCCCTATCATACAAAATTTAATTTTTATTCTTTATCCTTTAAAAACTTGTATGAGTGTTGTGTATGATTTTGGGTTCAATATTATTCTTAAATGTGCACATTTGTTAATGTTGAACTTATTACTAATGGTGAATGATAGACAATTAAATGTAAGCGAACATCCTCAACGTGGTATTGGGTGACCTTCTTTCAAACTTTTGTAGTTGTAAGAGTAGTTAGTAAATTTTTATTTCATTTTATTTTATTTTTTTTATAATTTTTAGTTTTATAGAATTTTTCCCCCATTCCTTGTTTACTTTGCTTTGTTTTTATGCATTGAGGAAATTATACATCAAACCTTATTGTGCTTTATTGATCAATCTCGGATGTTAATTCAGATTGAATATCCTTTCGCCACTTGAGTTCTTCGGGAAAGGTTTGAGTACCTTGTGGTTCGAGTATCATGGTTTGTATCTTTGACATATTTTTTTATATTTTCATTAATTTTTATTATTAATGATGGATGTGTTGAGAAGGATTTTAGTGAAACCATATCTATATTCATGTCAATGCAATCTTTGATTTGAGAATGATTAAAGTCATGCATTGAACTAAACTTGAGTTTAATTGTTGGTTGCCTTGTTTTCATGATGCATTACAAGTTTTTGTCATAAAAGTATTATAAAGGGGAGATTAGATCATTACGCACTATCTTGTGATATAACATGTTATGTTAATTCTTTGTGCACTTATTTTTCTTAAAGTGTGGGGATTAAAACTTGTGAGATTTAGAGCCAAGTGATCTTCTTTTCAAAGTAGATATAAATTTACTCAAGGATATTTCTTTTATCTTCTATTCTTTCAATAATTTCATTATACTTTGTTTTGATTTATATGTTAGGGGTAATGTTGAGGTTATTGACACTTATACTCTTTTCAATTTCAAATTTAGTATACTTCGGATATGTCTTTAGACCATTCTATTCTTCTTTGAGCCATAATTTCTGAATTCTTTCTCTTGAACCTTATATATATCATTATTGATAAAGCTAAGTCATTGTTAAAATACTTTCAATAAAAAGAGATGTGATCTTTGTGCTAGTGAAAAGCTTGAAACGAAAGAAGATGATGTATTTGTGATGTGATAAAAAAAAGCGAAAAGAAAAAAAAAAGAGAAGAAGTATGAAAAAATAGTGAAAAAGAAGCAAAGATAAAAAGGAAAAAAAAAACATTGTCATATGAATTGGGAACTGAAAGTATGTATTTATTGATCATTAGATGTCTTGATCACAAATGTTTTGAGTATTTTATCATTTCTCTCTCCATACATTTTTCTTCCTTATACAAAAAGCCTTAGTGGATCTGAAAGTATATATGAGTTGAAATTTTTTTTAGTATAATTCATCTATGTCAATTCCTTGATTATCACTTTAATTGTGAATATGCTTTCATTGAGGTATGGCAAGTCGTATACACTTATATATTTGCGATTGTTTGCTACTGGATTGCTCTTATTGCATGTTTTTTTATATTTTCTCTTATAAAGAGTTTTCCATTGAGAGACACGAGTACTCATGTTTTTGTGAGTGTATATCCAGTCAGACTTGAATCAAAGCATAAAGGATACGGATACATCAGATTAATATATTTTGAGTTATACTACATTGATAGTATAACCTAATGTGAATATTTCTTATGAGTTTTTATGCATTTACCTTGCATGATTTACGGTTCAGGGAGAATTAAAATTTTTTTTTGAATGGAGTTATGTATGTTCATGTATTCTTATTATTTTTCATATGACATGAATAGATGTTTATGGGTACCAACACTTCAAATCCTCACGAAGACACCACTCGTCCACTAAGGGTAACCTAGAGGTTTAAAGGTTTGGTGCATATGCTAAATGCATTCATGTTCCTATTGGGGTCCATAATATGTTGATTTTATATAACTTTTTGAGATATACTGATTTATTAACTAGTTCGAACGGATTTTGAAGTGTTAGACAGCTGTTCGAACGGGTTATTTGAACACACTTAAAGTGTTAGACGCATGTTTGAATGCCCCTCCAGGTGTTTGAATGCCTATTTGAATGATTGGTTCGGCCTCAAAGGTGCTCTATTTATCCGCAAGTGCATGATTGACGGTTGCAGTTTTATTTGGAAAATAAGAAATCATATTTCCTTAAGAACAAAGCCCAATATACGCTATTGACACTAAATTCCTACTAAACTAACTTTGATTCAATAGAAATTATGTGAATTAAATCTAAATAAAAGAGAAAATAAAAGAGATCGAAAATCTTTTAGGTTTTGAAGAGAGTTTTGAATTACTAAACTATTACAATAAAACTAAAAGTAATTAACAACTAGGCAATTAAATTAAAGCAAATTAAAACTAAATTTAAAGCAATTAAAAGAGAATTGACTGCAACTGATCCAACTCACCAAATCCTACACAAATTGCAATGGCGGATTTTATATCTCAAATCAAGATTCTCATCGTGGATCCTTGATTCGGGAAATTTCGACTATAAATACTTGGGTTCTCTCTCAATTAAAATTAGATTTGAAAACCTTTGTGAGATTATTAGAAATAAACTACAAGTTCATCAAACCATGATTATAGATCTAAGTTTTCTAGAGTAATCAATTCTAAAAGAGTAAAAAAAAATAAATTGAATGATAAATCTATGAAATTCGTATACCACCATGGAAATCCATGTAGATCTTTGACAAATGTTCACAAATGCACCCAAATTGAAAAGCTAGCTACTTGAATCCATCATGAAAGTATGTAGACATTTAAATCTAAACTTTACTTGAATAATAAAAGTGTTTGGTTGCAAGAAAAATAAAGAAAAATGCAAGAAAATAAAGGAAAATACAAGGAATGAAGGAAAATTACAAACCCTAACTCTATACTACTTCTACAAAACCAAATCTAAGCAAAACACGAAGAAAATGGGAGAAAAGCCCTTAAAGGAGCTACTCCCACCGCCCCCTACTCTAAAACTAACCCTAAAACTCCAAAAAACTCAAAAAAATTCTCCAAAAATGGTCCAAAACTGGTTTTCAAACTCATTTTCTGGGCAAAGCGTCCGAGCGGTGTTCGACAGGCTTCCGGAAAGCATCCGGACGCACTTCGGATGCAAAAAATGCAATCTGCCTAGTTTCGAACAAATTTTAGACACCCATCAGATGCACCGTTCAGACGAGTACTGTTTATCGTTTGGATGTAATGTTCACCATGTGGACGGGTTGTGTTGACTGTTCGGAAGGCTAGCAACCTTGAAGCTTGATTTTGACCACATTAGAAGTCGATTCAGCCAATGCACATTATAGAAAAAGTTGTAGACCTTGAAGTCTTCTTTTTAATAATTTCAGCTCAATCAAGTATTCGATTAAAACGTTATGGCCATAATACCGAGACATTTTGGAATTCTCATCATTAGTTTGTTCGGTTTGAACTCACTTTGATCAATCTTACTTCTGTTTGCCTTTATTAGCTTTTATAACATATATAACACACACAAAACATAATCAAACATACATCTAATTAAAATAAGGTAATTAACACTAATCTAAGTCTAACAACGTGCAAATTAAACGCCTATAATTACACTTTTATGGTGTAATCATACCCCCCAACTTGCATTTTGCTAGTCCCTAGCAAAAACTATCAAAGATATAAAGGATAATATTCATTTTCATAGGAGTTACGGATGCATTTAGTTTATACACCAAACCCTTAAACCCTTAGGTAACCATTAGTGGACGAGTGGTGTCTCGTGAGAACTTTCAGTGATGATACCCACAAACATCCTTTTGTGAATTACAAATCAAGATAAGAATATGGAATGAATGCATAATCCTACTTAAGTCAACATTAGATGCCACTCCAAACTCCTAACACTTGCAATAATCTACAACAAGTCATGCAAAAGAGAGATTCATGTGTGTGGGTGATGAATCATGCTAAACAACACAAATGAAACTCACTTATGCAAATCCAAACCTCTAAAGCTTTTATTCAATCCTCACAGGATATACACGTGTAATTAAAGACCTACATGGTTCTCACAGTGGTATACTCAACAATGAAGTAAATGTAAAAAGACAAATCAAGTGAACATACCAATTACAAAAACTGAAAAGATAGAAGTGTATCGACTTTAGTATAGCTCCATGAAAGAACGTTCATAGTTAAGTGTTGATTCAAATAAATTAACAAGATATAGCTTATACTCCATTGAAAACTTCAATCAAGTACAACTCAGATCAACTAAGCCATATAGAGGTGAAACGTAAAGATAAATAGAGGAATCAAATGGTCATATCATGTGTAATCAAAGCATGAAATGAGAAATGTAAAACAACAACAACTCTCCCTTTTCAACGTTTAATACACTTTTCTCCACTTCTCGCTCTTCTCTTAAATTTTTTTGTCCACTTTTGAACTCCTCTTTCATTCTTTTCTTCTTTTTATTATTTTCTTGCTTCTTCTTTTGTTTCCATCCTTTTATCATCCCCTTGTTAGATTTAATATGTACTTTTCATCTTTCAATATACTCTTTTGCATTGAATTCACCAAATTAATCTCTTCTTTTTTTTTTTCTTCTTTAGCAATGCAAAAATACTATTTTCTCACATAGGCGTCCTTTTGTAATACAAAAGAGGAAATCACTTTGCATTTTTCGAAAGAATAAAAGTAAAAGATCAACAAGGTTCAAGAGAAATGCATGGTTCGACAACGGGAAACTCATGGCTATTAAGAAGAATAGGGCATAGAATCATATCCAAAGTTGTACAACCAAAGCATTTCATAGAGTACAAGTGTCAATATCAAAATCAAAACTCAACTCATGAACCAAATACAATAATAATGAAGCTATTAAATTAAATGAGAGTGAAAAATCTATCATTGAGTAAACACAAATGCTCCAAAAGGCGATAAATGCTCTAAACCTCTTAAGGTGATAATCTCCATGGTTTGACCTCAAAGGTGCTCCATTTATTTGCAAGTGCACGGTTGACGATTGTAGTTTTATTCGAAAGTCTGAAATTGTATTTCCTCAAAGACCAAGCCCAATATAGGCTATTGACACTAAACTCTAACTAAACTAACTAGGATTGAACAGAAATTATGTTAATTAAATCTAAAATAAAATAGAAAATAAAAGAGACTGAAAATGTTTTGGGTTTTGATAAGAGTTTTGAATTACTAAAATATTGCAATGAAAATAAAAGTGATTAAAACCTAGACAATTAAATTAGAGCAAATAGAAATTAGACTTAAAGCAATTAAAAGAGAATTGAGCTCAATTGATCCAATCACCCAATTCATCTAAGACTTTCAATAAGATTTATAACTCAAATCAAACACAACAATCAAGAGTGTTTGATTCGGAGGATTTAATTTTGAAAACCAATAATTCTCAAGTAATTGAAATTAGATTCATAGTCAATGGGAGAATCAAAGGTTAATACCATCGATTTAACTAAGGTCAATACCAATTTGGGAGATTGTACATTGAATTAGCCAAACATAGTCAATAATCTAGGTGTTGTAAGGCATCTAGCAATCAATTGATATGAATGAATTCCTAGCAATCATGGATTAATTATCTAGTAAAAAGCCATAAATTAATACCATCAATTTGGGTGATTAAAATCTCCAAACTTAATTAATAATCTAAGTATTCTAAATCACCCAAATGCAATCACTAAGAATTAAAAATCAAGAAAATTAAACCAATAAATTCATGAGACACCTCCATTGAAACCCTTGAATTTCTTAAGTGACCTTCTCATTTGAATCCAATTTAAGAAACTAGCTACTTGAATCCAACATAAAAGCATGTAAAAATATAAAGAAAGCATGAAGAGATTTAAATCTAAATTTTACTTCAACAATAAAAGTGTTTGGTTACAAGGAAAATAAAGGAAAGTGCAAGAAAGTGAAGAAAAATACTAAAAAATGCAGGAAAATTACAAAATATCACTCTATACTACTCCTACAAAGCTAAAAGTGAAGAAAAAATTGGAAAAAAAACATTAAAGGAGCTGCCCCCGCCACCCCCACCTTAAACTAACCTTAAAAACCTCAAGAACTCCAAAAAAACTTCCCCTAAACTCAGCTTCGGATGCAACAAATGCAATTTGAAAGTCAAAATAATGTCCAGATAGTCACTATTCACCATTCGACTGGTGCATCTAACGGCTGTCTGAGGTGCATCCGGACGGTCAACTGTTCACCGTTTGGACGCATCGTAGATGCACTATTCACTATTTGGGCCAACAACCTTGTAGCTTAATTTTGATCACCTTAGAGATCAATTCAGCCAATGCACATTAGATGAAAAAGTTATAGCCCTTGCAGTCTTCTTTCTAATGACACAAAAATCAGCTCAATCGAACATCGGAGTAGAAAGTTATAGCCAAAATACTGAGACAACTTGAACTTCTCATCATCGGTTTATTCATTTTGAACCCACTTTGATCATTTTTTGTTTCTCTTTGCCTTTGTTAGCTCCTATAACTTACATGTTGCGCTTTGGTTTTTGGGTGTCCAAAGTCCTTTCGGCTCGGAGACCCTAAAGAACAGAACGTTGTCACTAGAACTTGTCCTCTTAGAAGGATGAGTGCGACTAGGTTTGAAAATTGGTTTGACTAAGGGCTTTTCAGAAAAATAGGTGTCGCTACCTAACTTGATTAAGGTGAGTTAGGGCGCCTAAAACTAAGTGTTAATCCGAAGATTAAACATAGGGTTTTTTGGAAAAGGGTTTTGAAAACTCCCTCAAGAGAGGGTTTTTAAGAAAATAGGTTGTTTAGTAACCTTTGGAAAGATTTAAGCCCTTTTGGAAAATAACTCCATTTTGGTCATTTGAAAATAGAAATCTATGGTTCGGGGGTTGGTTACGTGTAGGGAAGATATCATAAGATCATCACCCTACCCCGCCCTTTCGGTACCTATATGTCTAATCACCCTTTGTTCACTCACTAGAATAACCGGTTACCATTGTCCACTTAATATCCACTTTAGAATTTTGAAGACGGGGTTTGGTCATCACTTTTCAGATGGATGATGCATGATGCAAGTTTTGGAATGAGTTTAAAAACATGGGAGTTTTGAAGGAGTTTGAGATAGAAATTTTGACTTGATAGAAATTTTTAAAAAGGGAATTGGAGTTAAAATAGAAGTTATGACCGCACCATTTTAGGTTGCCTACGTATCTCATTTGGCGGGAATCAGGTCAGTCGTAGTTTGGGTAAGAGCCTGATGGAAAATAGGTGCATTAGGGCCTTTGGAAGGTTTAAAGACACTTTGGGGTCTTTGAAAAGTTTAAGACACTTTGAGGTCTTTGGAAGTTGAGGACTCTTTGTGGTCTTGGAAAAGTTTAAGACACTTTGAGGTCTTTGGAAGTTTTGACTAGAAATTGGATGGTGGAATATTTTGAAAATATTTTTGGATCAACGTAAGGAAGTTTTGGGAAAACGCTTTGGCATGACTCAAGAGAACTTGAAAGTATTTTTGAATTCTTGTTTTGAAAACCTTGGAGGCACGACTTCAAAATGTTTTGATGAATTAGTCTTTGAAAGTGGTTTTTGGAAATGGCTAAGGGTTTGGAATCCTAATATGGGCAACCTTGGAGGTTGTTCTTGATATATCACTTTTCCTTGGAATCCCTAACCATAAGAGGGCTAGGGATACCTTAGGTTTGTAATCTTTTAAAAAACATTTTTGAAGATGTCATGAAAATGGTGTGTAAGAACATTTGAAGAGATTATGGAGTTGGTTCTTTTTTGGAATCATGAGAGTAGGAGGTTTTGGAAAGCTAGGTTATGAGAATAGTTTGAAAATTTGAATAATCATTTAGAAAAGGGTTCAAGAGTTGGAGCCTTGAAATGTACTAACCTAGGTTGGGTTAGCCTAGGGTTAGGGGTAACCTAAGGTTAACTAACTTGGGTTAGGTTAACCTAGGGTTAAGATGACCTATGGTTAACTAACTTGGGTTAGGTTAATCTAAAGTTAAGATGACTTAGGGTTAGGTTAACCTAAGGTAAGTGAACTAAGGTCAAGTTAACTTAGGGCTATTCAACTAGGGTCGAGTTAACCAAGGGTTAAACAACTAGGGTCAAGTTAACCTAGGGTTGGATAACTAGGGTCACGTTAACCTAAGGTCAGATTGGAGAATGGTTTTAAAAGTTGTTTTGATGCATTCGTGGAAAGAGTTTTGAAAACAAAACATGATATGCAATGGACTTTGGTTGGCAATCTTTTTGAATATCATTTCCATGAAAATTTTGACTCTAGCCAAGAGTATGGTTTATATGGTTGGTGATTGGAGACCATTCCAAGAAAAGTTTCCTCATGGCCATTATAACCTTTATCTTGACAAGAGTGGGGGTTTCAAAAATCAATATAATGATGGCAATTTTTGAAAAATCATTTTTGACGCAAAGATGGAGAGAATGCATTTTTGAAAATCATCTTTGGAGAGATTTTTTAAAACCATTTTTTGTAGGAGGTCATTCCATCAAGAGAGGGTTCATATGCTCAAACAAAAGGGAGATTACTCAAGAGAGGGTTTCATGGGACCATTCCAACCACTACACTTAAAAGAATGGAAATCTTGAAAATTAGAGAATTAGAAAGCAACTCTTATGCAAATTAAAATGTCATGATACCAAAACGAAAGCTAGGGGATTAGTAGGAGGTCTTCTAAGGCCTTATTCCTAAAATCTTATCCCACACTTCAAGGGGCCAACTCTTGAAACAATTTTTGAAAGAAATATAGAGCTTAGAGATGGCATGAAAATAAGAGCAATGTAAGCATTGTAGAGTATGACAATAAGCATAAAATGAAACCAAACATGCAAAACATGATCAAAATAGTGATATGCAAGGGTTCATGATTACATACAAGGCTTTTAGGCTACACCACATAAACAAAGGGCTCTTAGGCCATACCATCTTAAAGTGGGCAAGTGAGAGATCCCCTTACATGGTGGCTCTCACTTGCTTTCCTCTAGGCATGATCTAAGAGCCCTCTTGATTCAAGCATGCAAGAAAGGGGGGTTGCAGATGGGGGTTAAAATAGAGAGTAGCCTAAGCATGCTAGCAGGGAGAAGAGAAGAGTGGGGGAAGACACAAATGTAAAAAGGATACCACATTTTGCCTTCAACACACTTGTAGTCTTCAAGGGATGCTTTGATGGAAGCTTGAATGACTTTAAGAAGGCTTAAAGGGCTGGTAGGGAGTGTTTGATGGTGTATAAGGCCTTATATGTGAAGTATATAGGCTTGGGGATGATGGAACCTAAGCTAAGTGTAGGAGGGATGAAGTGTGTATAGAGATTCGCAGTTCTAGAGTGACTTCAGCAGGGCTTCGCATCAGAAATTGGAGTTGGAATATGCAAAGGGTGGTCTGGTATTTATAAAGATTCTGGAATAGGCCTGGCGCATATAGTACATGCGCCTGGCCAAAATTTGGCCTTGCGCATGTAGCATATGCGCAGGTACTGTTCCATTGCCAAAATGACACGTGGCACCCTATGTACAGGATGAATCTCGACTGTTAATTGAAAGTTGGTCGATCTGATCAAAATTTGAGCGCATGTAGCATACACTCCATCACCGGGAAGGTTCGTCCCAACTTTCCCTCGATAATTGAGTCAATCAGGAAGGTTTCGGGGGAATCGGTCGCACTCGGGATGTTCTCCCAGGGCTTCCGGTGAACTTTCATATTTTCAAGAAGTTTGAATTATGTTTGGAGGCAAGCTATATCGTCTTGGGAAGTGTGCCAAAAAAGTCACTTTTGCAAAGCTTCTATGATACGCTCCGAGGGTGTTTGAAACTAGCTGTTTTTGTTTCGTGTGATCGAGACCTTTGAGAAGCGATCCATTCAATTGGACCGTACCGATGGAAAGTACTCTGAAAATACTTTTAGGGATTTTCAGATTTACGTGTTTCTCAAGTCATTTGACGGTGCATTTTGATTAGGGAATCGGAGAAAAAGTTAACCTTGGTGGAGCGTCTGCGAGACGCTTCGGGGGTTGCTGAAAGTTATAGTTTTCGCACCATACGATAGAGGCCTTCAGGAAGCGATCTATTCGATCAAGCTGTATCGATGGAAAGATCTATGAACGAGCTTTCGAGAATTCTCTAATTTACGCATTTCTTAAGTTAGTTGACGGTGTGTTATAACCAGGAAATCGGGAGAAAAGACAATTTAGGCGGAGCATCTACGAGACGCTCCAGGAAAATTTTATCGAGTGGTGTGAGTTTAGTGTCATAGGGTCTTCTTCGGGTTAAACAAGGGCGTGTGGTGAAACCCTCTGCTCGAAATCCCAAGGCCGGTGCTGTGTCGGGGTATATTTGGGCTTCTAGGGGCAAAACGGTCATTTTAACCAGGGTTGGCTGGAAATGGTCAGGAATGTTTTGGTGTGTTGTGTTAGGTGTGTAGGGTTGTTCAGGGATGGTTTTGGGAGAGTCTTTTATCGTTTGGCGGGGTTTCCGTAATATTGAGGTGTTCAGGGGCAAAATGGTCATTTTGGCTGGAGTGGGCCAAAATAAGACCGGGTTCAGACCAAATGGCGTGCGGGGGATGCCTAATGGTTTAACAACATTTTGGAAGGACGGATTTATCGTTTTGAGGGATTTTGAACTTTTCCAAAACGTGCCTGGAGGTCCAAAGGGTAGGTTTGGTCATGTTTCACCGAGTCGGGCTAGCAAGCGTCGGTGTTGACCTAGGTGTTGGTTCCCGAGACCGCCCGGTCTCGGAAAACTACCTGTGCGGTGTTGGTCTCCAAGAACGCCCGTTCTTAGAGAACTACCTGTACGGGTGGTGTTGGTTCCTGAGAATGCCCGGTTTCCGAAAGCTACCTGGAAAGATGGTGTTGGTCTCTGAGAACGTCTAGTCCCAGAAAGCTACCTGGAAGGATGGTGTTGGTCACTGAGAAAGCCTAGTCTCGGAGAACTATCAAATGACGGACATTCAAAGTTGGTGGCCAAGCAGGCGCCAGAAGTGAACCGTCTGGAATTTGATGAGGTGTTGGTCCCCGAAATCGCTCGATCCCGAGAAGCTACCTGGATGGCGTTGGTTTCCGGGACCGCCCGGTCCGGAAAGCTGCCTGGAATAATGGTGCTTAGGGCTTTTACGGGTCTTTGTGGACCCGAAAACGACCAGTTGGTTGGATTAGAGATTGTAAGGCTCATCTTGAACCTACGTGTGTTGCAATGCTGGAACCGAACCCGGTCAGGCCAAAGATTGTTGAGCGGGCAAAAATGGGGTTTACATTACAAAACACACAAAAAAAACATAATAAAATATATATAAGTAAAATAAGACAATTAACACTAATCTAAGTCTAACAATGTGCGAATTAAAGGGCTATGATTACACTTTCATGGTGTAATCACTTCACTAATGTAAGGACGGAAATGCAAAAACTAGTAACAATTAATGTTATAAAGCATGATTGTGCACAATGATGTAATCTCCTCTACAAATGCATGAATTAAGTAATCCCCATAACATGTTAGTATGAAGAGTAATTCAACATCATCTTGAGTAAAGATACATGCAAGAATTCCTATCTTCTAATCTCAAAAAGCACTTTCACTACTAAAGTTAAGGTTCCTCAGAAATAAAGAGTCAACACATCATAGATAAATGTGCAAAATCAATGAAAGAATCGATACCGAGACCATAAGATACTTTAAACTCTTACTAAAGATCCCAAGTAATTGAAAGATCATCATTCAATATAATACCAAAGAAGAATCAATATGCCACAAAAAGATTGAAGTGTAATAAGAGATATATAGAAATGAAGCTCAAAAATGACATCAAAATGACTTCCCCTATAAACAGTAGAGTGTTGGATATATGCAATGAAATAGCACTAACATAAATGGCATCTAACTTTACCTCTAACTAGAAAAAGTCATAATTTTTTTTATTTTTTACATAAGGTGCAAAACAAAGAAACAACAAATTTTTATTTTTATTTTTTTATAGGGTGTAAAACAAAAGAAAACAAAATCAAAAGTGCAAACCAAAGAAACAAAAGCCAAAAATAGAGGCAAAGCCTTCACCCACCCCCAACTTAAAATGATGCATTATCCTCAATGCATGAAAACAAAGCACAGAATGCAATTAAATGGTGGAAGAAGAGAAAATAGGGTGTCTAACACAACTCTAACCTAGAATGGGAAAACAAACTAAGAAAATAAATAAACAAAACAACTACTCCTACTCCTACACAACTTGAAGAGAGAATCACCCAATACCATAAAATGAGAACTTATCATAATCTCACACCCCCAACCTAGAGACTTTTAAAGAGTTTGCACAAATATGAGAATATACAATGGCGACTTCTTTGATGAACTCAATGATATAACATGAAAGCACACAAGGATAATAAGGGTCATTAAAGGTAGAAAATGAAAAATGATCATGTACAAAGGTACCAAAGGTGATCATGCCATGAAATGATTGACCATCCCCTTCTAATTGGTCGGCCATGGGACAGATGTTTGGTTGTTGTAAGCACCCCATTTTTGCCTGCTCGGTAATTGCCAACCCGACCGGGTTCAGTTTCGAACATCACAACACATTCGAGCCTAGACTGGCTCTTTCAAACTCTAATCTAGTCGACTGGTCACTTCCTAGGCCCATAAGGCCCCATTGAAGCTAAAAAGACTGTATTGCCCTTAGGCACTCCAGGCAGCTTTCCAAGACCGAGCAGTCTCAGATACCGACGTCATCCAGGTAGCTTCTCGAGATCGGGGTAATCTCGAGGACTAACACCTTATCAAATTCCATATGGTTCACTTCTGGCACCTGCTAGTCCGCCAATATAGAATGTCCATCATCCGGTAGTTCTCCGAGACTAGACGATCTTGAGGACCAACACCACCCTACAGGTAGCTTTTTGAGACCAGCCAATCTTAGAAACTAACACCACCCTACAAGTAGCTTTCTGAGACCAGGTGATCTCAGAAACTAACACCACCCTACAGATAGCTTTTTAAGATTGGGTGGTTTTAGGGACCGACACCGCACAAGTAGCTTTTCAAGACCAAGCGGCCTCGGGAACCAATACCTAGGTTAATACCGACACTTCCTGGTCTGACTCAATGAAAAATGACCAAACCTGCCCCTTAGGCCTCCAGACACGTCTTTGAGAAAGTTCAAAACTCCTCAAGATGGTAAGTCCACCTTTCCAAAATGTTCCTAGATAGTTAGGCATACTCAATACGCCATCCTGACTAATTTCGATCCCATTTACGTTAATTTCGATCAAGAAGACTACTTTGCCCCTAAGCACACCCACACAGCACAAATCCCTCTAGACGGTAAGTACACCTTCCAAGAATCTCCCCAAATAGTCCAGAATGCTTAATATGCCACTCCAATCCATCTTGGCCCTTTCTGACCAATTATGCTTAAAATGACCATTTTACCCCAGGTAGCCCGAGCGCACCCCGAAATCACACCGATTCTGGGTACCAAACTAGCAGATCCTATTATATCATATGTTCAATCCAAGGTAAGTCCCGTGACTCTAAACACTTCCAAGTCAACGAAAGTCCCTTGAAGCACCTCATAGACGCTTCGTTGGGGTTGTCTTTTCTCTCGATTCCCCGATTATAATGCACCATCAAAAGACTTGAGAAATGCGTAAATCAAGAAATTCCCAAAAGCCTGTCCATAGGTCTTTCCATCAATATGGCTCGATTGAATAGATCGCTTCTCGAAGCCCCCGATCGCGTGGCTCAGAAACTGCCACTTTTAGAAACCCCTAGAGCGTCTCACAGATACTTCGTTAAGGTTATATTTTCCTCTGATTCCCTGATTATAACGCACCATCAAATGACTTGAGAAATGCGTAAATCAAAAAATCTCTGAAAGTATTTCTAGAGCACTTTCCATTGGTACAGTCCGATCGGAGAGATCATCCCCCGAAGGCCTTGATCACGTGGCCTAAAGACCGCTACTTTTGAACATTTGCGGAGCATATCACAGACTCTCCGCAAAAGTATGTTTTCATACATACTTCCCAAGGTGATATCTCACTCTTCCAAACATCTCTGAAGCTCTCTAGAAGTTCCCAGTTCTTGAGAAGCAATAGAAGAACATCGTGGACGTGACTGATTTTTCCAAATCTTTACCGCATCGCATGATTATTGAGGCAAACTTAACACGAAAGTTTCCAGTGGTGGAACGTATGCTATATGCGCTTAGATTATGATCAGATTGATCAAAACTTTATTTACTCTCCAAGTTGAGTCAGTACAAAGTGTGTCATATGGCATTCAACCAATGGAACAGTACTGGCGCATGTGCTATATGCGCAAGGCAAAAATTGCCTAGGCGCATCTAGCACATGCACTAGCTCCCAGTAAATTACCTATAAATACAAGCCTCCCCCTCTGTATATTCCAGAATCGAAAACAATAGCCTCAAAACTCTGAAATATCCTATACATCTCACCCTCCAAGTGTCTAAATTAGATTCAACCTCTCTCTAGTCTATATATTCAGTCTACAAAGCCTTCAATACCATAAAAAGTCATTTTCAACCCCCTCAAGCCTCTCCAAGGCTATTCGAGTTCAAGACAAGTCATCCATGGAAGCTTAAAAGTGGTTTGAAGACAAATGTGGTATTCCCTTTTGATTTATATCTCTCCCACTTCTCTTTTCTCCCTCCTAGTTCACTTGGACTATTTTCTCTTTTAACCCCCATCTTCTACCCCCCTTTCTTACATGCTCGAAACAAATGAGCTCCTAGGTCATGCCTAGAGGAAAGCTTGTGGGACCACCGTGTAGGGAGATCTCTCACAAGGCTACTTTGAGATGGTATGGCCTTGGAGCATCTTGCAATGTGGTGTGGCCTGTTAGCCTTGTATGATTTTATGACCCTCTTTTGCATATGGTTACCATATTCATGTTTTGTATGCTTGACTCCATTTTCATGTTCATCGTTATTTTTCAAAAACCTTCATTATTTCCTTTTTTGTCTTTCTCAAATCCTATATTCAAACATTTCCCCTAAAATGGTTCTAAGATTTTGCTTCTTGAAGCTTAAGGTTAAACCCTAGACCTACATGCCTTAGGAAGCTCCCTTTTCACTCCCAGCCTCATTTTGCATCCTTGCATTTCATTACTTTTCGAGTTGTATTAAAATGGCTTTCAAACCCTCCTCTTCTATATTGATTTATTCTCTTGAGCTTTATGGTTGAAATGGTCCCTTGAAACCCTCTCTTGAGTGGTTTTTCCATTATCTTGACTATATGAACCCTAGTTCATTAGAGTTGGTTTTCTTCACCCTAAGGGTGGCTTTTAAAACAACACTCTTCAAAAGAGGTTTTCAAAAGGGCATTTGTCTTCATTATTGTTAAAATGGTTTTTAAACTCTCTTTTCCTATATCAATTTCTAAGACTTGGCTATTTTGAGTGTTGAGGTTGAAATGACCCCCATGGAGCCCTCTCTTGAGTGGTCTTCCCATCATCTTGGTCATAGGAACCTTATCTCATTAGGTTAAGTTTTCTGCACCCAAAAAAAAGGTTTCTAAAAGACCTTTTTCAAGTAAAATTTTTAAAAATTCATTCTCTTCATTTTGCATAAAAATGGTTTTTCAAAACCTTAATTTCCATATTGATTTTCAAAGTTTTCACTCTCTTAAGTTAGAGGTTAGAATAGTACCCATGAAGCCTTTCTTGGAATATCTCCCTACTCTTGACCATATAAGCCTATACTTATTAGAGCCAATTTTCATGGAAATGAACTTCTTTAAATTCGCATCATTCCTTGAATTTGTTTTCCAAGTTCTTTACATTTACACCATGGTTTTCAAAACCCATTTTCAAAGTTCATGCACAAAATCACTTTTTCAAAATCACTAGGCCCAAGCCCTAGTTGTCCAACCTTAAGTTAACCTAACCCAAGTCAGTTAACCCTAGGTCACCTTAACCCTAGATTAACCTAACTCTAGTTAGTTAATCCTAGGTCAATCCAACCCTAGTCCAACCTAACCTTAGTTGTCAACCCTAGGTTAACCTAACTTGAGTTAGTTAACCCTAGTTCAACCTAACCAAGGTTAATAAGCTTCAAGGCTCTAATTTAAAGACATCTTTCAAATGATCTTTCAATTCAAAACCATTATCATACCATACTTTCAAAAACTTCCTACTCTCTTGAGATTTCAAAAATCAACTCTAAAATCTTTTCAAACACACCCATACTCTATTTTCAAAAATGCTTCCAAGAAGTTCTCTTAAACTTGTTTCGTCTAAAAAGGTTAGACACTTAACATTTTTCAAAAACTATTTTCAAAATGTTTATAAAAACTCACAGCCCTAAAGTGTCCCTAACCCTTTATGGTTTGGGATTCATAGAGAAGGTGATACATCAAATACAATATTCAAAATTGTCCATATTAGGGTTCCAAAACCCTAAGTGCTTTCAAAAGCTCTCTTCAAAAAATAATTTTCAAACATCATATCCTTAAAACACCCCTAATCATTCCATGGTGATTGTTCAAGTATAAGTGAGATATTCAGGAATGGTTCTATAACCCTAAAGTTTTAAAAACCAAAAGAGAAGTCTTTAACCCCTTTTCCAAACAAGTTTTCAAAACTCAGCCTAAAGGGAGTTTAGTTCTTCAATGACTAACCTCTTAAAGGTTACGAAACATTAAACATATCTTTCATAAGGTATCCAAAAAACTACCTCTGAAAGCTTCTCACGAGCAAGTTCATAAGGGCATTTTCAACTCAAACTCTACATATAAAGTTTTCAAAACAAGATTTCAAAATATTTCCAAAATTCTCTTGAGTTGTTTCAAAACTCCTTTCAATTATTTCAAAACATTTCAACACTCTCTTGAGTTAATTTCCAAAAACCATTAAAATCATCTTCAAACCCAATTTCAAAAACACTTCAAACATCCCAAGTCCTATTTCAAAGGCATTTTTCTAAACTATCAAATTCTCTTTTTTCAAATACCTTAAAGCTTCTTCAAACCTTTCCAAAGATCTCAATGTGTCTTCAAAGCATTCCAAAAGCCCCAATGAGCCTCTTTTCTATCAGGCCCATGCTCGAACTACGAATAACCTGATTCTCGTCAAATGAGATACGTAGAAAATCTAAAATGGTGCGGTCATAACCTTTATTTCAACTCAAGTTGCCTTTTAATTTTCTATCAATTCAAGATTTCTATCTCAAATCCCTTCAAAACTTTCGTATTTTCAAACAACTTTCTCAAAACTTGCATTATCATGCCCAGATTTTTCGTACTCGAGAAATACACATACAAGCGGGAAAAATACTGTATCTCTCATTAGAACTCATCCTCCTAGAATAATGAGTGCGACTAGGTTTGAATTGAAAATATATTTGAATAAAGGGTTTTTGAAAAATAATTTGGAGTCGCCACCTAACTTGATTATTGTGAGTTAGGTCACCTAAAAACTAAGCGCCATCCGCAAACTACACTTAGGGTTTTTGAAAACGATTTTGAAAATACTTCCTCAAGAGAGGGTTTTTAAGAAAACAGGTTGTTTGGCAACCATTAGAAAATATTTAAGTCCTTTTTTGAAAATAACTTCATTTGGTCTTTCGAAAATAGTGATCTTAAGTTCAGAGGTTGGTTACGTGTAGAGAAGACGCACTAAGCCATCACCCTACCCTGCCCTTGTGGTACCTACATATCTATTCACCCTAGATTCACCTATAAAGTCTTCAATTAACCTATGTCCAAAACTATCCACTTTAGAAAAGAATTTTTAGAAAGGAATTGACCTGATGCATGATATGCAAGTGCAAAAAAAGAGAGTTTGAAAATAGATTTTGAAATAGATTTGAAAAGAAATAGATTTGATTTTGAAAGGAGATTTGAAAAGATAGACTTGAAATTGAAAAGTTTTAGAAATTGAAAATAGAGATTTGAAAATAGATTTTTGGAATTGAAAGTTTGAAAAAGAATTGGAGATTTGAAACGAGTTATGGAATTAGAAATTTGAAAAAAGGTTATGACCGCACCCATAAGAGTTGCCTACATATCATTTTTGAAAAATCAGGTCAGTCGCAGTTCGAACAAGAGTCCGATTGAAAATAGAAGGTTTGATAAAATAAAAAAAAAGAGTTTGATTTGAACTTAGAATAGAAGATTAGAATTTGAAATTTGGACTTGTTTTTGGAAAGATTGAGATTTAGGAAACCTAGACTTTAAGAAAGATAGGATTTAGGATGGACTTGAGATAAATAAAGACTTGACTCGAATGTTGGATTTGGAAAATTAGGGAAGTTGGAATTCAAGAAAGATTGGATCTAGGAAAGGTTCAAATTAGGAAAGTTCCGTTTTAAGAAAGTTTCATTTTAGGAAAGTTTTGAAATTGGAATGTTTTGAAATAGGAGAGTTTAAAATTTAGGAAAGAGTTGACTTTGAATTAGGAAAAGTTTGATTTAAGAAAGATTTAGAATTTAGAAAGTTCTAACTTAAAAAAGTTTCAAATTTAGAAAGTTTTGACTTAAGAAAATTTTAAATTTGGAAAGGTTTGAAATTTAGAATGTTTTAACTCAAGAAAGTTTTAAATTTAGAAAGCTTAGGATTTGGAAAGTTTTAACTTAAGAAAGTTTAGAATTTAGGAAAGTTTTGGATTTGAAAATATTTGAAATTTAGAAAGTTTGAAATTTAGAAAGTTTAGGATTTTAGGAAGATTCAAAGTTTGAGTTTTAGAAATGCTTGAAATTAGAAAAGGTTTAAGTTTAAGAAAGATTTGAAGACTTAGATTTAGAAAGTTGAAATTTGAAAAGGGATGGAGTTAGGAAAGGTTGAGATTAGGAAGGATTAAGAAGCTTAAAGTTTAAAGAAAGATTTGAAAGGTTAAGTTTTAGAAACTTAGGGTTTAAGAAAGCATGAGATTAGGAAGGATTTAAATTAGGAAATATTTAGATTTTGTTTCTAAGAAGATGTGTTTGATTTTATTTCCAAAAACGAAGGATTGGATCTAGTTTCCTAAATGGGAGATTGGATTTGGTTTCCTAAAGGGAAAATTTGATTTGGTACGGAATTGAAAAGATGAAGTTTTGAAAATTCTAGATTTTGAAGTAGAAAATAAGTTTTGGAAATATATAGTTTTGATGTAGAAAATGATTTGGAAACCTAAAGTTTGAGGCCAAAATAGGGATTTGGAAATCTTGTTTTTGAGAAGGAAGATTAGGGTTTCCTAATTGTTGACTCTAGGGCTTAACTTGGACTCCAAGGAAAAAATTTTGGAAAGTGAATTTTTGGAAACGAAGACTTTTGGAGGGAGATCCTAAAAAGGAGATTTTGGAAAATGAACTTGAGAGGAGTTTTAAAAAGAAGATTTTTGGAAAGAGAGTTTTTAAAAAAGGTTTTTAGGAAGAGTTTTGGGAAAGAGTTTTAGGAACGTTTTTAGAAAGTGAATTTTGAAGAGAGCTTTTTTGAAAAGGAGTTCAAAAAGAGTCTTGGAAAATAGATTTTTTTGAAGGGAGTTCTTAGAAAACAATTTTGGAAAGGAGATTGGAGAGAGTTTTTAGAAAGTATGTTGGAAAAGGGATTTTTAGAAGGAAAGATTTGAAAAGAGAGTTTTTAGAAAGTCCATAAAAATATCTCACTTTCCTAAAGCGATTATAACTATAAAAAAGTTAGAACCACTCTAAGATAATGGTTTTGAAAACAATAAGGATTTGAAAATATGGACCATATTGGTCACTTTAAATATAACACTTTCCTAAAGCAACCCCAGTCATGGAAAGGCTAGAATCACCTTAGGATTGTGATTTTGAAAACAATTTTTGAAGAAGAAAATTCTAATGCAAGTTTTGAAAACGATTTTGATGCAAGTTTTGAAAACAAGTTCGAAAACGGAATTTGGAGGAATGCAAGATCATGATATGCACAATGCCAGTTGGGGTCGTGAACATATAAGATTAAGACTTCACCAAATAATCAAGGGGACCGAACTCATGTGGTCTTCGGTTAGACTAAGAGGAAGCCCCTGACTCGGTGACCTCCAATAGTCTAATCCTACAAATGGACCGGTAAGTCTCTTGTTTCAAGCATGCAAGAAAGAGGGAGAAGAAGATGGGGGATTAAAATAGAAGAAAACCCAAGTGGTTTAGGAGAGAAAAGAGGGGGGAAAGATGCGTAAACTTAAAAAGAAAGCCTACCTTGTGTCTTGTTTATTTTGCTTTGCATTGTTTGCTTTGTTTTTCTTGCTTTGCTCTGATTTTTGCTTTAGTCTTCGTCTTGATCTTCGAGAGCTTGTCTTGATCTTCGAGAGCTTCGAGTTGCAACACTTCAAGTCTTCAATGAAGGTTTTGGAGGCTAGTGTATAAGTGTATGAGAGTGTGTATGGGTGTATAGGAGGCTAAGGTTTGTATATGGCGGCTAGGGTTTGGAAAACCTAAGGAGACTAGGGTTTAGAGAGGCTACGAGCTCTGTATATCGAATAATAGGGTTTTCAAACTGAGTTTGCAGACCTCTTTCACGCTAGAGGAGGCTCTGTATTTATAGAGAAAGGATTGACCTAGCGCCTGTTGCAGTGGCGCTAGGCCAAAAAACCTCTAGCGCCACTAGGAGTGGCGCCAGCCACTTAGAAAACTTTTAAGGTCGGCAAGCAACGTATCTTCAGAAGATTTGGGCACCTGTACTAGTGACTACCATGCAATTTTTAGCCTGGCTTCACTAGGAGTGACTTCAGAAGGTCCGGGAAGGATTTAAGGGACCGGGAGTGCCCCAAAAGGCCGAAAAAGGGCAAGAACCCTTAGAATAGAGTCCCAGAGGTATTTGACTTGAAAAATGAGGACAGGATGTGTCGGAAGGGTTGACTGGGCCATTAGGGGCAAAACGGTCAATCAGGCCAGAAAGCTACCAGGACAGACTCAGAATGTCCCAAAAAAAGACTCAAGATTTGGAAACATTATTTAGAATGTTCCCAAAGGCTACTGGTTTGACACCCAGAGCCGGTGTGGTCGGAAAAGGCGACCGGCCCACCAGAGGTAAAACGGTCATTTTGTACTAGGTTTGCCGAAATTGACTCAGAATGATCCGAAAAGATAAGGGAAGGTCGGGAATACTATAAAAAGCATTCTCGGGAGGTTACCTGTTTGATACCTAAAGCCGGTATGGTCCTCAGGGCATTCAAATGCCTAGGAGCAAAATGATCATCTTGACCGAAAAGTCTCAGAATTGGCCCGAAATAGACTAGAAGGCATCTAATCATGCTGGATTGCCTTTAAGAGAATCTTGAAAAGATGGACTTACGGTTCTAAGGACTTAGGTTGTTTCTCAAGAAACGTGCCCAAAAATGGCCCTGGGAGCAGTTTGGTCATTTTTCACCGAAGTGAACTACCAGGCACTGGTGTTGACCTAGGTTTTGAGTGTTTCCGCCACTCTGACGGCGATCCTGTGGTACAGGGGTTTGTTGGCAATTCCTTATATCGACCTATTTACGAGTACTTCCGCTATTCTGACGATTCAGGATCATTCCCGAGACTGCCTGATCTCGAGAAGCTGCTACATGGACTTAGCACCTGAGGAATCAACTTTCTCAAAAGGCGCGTCGAAATGGATATTTCTGCATTAGCAAGCTAGCAGGCGCCAAAGGTAGACCGTTCTACCATCTAAGGGATTTGGGGTCTCGTCCCAGTCGACGGGTTTGAAGGGACTTACCATTCTGAAGAGTTCACTCGAAAACGTACCGGATTGGATGGTCTTACCACCTTGAGGAATCAACTTTCTCGAAAGGTGTGCCAAATTTAATTAGAATTAGAATTGGAATTGGAATTGGAAAGGGGACTAATCGTCTTCGGGAAGATGTGCCTATTGGAATTGGACCGAATAATGCCCCTAAGGGCATTTTGGTCATTTAGCCTCTATTTGGGCTCGGCGGGCCTACAAAGCAGTTTGATTAACGGGATTAGACTTGGAAAGTTGATTTAACTCAGAATATATTCACATTGACTTGAATACAAGTCTAGATGGACTGTAGACTGTCAAGCAGTCAAAAATGGGGTGCTTACATGCATTATGCATCATTCATCCAAAAAGTGATGACCAAACCCAATTTTCAAAACTCTAAAGTGGATAAAAGTGGACTTCTAGTAACCAGTGATTTAAATGAGAGAATTAAGGGTAATTAGACATGTTGGTACCAAAAGGGCGGGGTAGAGTGATAATCTTAGGATATATTCCCTACATGCAACCAACCACAGGGGCATAGATTTCTAGTTTTAAAGACCAACCCGGAGTCATATCTTTAAAAGGGCTTTAAAATATTTCGAAAGGTGGCTAAAAATCTCTTTTCCAAAAACCATCTTAAGCAGAACATTTTCAAAATGATTTAGAAAAACTTAAGTTTGGTCTTCGAGTTATACTTAGTTTTAGGTGACCTAACACATCTTTAACTATAATAGGCGGTGACTCCAAACTTTTTTCAAAAGCCCTTATTCAAATCAATTTCAAAATCAAACCTAGTCGAACTTATCCTTCTAGGAGGATGAATTCTAACAAGAGAGTACCATGCTTTTTCCCGAGCCAAAAAGGCTTGGTTAAAAATCGAGGCACGATAATTCTAATGTTGGAACATGGAGCTCCAAAGGCTCTGGTAAGGTAGGACTAGGTGTTAAAAGCTCAAAAGTGGGGATCTCATAAACCCTAAACATGGTAGGAATGGCCTCTAAACCATCAACATCCTCTTTAACATGCACATCTCCAACATTTAAGAGACCAACATCCTCACTCTTTTTTTCTTGTGTGGAGTCCCCAATTTCGAACTCCTCTCGCTAACACTCTTCATCTCGAGATTTATTTTCAATAATTTCCTCACTTACCTTAGGAACGTCTTTCATAGACTCAAAGTCTTGAGGAAGGGTGGTTAGATCAATGGTGTCATCAATCCTAAGGTTAGTGATAGGATGGATGTGTTTAATTGGATGGACTTGATCTTAGTTAGGGTAAAAATCAATGTGATTTTCATTAAAACACTCTTCGGGTGGAGGTTGATATTCAAAGCGATCATGGTGGTAATAAATTTGTGTTGCTTCATGAAAGTAGTTAAAGGGGCTTTTATAGGTTTAACGGAAGGCTAGATAATGTTGTGAAACGGTTCTCTCATTCCCTTTACCAAGGTTAAATTGATTACACCCCCAAGATTGGGAGGCGATCGAGGAGGCTCCTTTTGCCCATTAGCTCTAAGGCATTCCTTAGGAGACATAATGGATGGTTCTTGTAGTCGAAGCTCATTAGCTTGAATGTAATCTCTAAGAGACCTACATGGAGGTGTTTTCACACCACCATTCTTATGAATGCTCTCATTACCACCATTCTCAATCCGTTAAGAAGAGTATGCCATCGTGCCTATGCCAATGTGATGAGATGGTAATGAGTATGAAAATGAGCCACCAAACATGATGAAATGTACAATGCAAGATAGATGCAATGTACAAACAAATGCAACGCACCACACTTCAACACATTATACACAACAATGCTCAATAATTTGCCATCCAAACCTCTAATTTCCGCAAAATAAATTCTACTAATTTAAGCAATTTTCACCAAACCTCCAATCTCTACAAGATATATATATCACTAATTTGCAATTAAACACAATCCCTAATTCTCCACTAGCAATCCTCCAATCAAATTATTAAAATAAAGCAAAATCTATACAAATCAAACAAAATAAACCTAAAATAAAGAGAAAAAGAAAGAAACAAAATCTATCATGGTATCACACAAAAAGTGGAACGAAGTTACCAATGGCCTAAGCCAAAGATTCTTCCTTCGTGGTAAATTAATGGAGATCCAATCCACCAATTGCTTTTCAACCCAAAACTTATTAGTGCTCACTTTGTGCCTTTGGTCCCTAACAACGGCGCCAAAAACTTGGTTCAATCTCAAAGGTGCTCTATTTATCCAGAAGTGTACGGTTGACAATTGTAGTTTTATCCAGAAAGTCTAGAATCATATTTCCTCAAGAACCAAGCTCAATATAGGCTATTGACACTAAACTCCCACTAAGCTAACTTGGATTGAATAGAAATTATGTGAATTAAATCCAAATAAAAGAGACCGAAAATCTTTTAGATTTTGATGAGAGTTTTAAATTACTAAACTATTGCAATAAAAATAAAAGTAACTAACAACTAGGCAATTAACTTAAAACAAATTAAAACTAAATTTAAAGAAATTAGAAGAGATTTAAGTGCAATTGATCCAACTCACCAAATCCTACACAAATTGCAATGGAGGATTTTATATCTCAAATCAAGATTCTCATCGCGGATCCTTGATTCGAGAGATTTCGACTACAAATACTTGGGTTCTCTCCCAATTAAAATTAGGTTTGAAAACCTTTGTGAGATTATTAGAATAAACCACAAATATATCAAACCATGATTATCGATCTAAGTTTTCTAGAGCAATCAATTCCAAAAGAGTAGAGAAAAATAAATCGAAAGATAAATCTATGAAGTTCTTATACCTCCATTTAGACCTATGTAGATCTTTGAAAAATCTTCACAAATGCACCCAAATTGAGAAGCTAGCTACTTGAATCCATCATAAAAGCATGTAAAAATGTAAAGAAAGCATGTGGAGATTTAAATCTAAACTTTACTTGAACAATAAAAGTGTTTGGTTACAAGAAAAATGCAAGAAAATAAAGGAAAATATAGGAATGAAGGAAAATTGCAAACCCTAACTCTATACTACTCCTATAAAGCTAAATCTAAGCAAAACATGGAAAAAAAAATAGGGGAAAAACCTTTGGAGGAGCTACTCCCGCCGCCCCCTACTCTAAAACTAACCTTAAAACTCCTAAAAACTCAAAAAATCATCCAAAACTAGGTTTGAAATTCATTTTCCATGTTGAGCATCCGAGCTGCATCCAAAGAGCATCCAGATGCACTTCAAACACAAAAAATGCAATCTGAAATTATTGTTCACTATTCGGACGGTACTATTCACCGTCCGAACGAACTTCAGACACCCATCAGATGCACCGTTCAAACGAGTACTGTTCACAGTTCGGATTGGTACTGTCCACCATTCGGACGAGTACTGTTCACCATTCGGACTGGTATTGTTCACCGTTTGGACGGGCTGTCCACCATTCGGATGAGTACTATTCACCGTTAGGACTGCCAGCAACCTTGAAGCTGATTTTGTCCACATTAGAAGTTGATTCATCTGATGCACATTAGAGGAAAAGTTGTAGAGCTTGAAGTGTTCTTTCCAATTGAAGCAAAATTCAGCTCAATCGAATATCAGAGTAAAATGTTATGGCCATAATACCGAGACAGTTTGGAATTCTCATCACCGGTTTGTTCGTTTTGAACCTGCTTTGATTATTCTTGCTTCTTTTTACCTTTATTAGCTTCTATAACCTACATAACACACACAAAACATAATCAAACATATATTTAACTAAAATAAGATAATTAACACTAAACTAAGTCTAACAAAGTGAGAATTGAAGGCCAATGATTATACTTTTATAGTGTAATCAACAGTAAGCCAAGCGTTCCAACGATATGGGAGAAATTTTAACTTTCTACAGCTTATTTAAGGTAGATTTAGGCCTTGTTCAGGAGGAATTTTTATTATTACGTTTTTCTAGGTTTTATGAGTAGTTTAGAGTAAGACTTTACAGAGTTTTTATAATTTTTTTCAATTTTTGTAATCAGATTAATTAATTTTTCACATTTTTTCAATCCTTGTAATCAACTTCAGTCTTTCAATATATATTTTGTGTATTAATCATAGCTTCGAGTAGTTAGATTCCATCTTGGGATCAATTGTAAATATCAATTGAAGATCTTGGATAAATAATGGAGGTAAATTGGATTTCAATGTTTAAAATCTTTTTCTTCTTAATTCTTTAGGATCAAACCCTAGATATTTACAAAAAACTTAGATGTTTAACTATGTTTGATAATACTTATGCATAAACTTGTGTTTAGTATATATACTACACAAATCAATGGTATACATCTTTGATTCTAAAACTAATTCAATCTAGAGTAGATATTTACGAAAACTTAGATATTTGATTATGCTTGGTAACAAGTTGATGGTATGCATCTGTAATTCTAAACTTGATTTATTATATATTTGATTGTTAAAAAATAATTGCTTTTATCGCTAAATCTTTCGAATCAAAGACTCACAACATAGTCAATGATTTGAGTTATCAAAATCCTTCATTGAAATTCTTGGTAAAGCAATTGATTGGATCAATTAGTTTCAAGATTTTTTTTTATTAATTTTAAATCGTTTTCATAGTTTAGCTTAGATAAATCAATCTCTTTTACCTTAGATAATTCATTGGGATCGATCTCAGACTTCACCAAGTATTATTACTACACCACAAACTCATACTGGCGGATATCAATCGCACTATTTTGGAGTTATCAGGGAGACCCACTGCAAACCCCACCAATTAAGGATGGAAGACCACATGAGCCAGGTGATCTTGCATCTTAGCAGGAGGTGATTAGAACTTTCTTCTTCTTCATTGAATAGAGCACACTTAAGACATGAACCTAGAGGCAAGAAACCCCTGTGATGCAGTAAATCTAAGGTGTATATCTTCTTTTGAAGGGCCAACTAACCAAACAACTGAATCTTAAGAAGGGTAACATTTTTCCAAACAAAAAGACTGGAGAATATGGGAACGTCCAAGGAGTTTTGAAGAGATTTGCAGAAAGAATTCACTGAGAACACTTTAGAGGAATCAGCTTTCCAAGACAGGAAATCACTTTTGTTTGGCACTGGGTTGGAGCAGTTAAACATGCTGATAAGTCTTTTAAGGTTGTCATTTTCCCAAGCTCTAAGTGACTTTTTGAAGTTGAAATTCTATATGATAGAGCTATCATTCTAAAGCTCACCAATGTCATTGATTAGCTCATGTTGGTTCAGGGACAAAGAGAAAAGCTTGGGAAAAAGAGCAGCAGGTTGAGCTGCTACTTGCCTTAGATACATACTCTGGCCCTGAATTTGCTCTTGCTTCTGGACGAGCCAAGGTTCTTGCCAAAACTTAGTGGAGCTCCCAGATCCAATACTAATGTGCAAGTTTTCTTTCAAAACTTTACTAAATCCTTTTTTCTCATTTCCTAATTCAATAATACCTTTCTAGATGCTTAAGACTTTAAAATCATTGAAATAGCAATCATGAGGGAGTCATCTAGAGTTATCCAAATTATACTTGCTACAAATCACTTTTCGCCAGAGTGTATTTTTTCTATAGCCAAATATCCACCACCATTTAGCTAACAGAGCTGCATTTATGATCCTTATGGGTTTTATCCCTAAACCCCATGTTCCTTATTCATAGAGACCATTTCCCAACTTACTAAATGGAACTTCTTCTTGTTAACATTGGCACCCATATGAAGCCTCTCATAAGTTTTTTTATCATTACTCTAACTCTAATTGGAACCTACAGGCTTACCAAGGTAACTTAGAGGAAGCTTGCCTAAATTACAGCTGAACAAAGCAGCTACTTTCTTCAGAAAAGGCTCACCAAGACCAACACCATACATTTAACTTTTACTGAAATTGATGCTTAGGCTAGAAAGGTGCCCATAGCATCTGAGAATTCTTGGGTGTGATTTAAGGCTTATGAGAGTTATCTTCCATATCAAACAATATTTACAATCAAATGTTGGTTAATTATATAAACAATGCAGTAGTCTCATATATAGTAGGATTACCAACTAAGTGGCATGTATTCTCAACTCCTCATGGACTGGTATATGGGTCTTGCTAATATGTGCCCTTAAAGTACTTGTTAAATAAGTTGTCTAGTACAGAATATTAAAAATTATAGAAAAAAAAAAAGTGACTACCACAAATTATATTACCAGATAAAGCATGCACATTTTAGCATTTGCCATGCTATATATAACCAGAAAATTTATACAAAAATTTATTATTAGAATGATATAGTTGATGAGAGCCTTTTACTTTAAAATAAAGAAAAAAATTATTCTTTCAAAAAATTTGTACTGAAAATCTCATCAAAATGATGTAATTGAATGAGAGTCTTTCACTTTAAAATGAAGAAAAATGCTACTCTTTGAGAAAGTTTCACTGCTGCATCATTTTGATTCAATTTTCTATGTAAATTTACTAGAAGAATAGCATTTTTTTAATGAAAAATGGTCATAATTGCTTTCAATGGTTCTCCTTCCACATGGGGCTGAAAATAAAACTGCAAAATGAGAATACTTGTTGCATATAATACCATTGTCCAACATTCAAATACAAGATATTACTTCTAAATTGTCTAGTTTTGATTATATATGTTGTTAGGATTTTTAATATTGGCTAATTCCGTGGACAAAGACACTTTGCTTGTAACTTTATTTCAAGTTGCATTTGGGTCAAAAAGTCTAAGATTCAAACTCAAGTTGTCGGAGTACAAACTGTTAAAACTGCAGTACAAGCCTTTAAAGAACGCAAAGCAGAAATTTTAAAAGGTCATATCTCTTTGCTCAGGTGTTTGTTCAAGCTCCATAATATATGGATTCCATGTAACTTTTCGAAAGCAATCTTAGTATGTAGAAAATCGTGGCTCGAGTAAAGTTCACTCAAGCGATATGAAGTTCACTCAAGCGATAGGTGAAAATTCTACAGAAGCAAAAATCCAGAGTGCACCGCTCGAAGTCCGCTCGAGCGATATGCTAAAGTTAGGTCCGAATTGAACTCTAATCATATCTAAATCAGTTCAGAATTGAGGACTCTCAAGCCAAGCTATCATAGCCAATCAAAAAATAGTTCCAGCCTACTTTTTAAGGAGTCTTAGAGCTATTGCAAGAACCCGAAGAATTGTACGTATCACATATCTCTGAAATTTAGAAAAGATTAACACAAGAGAAAAGAACAAAGTGTGGAGAATACAATTCAGATCTTGGTGAAGTAATCACAGATGAGTTGCTAAGTACACACTGTTCCTTCACCAAAGTATTAAATAGAAGAACACAGTTGCGAGATCGTCTTGGTCGATTTCGAGAACGAGAAAGAATACCATGTTGATTCAGTGTTAAGGTCGAGGCTAGAGAGAACAGAAACTCGAGGAGTCGAGCAAGTAATCTTAAACTAAAGTTCGTGGAGATTCGGACGGCAATTGTAGAAATTCAATTATTATGGTTGTTAGTAGTACTTGTGTAACATATTCATTATAGAACTTGGCCTGCTGGATATGATTTTTTTTCAAGTTGGGTTTTTACGAGAAAACTTGTGTCTCTTTACTTTATTATTTGATATTACTATTGTGTGATGTATGCATGTGAATGATCATTTAGGTAAAGAAAACTAGATAAGATTTCTTATACAAATAAGTGATCATAAGTCTTAATCAATAAAACTAGAATTTTCATGTCTTCATCCTTTATTTCATGACAGATGCATGTATATATATATTCTTGTATTCTGAAGGGCTGATGCAATACTAATGGCCGGCAGAGTCATCTCTAGATTCTGCATAAGGTGACAAATAGTGTTAAAATCATTTATTGGTCTACATTGATCTATATCCAGAGATGTCAAATTCATGTTGTTTTGTTGTTTGGTTATTTATTCAATTCAACGTGGAATTTACTCATATGAGATATTTTAGATAAACTAGAATTCAAATGTTGAAACCTCTAGGATTTGTAGAAATTCATTCAAAATTAAGATTGATTTGAACAGGTTTGAACCGGATCAAACACGTAAAATGTAAGGAATGACTACCAAAAAACGAAAACAGAAGAAAAGAAAAGAGAAAATGCAAGCAATGGACAGTGTGATGAAGAAAATATATTTCCCATGCTCAGTGTTAGCCAGCTGATGGGCTAGTGCCTCGTCCCCACGACCTACCACCGTTCATCTATACTCATCCCTCCTTTTCTTTTCGTTTTTTTGTTTTTTTAGTTATATGATTATAAGGTTATGTAATTGGCTAAATTTCATACCAAGTCTTGTTTAATGTATTTTAAGAAATTAGGATGTCTACCACAAACATTTGGAATGGTCCTCACTGCTAATTCATGCAAGCTTGTGCTAAGAAGAGATTGTATAAAGATTCAAAGTGTGCTACGGAACTTCGACAAGCATTAATGGATTTCGAGACAAGTCGTGGAATGTGTTGGTGTGCATGGGTTCTCTTGTAGCTGATTTTTAACCAAGATACGTTTCGAATTTAAAAAGGCTCATTAAAAAAAAAATTGTAGATCTTCGAGTCTTCTTTCCAGAGAATTTTGAATCTCATCAATCCAACATCTGAGTAAAAAGTTATGGACTTCACGGGATCCTCACGAGATGTCACGGGATATCGAAGGAAAAAACAGTGAGCGTGCAAAATCTGGAATTGAGCTCGTGAGATGCTCGCTGGACCTTGTGGGAGTGAGATGAACCTCGCTGGATCTCGCGGGAGCGAGCTGTGCAAAATTTGAAATCTCAGGAATCGCGTCACTAGGGTTTTTTTGACTATTTAAGGCCCAGCATACTTTCCAAGACCAAAATCTGAGCCGCCACTATCAAAAACCCCTAGAGAAAAGTCTTTTTAACCTTCCTAAAAGCTCAGAAACAAATCTTAGCAACAATCTTCTTCAACTCAATTGAAGAAATCAAGAGTCTTGATGGAGTTCAAGGCGTGAAATCCGTTCTAAGGGAATCTGAACGGTGGTCAAGCACGGAAACGATGAATCGTGGATACGAGCAAGGTCAACGAAATCATTAGATAATGGAGTTGATAAGTTTTTATTGTAAAGAGTCTTGTAATCGTCTAAACAACAATATATAGTGCATGATCTTTGTCCAGTAAATGGGACACGTGGTTTTTCTCCCAACTAGGGTTTTCACGGCAAAAAGGCTCGTGTGTTTTTGGTTGAATGATTTGTTCTCTCTTCTATCTTAGATTGTACAATATTACTTATAGTCATTACACCTTGACCTAATATTGTAGTAATCAGTCTCTTTGACTAAACATAGACAAAGACTAGGTTTTTCAATGATCATGAGTGTTTTGACCAAATTACGTACAACTCGACTAATTCTTTCGTCGATCTGGTCAAAGAGAGGTCATCCATGTCAAGTCTAGGGGATTTACGAGAGAAAAATTTCTTACAACCTAACCCCGAAGGATTGCCAAGTTTTGACGTCGAGACATTTGAGTGAATAGCTCGTCTTATTCCTATTGGACTACTCTGAGGTTACTCGTCCCTCCTTTTCTTCCACCTAAAATTACTTACGATTTTCTTGGTCTTTAGTCAATCATAAATAGCAAATACGACCAATAAGCATAGAAACTTAATAATGACGTTCTTCACATTCTTGGGGTTGGAAACTGTCAATGACAAGCTTAGTGGGTGAATTTCTATATGATCATTGACAAGCTTAGTATCATGTGCGAACGTTTCTCAACGTGCAACATCAGGGCCGCGAATAAGTGTGCTTGTATATATACTTATATATAGTGTATGTTGTTTCGTGTGGTTTTCTTGCATGGTTCTTAAGAAGAAAAAAACATAATGGTCGGTGGAATTCCATTGACTATGGGGTTTCTTTCTAAGCAGGCAAGAGAAAGTAGAAAAAAGAAAGAAGATGCCTTCGTGAGTCCATGTCAATGTGATCTTTTCCATGGAGGAAGACTTTTTAGACAACCTACGGTGAAGTCAAGTGGGACTTTTTACCCTAACTCACTTAATTAGCTCTCTCTCTCTCTCTCTCTCTCTCACACACACACACACACGCAATGGGAACCAATTCCTGTAATTGTCACTGGGTAGACAAATACCGTTTAGAAAGGTACGGCCAGTATTGATTCTCCGGTAAAATAAGGATAACGCAAATATTTGTATTTGCATATATTGGAATAATAAATAGCCGTAGTAGGGATGTCCTTAGCTTTTGAAACAGCATGACCCTATTCTCATATGACTCGCGTTATATGGTTGGCACTGTATGCTGTGTGGAATAAACGTTAGGAGTTTGCTTCCATGGCCATGAAAATATATATATATATATATATGAGAATATTTGCATTTGAGAAATGGCAAATGCATTAAGATAAATAACGAGCATTAAAAAGGTTAACAAATTCAACCTTTAAAGTCTTTTACAGAGAAAAAAAGGAGGTTGAAAGTGAATAACTAAAATAGATGGGTTTGCCCACCAAAAGCCAAATGGTTAGAAAGCTTAATCCCCTGACGTCTATTCTTTATTGAGTTAAAGAAGATTCTTTGTATCTCTTTATACGCTTGGGGAAAAAAGAAAGAGAAAAAGAAAATTTGAGGGATGAATTCATGAAATCAAATGGCTTTGATTTCAAATCGTTGTGTGAACGGCAAGATAGCAAGATTGCATAGCTTTTGGGATTAGTCAAAGTGTACACAAGCTGGTCCAGACAACCGGTTAGCAAAAAAAAAAAAAAAAAACCAATGCTTTGAGACTAAGAGAATGAGTTTTGGCATTGAGAATAACCTAAAAAGGAAAATGCAAGAGTCACATAGGGTCGAATGGGAATTTGCATGTTATTCCTTGAGTTTCAAACATAAGAAACTCTAGATACATTGAACGAAATAGCAGATTTAAATGTTGACAAGATCTTATGAAACTCTAGTTTTGGATGGCCTGAACCAAAAATATGTGTTAGGAAAGAGAAGTCCTATAGGACACGAAATATCCCACAGCTTTAATTTACTTCCTAATGTGACGGACAGAAGTGGCAAACAATCGAATCAGCCTTGAATGGAAGTTTTGAAATTGGGAATGGAAAAGAATAAGAATCAGAAAAAAAAAAAAAAAAAAGAAGAAGAAGAAGAAGAAGAAAATAGGTCCTTACACTTTACAGAGACCAAAGAGGATAGGGCAAAACACCCATCGTGCCAAAGAAACTCGCTACCAGAATGGCTTTGTTTGATTAGTAAGATGAGAGCAGAAGAGGTTTTAGAAGTTAATGCTTGACATAAACAAATTGAATGAATAATGAACATCCATTCTTACATGATCTTGGATGATTTACAATATCTTAAGAAGCTATTGCTAGCATTAGGCTAGACAATCTCAACAAAAAAAGGGAAGACAATTTCAAACCATGTAGTCGAAAAATATAACTACAAAAATTAAAGTAAGTATGCACATAACTTCAGAAATATCGAATTAGACACACACACACACAAAGGTCACAAATGAACAACTGTGCCCCAATTAATACTGCCATTAACTTCGAAGCAAAATCATTGCAAGTCATTTGTAGCACAAGAAATTTATTTATTTATTTATTTATTTATTTTTGAGAGAGAGCAATGAAAAAGAGACGACTACATTATTTTGGTCATTTCTTCCTCTTGTTTCTTATATAATTACTTGATCTCCAAGCTGACCTTTGGTTCAAAAGCAGTCCTAAATTTCCCAAGTGATGTAAAGCTTCATTAAAAGAAAAACCTATTATTGAAGCTCAAAAGGAAGATTATTATATGCTACTCATAGTTTAAAGTTGAAATTGATTACGATGTTGATTATAAAAATAGATCTTTTATTTGGTAAAGTAATCATGCATCGCATAATCCCTTTCAAGATCAAGAAAAAATTAATTTACCAATACAGAAATTTACGTAAATTAAAAATGAAATCCAATCCCACGGGATCATCTCCCGGTAATGCATAAAACGTTACTGTTCTTCTGAAGTCTATTTGTTTCTCAAATCGTATATTGCTTGCTAGTCCAAAAAGATTCTTGAACTTCCCTCCTTCCAAGTCCTTGTACATATGTTTCAGGAGCAAAATAAACAGCACATTTCCATAACAATCGCAGTTGTGCCGAGATTTCTTTAGCATTGTGTGAGAATTTTGGTCATGATTGACTTGAATGATTTTCTAGCAACCCAAACAAAAACTATAAACTATTTTGATAGCAATTATAGAATACACTTTAGTTATAGATAGGTTAAACACGAGACAAGTAAGTACGATTCAGACAGTTAATTTTATTGTGACTTTCTTCTTCGCCTTCTTCTTTTTTTGTTTAATCTTTTGCTTCCCTAAAAATCTGCTTACAGTATCGTAAAAATCAAGAAATTGAATAATTAGCTCATTTGTTTACATCTAATCATAGCTTTTTTTATGTCTCACATTTTTCAAATCCCACCATCGTATTGCATTAATCTCCTCTCATGTCCTTATGCTTGCCAAATTCCAGGTTAATTAGAGATCAAAAGTTAAATCATCCACACACTTTCACATTTTCAAATGATATAACCTAATTTTGTCCCCATTAAAAAGATACAAACTATGAAATGGATGGCCCGTTTAGCTGAAGGAAATTTGGATGAGCATTAGTTGAAAGGTCATGTGGATCTGTATTTGTATGAAAGACAAGATTGATTGGAAGAAATTCAACTTAATTTGCTTAATTTTTCCTAAAGTAGAAAGATTCTCAGATTTTATTGCTTAAGTTAAGGACATGATTGATAATGACTCACTAAAATATCAAATCAAAGATGAATTTCATTACAAATGATGAACTGAACAACATCATTAAATTCCAAATCCATAAGGAAAAAAGAAAAAAACGGTTAAAATGGCTTAACTATAGGCCAGGATAGTGAGTTTAATATGGTAAATAAGAATAAAAAAATAAGCCTAATTTTCAAAAAAATCGATGTTATTTTGTTCCAAGCACACCACCATAGAGAACAACAAACGTGGCTTACTATTTTAAAAGCACTGAAAACATTATTCCAGAAGGAATGAGGAATCTATTCAAAATTATGTTCATTTAATATCTTCCTTTCTAAAACACTACAATTTTCTAAAATTATGTTCATTTAATATATTCCTTTCTAAAACACTTCAATTCAATTTGAACTGAAGTGTTTTTGAACTGAAGTGTTTTAAATGAACATAATTTTGAATAGATTCCTCATGATTTGGAGTGATTTAAAATTATATATATATATATATATATACATATATTGCATGGGAATTAAATTGCAAATTTTTGCATGGCAAGCACGTTACCTTTTTTCCAATAGACAAAGATATAAAATCATACATTTTTCAAATAATCTACCACAAATATTTTGTAAATCAATCCAAAATTACGAGTTTAATCAACTTTTTGATATATATATAACGTATTAGGGTTCATATAAAAACTCACAATTTAACTCACATGCAATATATATGAGTCTTTGGAATGAAAAAAATGTTAATTTTTTACATATTTGTTCTTTGAAAAATACTATGTGGTGGTAATCACATGCAAATTTTGTATAAATTTTCTATATAAAATGTTGTCATTGTAACAAATTAGAAGTGTAAAGATTTAATTATTATAATTCAAAGGGAAGGTATTAAAATAAAAGTTAATGTAAAGTACAAAAGTTCAAAGTATAATTAACCCTTTTAAAAATAGACACAATTGGTCTACTCAATAATAGGCATAATGGAAAATGAACATGTGCATTGCATGTGGCCAAGTTCAAGGGGCATAATTGTAAAATCGTGTGCCACTTATTTAGAGAGAGAGAGAGAGAGAGAGAGAGAGAGAGAGAGAGAGAGAGAGCTACCAGAGATGAGTCTTTCAGAGAGAGAGAGAGCGAGCTACCAGAGATGAGAACATTTCATCAGGAAAGATACAGGTCGCGGGAGTGGGTGGTCAAGAAAGGGAAGAGAGAGAGAGAGATATCAAAGGTGATTTCGCCGGAGAAAAATAGAAAGGAGAAGAGAAGGCTGAAATTATCCTTTTGTCACTCGCGTGAATGGTACGTGCAAATTAATATTTCGTCCAAATCGGTAATGGTAGTAATCGATTCAACCAATTGTACATGTTTTCAAAAATAAAAATATAGAATTGTTATAACTAAAGCTACAATGAGCAAATTAAGATCATAGGTAAATTATAGAGACCAAATTGTGACTAGAAATAAATTGAAGGGTAAAAACTAAAAAGTGACATAAAAAATTGATATTAGAATAAGAATAAAAGACTCGTAGAAAAATATAGTTTCAACGAGAAATGCGACACAGAATTTTTCACCCTTTTAATTTACCCCAACGTAATGGACACACCTCGCACACAATTGAATCAACCTTTTAATGAAAATTGAAATTAGAAATAGAAAGAGTGGGGAATTAAACAAAAGATTAAAAAAATGAAATTTTGCCAATGCTTTAATTTACGTGATGGATACACGTGGCACACAATTTCGTTAGCCTATAAATGAAAATTGAAATTAAAAATGGAAAGAGTGTGAAATTAGAAAAAGATCAAAAGAAACACGAAATTTTCCACCGCTTAGTTTACTGCCTGACGTGATGGACACACGTGGCACACAATTGCGTCAGCCTTTGAATGGAAATTGAAATTAGAAATGGAAAGGGTGGGGAATTAGAAAAAGATATAAAGAAAAAACACGAAATTTTTCACCGCTTTAATTTACCGCCTGACACGTGGCATCCAACTGCCTTTGAATGAAAATTGAAATTAGAAATGAAAACAGCAAGGAGTTAGAAAAAAAATACTAAAAAAAAGAGTAATTACACTTTATTTCTTTGTGGTTTAAGTTAAAATTAAATGATCTTTTTGTAATTTAAAAGTGAATACATAACTTTTTGTAGTTTGAACTTATTTGCAAAATAGATAGAAACAGTTAGATTTAATAAAAATTGTATTATACAAATATTTTTATTATTTTATCTCTTCAAATTAAAACATCAAAACACGATTTAGTGAAATAACTAAAAAAAACTTGATAAACAATTCTTTATTTTGACATAAAAGAACCAAATCGTATTTTTAATGTTCTAATTTAAAGAGATAAAATAATAAAAATACTCTTATAATATAATTTTTTTTAAATTTAATAATTTTTTATTTATTTTATAAATAAATTTAAATTACAAAATATTATGTATTTACTTTTAAACTATAATTAAATTATTTAATTTTAATTTAAATTACAATGAGGTAGAATATAATTAAAAAAAAAACATGAAATTTCCACCACTTTAATTTACCGTCCGACGTAATGGCCACACTGTGGCACACAATTGCGTCAGCCAGTCAGCCTTGGAATGAAAAAGAAAAAGAGTGGAGAATTAGAAAAAGAAATTAAAAAAAAACACGAAATTTTCCACCGCCTGACGTGTTGGATACACGTGGCACAAAATTGACGTATGGACATACGTGTGGCAGACAATTGTGTCAGCCTTGGAATGAAAATTGAAATTAGAAATGGAAGGGGAAAAAGAAAACAATTTGGTCCCAACCCTTTGAAGAGATTAGAAAAAAAAAAAAAAAAAACCAGGAGACCCACCGTCGCAAAAAAGCTGACTAACAGAAGCCAAATATACGTCGACAATAGATTCGCATGAAGACCAACAACACCATCTGGTACAACTTATATAAATAAATAGATAGATATCGATATAGGTTTTATTTCTCAAAGTTTTTTTTTCAATATTGTCCTTTTGAAAATAAAATACTGGGCCCTGTTTATGGCCACATCATCCGATTGAGCAACCCGGTAACTTTTTCTGTGTTATGTAGCAGCACTCTTTTTTAACATAGATTTGATTTAGAAGGTTTAGTTATTGAAAAGAAGAATAAAACAATTGTTATAAAAAATGATAAAATAATTGATATGTAATTTGCATATGTTTTTTAAATTATAATTTTATATCTAAATTAACATTCTCTTATTATAATAATTGTTTAATAACTGAAATTTCTTTTTAATTGCTCATATATTTGCATGTCATTTTAATGAGCATTTCAGTCATTAAACAATTATTACAAAAGTGGAATATCAATTCAGGTATAAAATCATATTTTTTGGAGCATGTGCAAGTCACACGATAAATTTTCATCTATTCTCCTAACAAATTGCTAATATATTACTAACATAAGGTGTTAATTGATACAAACTAATAGTTTAATTAAAGAGTCAATATGTTAAGTTTTGAAGTTTTGAGAGATTAGTAATACTGAGTCATAGTTTATAAAGTGTTGTTATAATTACTCTAGTTAATACTTAATAGAATAGAATCTAATGAGCCATGTGTCTATTAATTTAAACTATCTTAATTCCAGATGTCAGAAACTAAAACTCACACACTCGACTCAAAATATGATTGACTGTTCAAAAATCAAAACTTGGTATAAATTAAGTTTTTTTTTTATATACAAAAAAAAAAATGTTACAGTTAGGGAGCGCCTTTGATATAAATTAAGTTTTTATTTTGCCTTTGGCATTGACTTCTAAACAAAAAAATGAAAAAGGGAATGAGGAATATTGCATAATGTATAGGTCATAGTTTTTCATTTATTGTGTTTAATCTCCATTTACGTTACATATTCTTTTTTTTTTATCGATTTTATGATAAAAACTTTTAATCCTAAATAAAGCTATGAAAAAATTTCATCAAAATAATGTAACACAAACTAAAATAAATGTTCTTGCCCCATTATGAGTGCATGGCATTATTACCTTTTGTCTTTCAACTCGAAAGGCTGTCATTCTCTCTAGTTTTTCAGTACATCTAAACTGTTCTTCTCGTTGTACTTCAATGGCTTTGGAGGTGTCAATCCTTTCTAATAGTGTAATACAAACATTGATAAATACACCATGTTCAAACTCAAGCGTTCCATGACCTAATTTCTACCGTAGTCCCGTCAAACAAATAATAGGGGCATAGGTATTTATGTGGTTTAATTTTGATATGATATTAATGTAAAAAAAATTTATACAAGCAAGTACTAAAACGAAACATTTTTTTTTTTTAATTGTAAATTTAATATTTTATACTATCAATATATTAAAATCAAAATCTTTTAAAGAACCGTATATATCGCGGCATATCATAGTTGCCATAACGTAAGTGCAACTCCCAATGTTTGAATCTAAATGCACAATGCAATAGAAAGACAAATATATGTGGAAAAGACCATATATATATTTACACATATAACTGTAAACATGTATTTCTTTTACAATAGGTGAGAGAGAGAGAGAGAGAGAGAGATTTCAACTTTCAACTACATGCCGCTCAAAGCACAGTAAATGAATCCAAAAAAGAAACAGAAACCAGCTGAGCTTCGTTACTACCTACATTCAAAAAGCCACAAGCTTGGTTTCCTCAAAAACCAAAACCAAAAAACAACCAAGGTTTTTATGATTAAAATGTTCAGGAGATTCCGGGGTCCTGTCTCAAAAGCTACCATTTTGACCCCTCTGGTACATCTGCCTTCATGTAGATATATATGTATATAACCATATATGTATATGACTTCCAACAATAACAACCAACCCTTAATATTTAATTATGGTATATGAGCTATACTTGCTTTGCTAAGTCTTCTGAGCTTATGAACGTACCATGAAAACCGTACGGTACCCTTGAAGGAAGCTTAACCGAAGCCTCTAACTGTAAATCCATGGCGTTTATGATCTGAAGCTCCGATTTCCAAGTCTTTTCGTCGTGAACGAAAGCGAGAATATACCCATCATCTTCTCTCTCAGAATTGGGGTCTCTCGGCACGAAATACGGCTCGCCACCGTATCTTCTATCGCCGTAGATGAATTTCTGCACGTCTCCGGTCGAGAGCTCGACCTTCGCGAACCCGGAAACCTTAGGCCACGGCTCAGCAATGGCAAGATAAGCGAACCGGGTTTTTCGCCCGAGCTTGTTCCGGTTCACCATCCCAGCTTCCAAGTTCACCTCCTCGGAGGCTTGAATTATCGGCCGGCGAGTTGACTTCCCGGTTTTCAAGTTGAGCCGGATTTCGGATAATACGCTTTTCAAATTCTCGTTGCATTCGTTGAAAATGGAGTCCGGCGGCGTCATGCATGACCCGACAACGACGACTTCGTCGGACTCGGGCTCCTCCCAAGCGTTCCACAGATGGAAACAGAACGTACCCGGCGATTCGACCCAGATGATATCCGAGGCGTTTCGGGCATTTTTCGATAGGATTCCGAACCGGGATTTCTTGTTCTTGTCGTAGATCACCGGAGAGCCACCTCCGATCAGTTCTTGGAGCTTGAACACCACTTGTTGGTCTGGTATTACCACGTAATTCTCAGTGATTGCGAAGTCATGCATCATCGTTGGCACGTCCAAGGGTATATCGATGTCCCACGACTTGGTTCCGCCCGGTGAGAATCGGAAATACTTGAGATACGGCTTCTGTACGACATTGTAGCTGAGAGAGAAGAGTTCTCGGGTCACCGGGTCAAGCTTCGGGTGGGCTATCATGGTAGACCGGAGTTGCTCGTTGAAGTCGTAACGGCCGATCGTGTGAAGGTCGCCGGCGGGTGTGACACGCACTTGGTAGGGAATGTCATCCTCCGACATGGCGAGGAGTCGCCGGTTGAAGTAAACCAAGCCGGCGTTTGCCACTCCAGTGCCGTGGTTGTGGTCGACAAGGCCGAAAAGTCCGCGGGCGTAAAAGAGGAGGAGGCGGGCGATTCCGGAATGTCCGTGGAGCTCGCCGATGGCTTTCGGGAAAACCGGCCGGCCCAATTCTCTCTCCTGAATGAGCCGGTGAGTTTCGGTGAACCGGCAAGCGTAGCTAACTGAATTCCCATTGATCGTCACTGCATGAATCATGCCGTCGCCGTCGAAGAAGTGGTGTCCGGCCACCGGCTCGAATAGCGGGTTGGCGCCGTTCCGGACGTAGACTCCTCGAATACAATCGGGTACGGTTCCAGCCACCTGCAGCGAGTGCTGAACCGGCTGTTCCGGCACCGGAGCGAAGTTTCCGGCGATTTGAACACTTGGGTCGGCGGTCTTCGGCAGCGGGCGCTGGCCCTCGAGTGAGACCAACGCGCCCTCCGCCATGTCCAAGGCCTTGGCGGCGGCTCTTTGCAGCAAGTTCCACTTTGGAGTTTGGGCTGTTTTATTGTGATCAGCTGAGTCCTCTCTGGCAATTGTTTGTGCTTTGTGAGATTGTTTCGGGAAATGCAGCACTGAAGGTGAGTTTACAGCACAGCACATTTCGGCTCCTCTGGTGGGCTTCTTCATGGGGATGGACTTTGATGGAAAGCCCAGATCAACTAGGGAAGAATAAGAGAGATGTTTAGGGATTTGGGCCTTGACCCATGTACTGGAATTTTCTGCTATTCTGGTAGAAGCAGCCATGCTTTAGGTACTGAGTTTTGTGAGTATTCTCAGAGAGACAGAGAGAGGGAGAGAATGTAATGTTTATGTATTGTGTTTGGGTGGCTTTTGGAGGGGGGGGGGGGGGGGATTGATGAGGTTTGGGGAGAGAGGAGAGGAGGAAAAACGGTATAAATAGAGGAGGGGTTTGATTGAAAGAGAACACCACGTGGCGGATATGTGGAAAGGGCACTTGGAATTGAGATAGAGCTACATAGAATATAGCTTGCTTAAAACTATGACGTATGACATGACCAATGTGAAAAAGAAAGAGTAGAAGTAGAGAGGGTTTTGTGGGGGAAGCTATATAATTGGAGGGTTGAGAGAGTCCTTAACAGCCTGTTTAGAATTTGAGAGAGGGAAAGGAAGGGAAGAGAAAGTGAGAAAAAAGGGAAGGAGAGGAAAATTGAGGGAAAAAAGGTGAGAAAATTTTAAATTAAGTTATTTTTTTATCTCTTTTTTTTTTTTTAATTTTTTTTACAAAATCAAATAAAAAAAGAACAAAAAATAATACTTTCTCTTCCTTTCCCTTATCTTCCCTTCTCTAAGTTCCAAACATGTTATAAATTAAAGGGCCAATAAGAGTTAGAATTAGGGTCAGAAGCACCCTTACTCACACCCCTACTCTGATTGGTGACTTTCTTTTTTCTTTTTTCTTAATCTCTTTCGCGTCTAACTCCGCGTATTTCCCTCTCTATGAGGGGTCACAACCCCACCTGCCTACGTGGCCTTTTTCTACTCCTTTACCAACAATGAAATATTTGGTCACATCAGCTCTCTCTCTCTCACAGAGAGATTTATGTGCAACTTCTCCAAACAGTGGGACTAGAAAGTGAAAATAAAAAAGAAAAAACATACATATACGCTCATATATATATATATATATAGGTACGTAAGTAAAGAACTAACTTATTAAATAGATAAATAAAAATAGATTTTAAGGGCTAAGGCGATCCCCTCAAGAAAAAGGTTACCACTAAACTTTGGTGTTATGAATTTAAACAAAATGGGTGGTGCATGTGGATTATTGGAAATTTTTAGGGACAAAAAAGAGCCCTTTAATCACTTTCAACATATATATATATATATATGTACATGTAAGGAGGATTTTTTCACCATTCTTGAAGGCTGTTAAAGTTACAAAAATTGATTCTTTACTTTCTCTTCTTTTACTATAATTTTTGTTCAATTGTGTGAACCATCAATGGCGACCGCACTCGTCAATTATCGGTATTGTATTAAACGCAAGTGGAATAATTTGGATAACCTCAACCCTGAAAAAAATCATATATCAATCTTTTCCATAATGTTCATAAACTGTCTTATATATATATATATATATATATTTAGAGGTCCCCCAATGTGTTATCCATGTGAATTACTTATTCAATGGCGCAAATCTGGCAAACAAAACAAAGATGATGCCATCGATCGATGCCCCTCTTGGGAAGGTGGCTAATTCTTTGTTCTCTACCGGCTATTTGCATTTGTGTTTCTAGTCGCAGTCCAAGACCTAACCAATCGGCAACATTGTCAAGGACCACCGGAAAAAGGAAGGGTGAAAATGATGGTTGATGTTCATATGGTTCTATAAATTTCCAACGGAAGAAAAGCCGCAATTGTTCGGATTGGAATAGGGATAGAAAATGGCCTCCTCGTGATAGTTTTTTTGAAGTTAATTTGTATGCGTATATATATGTACATACTGAAATTCCCAATTTATCATAATTGAAGGTGGCCAATTTTTATCTACTTAAAATATGTTTAGAAAGAGAAAACGAATTAACAATATGGTATTATGCATTGGAGTCATTGGACACAGATTGATTAATGTACGGTGTAGGTGGAATTTTTCGAGAAGGTTGGGCCGAACTTTCAAGCCCGAGTAAATGAGTCCAAACTCTCTGCAAGAGAAGAAGATTAGAATGGGTCGACGCTTGGTGGGCCGATCACACTCCGAAGATTAAGTTAGCAAGCTTAATCAAGAGAAAAATGAATGAGAGTTGTGAATGCTTGGAGTTAGTTGTCCATACCTGGCTCTCGATCTCTTGGGTATTTATAGCATGATTGACGGAGTGTGTTTAGCCTTGGCCTACCAGCAGGCCATGAGAGCATCATCATTAACGCCACCTGACCACTTACAGGGTCTGACTCACCGACGTTGGGGATTCCGGCTGACCGAACGTGCACGTCGACGTCGCGTGGGAAGCCACCTGCGCATTTAATGCGAGTCAACTCTGCATTTAATGCTCGAACACTGCTAGCGGTTTAGGCCATAGTGGGAAGGAGGTCAGCGATTTGGGCCGGCCAGTACCTTAACTTTGATTTGGGCCGCCAAGCAGCCCATCTTTAATTCGTGTAAATTGGGCCTAATCCGCTGGGTTGGGCCGCGGGCTGTTCCCCCACAATTGTCCCCCAGCCTTTATGTTGTTTTGACTTCCAAAGCGGCTAAGAGCTGTAACGGTTACCTGGCCACGCGGATGGTGGGAATTTTTAAAAGATTCATTGATGGGGTGTCATCGAATCGACGGCCAATGCGACGTTTCGGCAGAGTGTCATCATTACTGCCATTTTCTGGCACACGAACCGACGATTCTAATGTATATAAAAAGGCGATGCCCTGTTTAGCAAAAAGCACTCAGTATTTACTTGCTTTTTGTCTAGCGTGTGCGTCGGCTATCTCGGCACCCACCACTGTAAGTGTTTTCGAGCCCACACTTCTTTCGCTCTTCTTTCTGTTTCTCTGTGCTTCGACGGTTGTCCCCTAATGGCATCTCATCTTCAAAGAATGTTCGATGGTCCTACGGCCATTGCCACGTTTAGGGCTAGGTTCGACATCCCAGATGAGATCGGCTTAGAGCTAATCGATCCCGAAGACCACCGTACAGGAGAGACCGAAAGGGGGTGCCGTTCCCGATTATCGCTATCGTGGAAGGGGGACTTAGGTTTTCCCTTAATCCTCTTCTTCATAAGTTCATAGTAAAAAATAAGGTATCGCCCTCTTAGTTGTCATCGAACATCTATAGGATCTTCTTTGGTATGCTTGAGATTAATCGGCGCCTAGGTGTGAACCTGGGGCTCGCCGAACTGTATTACTGCTACTTGATTTGTAAAGTCAGGGGTAGTTACAAAGTCTACCTCCGAGCCGTAGACAAGTCCTTAGAGTTAGTGAAGTGTTTGCCCTCTTCCGGGAAGGGCGTTAATGATGTTAGGGTTTGGGTAACGGGTCCCTGGGAGTTTGGCAACGTTCCTAAGAAGGAAAGGTCGGCGATCCGATGCTCTAGAGTTCCTTTTGAAATAGGTTTGATGCCGACCTCTTATACTGTGTGTCCCTTAATTTTTGATATTGATCCTAACCTGATTGTGCCATTTTTTCAAAAAAGAAGGAGAAGCGATCGAAAGCGCGCGACTGGTTGGTCAACTTTGACGACCTCAACAAGGTTTTAAACTACCTCGGCGAAGGCAGTTTGAGGCACGTTGCTCGGACCGTGCACATTTTGCTCGCCTATCCGCTTCAATATTCAACCTTCACCGCCAATACGGGTGTCCCCTTGAGTGTTCTCGCGAGATTAGCGAAGGAAGGTGCCGAGGGAGATTTCAAGGAAATTCTTGTCAGCATTGCAGTTGAGAGGGCCCGTAGCATCACTGGGGTGACAATTGCAGTTGCTCCCCCATCGGAGCTCGTTGTCGAAGAACAGCGCAAAGCACGATTGAAGTTGCCCAGTTCGGCATCGAGTTCATCGCCACGTACAGTTCTAGACCGCCAAGTTAAGATTCAGGTCAGAACCCACGAGTTTACACCATCCCCCAACGAAGAGGATGGCATGAGTTTGAGGGAAAGAATGTTTGCCGCTGCCGACAAGCTGCTGAAATCGACCGCTACAACTTCCATCGACACTCCAACTGCAGAACTGGTGACGGCTCCTGTGGAGGAAGCCCCTCCCCTTCAAAAGAAGTCGGAGACTCGGCAGCAAAAGAAAATGGGCCCAGAGGTGATCGCGCCGCCCCTAGCGCCCAAGAAGCTTAAAGGAAAGGGCATAGTGGACGAGGTCGGCGAGGCTGTAACCATCACGCCGGATATTTTAGGCCGACCCCTCACGACAACAGACTCAATGATTGAGCAGACCAAAGTAGCTTTCGGTGTTATGAAGAGCGTTCTTCAGAAAAAAATATGGCCAAGTTAGGTGAGGCAAGCAACGCAGCCGTCTTTATGGGTGCCTTCCATGATTCACTGCTGGTAAGTCGGCAATCTCTTTCAGCCTTTTTAAAGATTCTTCTAAAAAATTGCTTTAACACGGCCTTATCTTTTTGTTATAGGGCTGCCTGAATTCTTTGGAGGCGATGACCCGCTTCCAGAAGCTTACCGAGGTTCACCAGGAACTCATCGAAGAACATGGCCGCTTAAAGGAGTGGATCAATGCCAATAAGGATTGGATTACCTTCAAGAAGCAGGCCAAACAGGCAGCTGCTGAGCTTCTGTTGATGACGGAAAATTTCGAAAGGATGGATAAGGAAGTGACCAACCTCCAAAAGAAATTCGATGTGCAGTCTGTGGATCTATACAAGGCTTATGCTGAGGTCGAGACACTCCAAACCAAAGTGGCCAAACTGAAGGTTGATGAGGAGGTGACATTGAAGAGAGGTGAAGATAGGGGGGCAGATTGTGTGGCCTTGGAGATGGTAGATCTGAGCCGCATCATCTTTCGGCAAGGCTGGAACGGCGCCCTTCACGTCGCTGGAATGGACAAGTCTGCCGATATTTGGCGTTTATGCCCGAATTACTTTGACACAACCGAGGACGGCATTGTGGACCCAAAGAAAGTGGTCGCCAATGTCGAACATCAGAGGCAACTTGCTCTGTAGGCTGCTACTGAGAAGGATAAGATTGAGAAGGAAACAACTGTTGCCGAACAGTCCAATAGTGCAAAAAAGACCGTAGATTGCTCAGGGTAGACATCTGTGCAACCAGGGGATAAGTCGGTGTGACGATTATAGCTTTTCCTTCTTTTTGATCATGTTTTTGTAATCAACCAATGGCTATTTTTTAATGGAAAGCTTTGTTTCATCTTTTATCTAAATACTTTCCAACCTTGAATCTGCCTGATTTGCTTTGAAATTTGATATTCAGTATGATTTCTGTTATTCCGATTTCTTGGTAACCTTCTATGGCCGATCTGCCCAACTTGGACAAGAACAAGTTCACACTTGGTTTTTGTGGCTTTTTTTGGCTTATCTATCCAACTTGGATAGAACAAAGCTTTTATACTTGGTATTTGGTGGCCTTCTTTGGCCGACCTGTCCAACTTGGACAGGACCAAGTTTTTAGACTTGATTTTTTGTGGCCTTCTTTGCCTGACCTGTCCAACTTGGACAGGACCAAGATTTTAAACTTGGTTTTTGTGGCCTTCTTTGGCCGACTTGTCTAACTTGGACAGAACCAAGTTTTTACACTAAGTTTTTGTAGCCTTCTTTGGCTGACCTGTCCAACTTGGACAGGACCAAGTTTTTACATTTGGTTTTTGTAGCCTTCTTTAGCCGACCTGTCCAACTTAGATAGGACCAAGTTTTTACACTTGGTTTTTTTGGGCTCCTAGAGTGCTTCGAGTAGATTTCTTCGAGCAACTTCATTTTCTATTGATCTTATAAAAGTTTTACACATATGTTGAGTTGTTACACTATATAGGATTATGCGCTACTAGTAGAATTTCTTCAAGTCGTTCGCATTCCAGGGTCGAGACAACTGTCTTCCCTCTTCAATAGTCTCCAACCGGTATGCGCCTACACCAACTTGGGATGTCACTCTGTAGGGGCCCTCCCAGTTGGGGCCAAGCTTGCCATCTGTTGCGTTCTTAGTTGCCCCCAGTACCTTTTGCAAGACTAGGTCACTTGGACCGAAGTTTCTTGGACGAACCTGTTTATTGTAAGAGCGTCTTAACTGTCACTGATATTCAGTAAGTCTGATCAAGGCAGCTTTCCTTTTTTCTTTAGCAAGATCCAGATCATTTGCCAGCATCTGGTCATTGAGCCTTGTGTTGAAGGCTGCCGATCTAATAGTTGGTAGTCCCACTTCAAAAGGTATGACTGCTTCCACCCCGTATGCCAGAGAGAATGGGGTTTGGCTGGTAGATCTCCTTGGAGTCGTTTTATAGGACCATAGAACGCTGGGTAGCTCCTCCGTCAATTTCCCTTTGGCCCTTTCCAGCCGCTTTTTAATTCCACCAAGCATGGTTTTGTTTGAAATCTCAGCCTGCCCATTGCACTGAGGATAGGCTGGTGTTAAGTAAAAGTTCCTAATCCCAAGACCTTCACAGAACGATCTGAACATGTTTCCATCGAACTAGGTGCCGTTATCTGAAACAATGGCGCGAGGTACCCCGAACCTTGTTATTATGCTTTTCCAGGCAAACCTTTTAGCATTGACCTCTCTGATGGTTGACAAAGGCTCCGCCTCTACCCATTTAATGAAGTAGTCAGTCGCCACGATGAGGAACCTTTTATTGCCTGGAGCTCGGGGCAGAGGTCCGATTATGTCCAGTCCCCACTGAGCGAAAAGCCACGAACTGGTAATGGTTGCTAGGTCTTCAGCTAGCTAGTGGATGATGGGAGAGTACCTCGACACTTGTCACACTTTAGGACGTACTAGACTGTATCTTTTTGCATGTAGGGCTACCAATATCCTTGTGAGATAGCTCGGTGGGCTACCGACCTTCTGCCGACGTGGTTTCCACATATTCCTTTATGGATTTCAAACAGGATGCCTTGCACTTTGTCTAGATGGACGCAGTGCAAGTATGGACCCATGAAGGAACGTCTGTAAAGCTCCTTACTTGGCGACAGCCAATATCTGAGAGCTGCATGTTTGATTCGCCGAGCTTCATTCTTGTCTTCTGGCAGTTCGTCTTTGTCAAGGTAGGAGATAATTGGGTCCATCCAGGATGGTCCCAACTGTTCTACAGTCAGGGCTTGCTCTTCCTCCTGAAAGATACTGGGCCTGGCCAGGGTTTCCACGTTGATTGTCCTTTTTGACCCCGACTTTAGGGCCGTTGCTAACATTGCCAGTGCATCCACATGTGAGTTGTTGTCCCAGCTGATCTGTCAAAGTTTGTACCTGTTGAATTGGCCAAGCAATTCCTTGGCTTTGGCCAGGTATTGCGTCATTCTATCATTCTTTGCTGCGTATTCTCCCATAATCTGGTTGATAACAAGCAAGGAGTCCGAATAAATAATGATCTCACGAATTCTGAGTTCGATGGCTCGGCGTATTCCGGCGAGCAAGGCCTTGTATTCAGCCTCATTGTTGGAGGCAGTGAACTCGAGCGTGATGGCTTGTTCGATGGTTAAACCGTCTGGTGTAATGAGCACTATGCCTGATTCTGCCCCCCGGTCATTGGAAGCTCCATCGACGTAGAGTTGCCAATGATCAGCTTTTTCCCAAAGATCCAGAGGGGGGTCTTGGTGTGGTTGGGCATCAACTTCTGTTTGGTCGGCATCTGGTGGTAATTCAGCGGAGAACTCAGCAACGAAATCTGCGGACCTGTCCTTTCACGGCCGATCTGGGTTGGAACTTGATATCGAACTATCCTAATTCCATGGCCCATTTTGCCAACCTTCCAGAGAAGTCGGCCTTTCTGAGAAGAATTTTAAGCTGGTGGTCCGTGAGGACGTTGATGGTGTGAGCCCGAAAGTAATGCACCAATTTTCGGGATGCCACTATCAGCGTGAGCGTTAATTTCTCAAGGGGTAAATACGTGCTTTTAGCTCTGAGGAGTGTTTTGCTGATATAATAGACAGGTAACTATTGCCGATCCTATAGCCTAAGTAGGATGGCGCTAATTGCATGCTCTGACACCGCAAGGTAAAGGAAGAGTTCCTTATGCTGGAGGGGAGTGGAAAGCAAGGGTGGTTGGGTCAAGTATTTCTTCAAATCGCTAAGGGCTAAGTCACATTCTGGAGTCCATTTGAATTGTTCTTGTTTCTTCAGAAGTTGGAAGAATGGTCAGCATTTGTCTGATGATCGGCTAATGAACCTGTTGAGTGTAGCAGCCATACCAGTCATCTTTTGTACCTCTTTGGCACTTTTTGGGGCTTAAACACTCTGGATCGCACTGATCTGCCTCGGATCCACTTCAATGCCCCGATATGTGACCAAGAACCCCAGAAATTTGCCCGAGCCGACTCCGAAGATGCATTTTGAAGCATTTAGCCGCATTTTGTACCCCTTCAAAATGCGGAGTACTTCTTCCAGATCTGCCTGATGAGAGTCTCTGAGCTTGCTTTTTACCACCATATCGTCAATGTAGACCTCAACGGTGCAACGGTGCTGTCGAGCTGTTTCTTGAACATTTTTATGACCAATCGCTGGTACATGGCCCCAGTGTTCTTTAGACCAAAGGGCATAACCTTATAACAGTAGATACCCCTTCAAGTGATGAAGGCTGTTTTCTCTTGGTCATCAGAATGGAGGAGAATCTAGTGGTACTCTCGGTAAGCGTTCAAGAAACTCATCCTTCCGACGCCAGGTGTTGCATCCACGAGCTAGTCGATCTTGGGGAAGGGGAATGGGTCTTTGGGGCACGCTTTGTTGAGGTTAGTGAAGTCTGCACAGACTCTCCATTTGCTATCCTTCTTTTTCACCACCACTGTGTTTGACAGCCAGCTTAGGTAGTTGATCTCCCGAATTGCCTCGACTTCCAAAAGCTTCTCAGTTTCTTTTAGAACAGCGTCTACTCGCTGGGTTGCCGCCCTTCTCCCTTTCTGGACCACAGGTCGGCCATTTGGGTCAACATTAAGCCAATGACAGGAAACATCGGCATCAATCCCAGGCATGTCATAAGTTGTCCAGGCGAATACTTCCAGGAAACTTGTCAATAACTCGATCAAGGATTTTTCCTCCCGCTTAGACAAGAAGGTGCAGATGACGAAGTACTTATCTTTCTTTCGATCAATGTATATCTTCTTTAGGTCCTCCATGGCTTTGTTCTCAGGTGTCTGTCCCACTTCGTCAATGGTTGGGGTGTCTTTGTACAACTCCATCATTTCCACCTTCTCAGCCTTCGTCTTGGTTGTGCACACTGTTAGGAAGCACTATTTAGCAGCTACTTGGTCTCCTCTTATCTCCCCTACTCCACCAGGCATCGGAAATCGGATCAGTTGATGATAGGACGAAGGAATGGCCTTCATGAGGTATAGCCAGGTTCGTCCCATGATGGCATTGTAAGGGGAGGGCACATTAACTACTAGGAATTCTGTTTGCAATGTGATTCCTCTGGCAGTCACTGGGACCGTTACCTTCCCCATGGGCCAAACTGGATTTGAGCTGAATCCGACCAGGGGGTTGAGCGATGGTTAGAGGTCAGACTCCTTGAGTTCTAGCTTCTTGAACATGCTGTAGTACATGACTTTGGATGAACTTCCTTGGTCAATGAGCAATCTTTTCACGTCACAACCCACCATTCTCAGTGTTATGACCAAGGCGTCATTATGTGGAGTCTGTACTCTCACGAGATCTTCATCAATGAAGGTAATGGACGTGTGGATTTCGCCGATCTTGACTTTCTTGCTCAGTAGTTGTATCTGCATGACTTCCCTTAAGTGTGCAGCCTTCTGTATCTCGGCCCGGTATTTATGTGGGTCGACGGTTCCTGACTTAATCGAACCGTGTAACACATTGATTACTTGAACCGGTCTCACATCTATCGCCTTCTGGGCTGTGTCTTCCAACCGCGGTTGCTCGGCTTCTTTCTTCATCTTTTCCTGGTCAATGAATTGGTCGAGATGGCCAGCCTTAGCCAAATCTTCCAAATAGGTTTTCAGGTGCCGACATTACTCCGTCTTGTGCCCCTTTTTGCGGTGGTAGGAGTAGAATCTCTTCTGATCTCGAGCTGTCGGGTCTCCTCCTAGCTTCAACGGCCACTTGAAAAAGGGCTTGTCACAGATTTGGGGCAAGATCTTATAAATGGTGTCCTTAAAGACTGTATAGACCCCCTCGTTCACCTTTTTTCCCCTGTTGGTACTTCTGTTCGGGGTTTCTTGCCATCTTTCTTGTTTGTTTTGTCGGCAACAGTGCTGACATTTGCCGAACTTGGCTGGGACAAATCTTCATCCAATCGCGCATAGCGCTCGATCCTCAACATCAACTCCTGTATAGTGAGGGCCGACTTCTTCATTAAGGACTGCCGCAACCGATGCTCTCTGGGTAGGCTAATTTTGAACTGAGTCACAGCCAATTGTTCACTGCATTCGTCAATTTCATTGTAAGCCTCCTAGTAGTGTCGTGCGTACGCCCACAATCCTTCCCCTTATTTCTTTCGTAGGGTCAATAGGAAATCAACCTCCTTCGACTACAAACTGTTTGCTATGAAACGGGCGGTGAACAGCTCGACGAGTTGCCTCCAGCTTGACACGGATTGAGATGGCAACTTGTAGAACCACCGCAAGGCCACACTTCCCAAACTTGATAGAAAGATTCGACACGTCAACATTTGGTCTCCACACCATACTACCATCAGTTGTTTATAATGCCGAACATGATTAATCGGGTCGGTCTTCCCATCGTACAGTGTGAACTTTGGTGGGGTGAATTTTCAAGGAATTGGGTGGGACTCGATCTCCTTTATGAATGGCGAAGATATGATTTGGTCTAGGGCCTTCCTCACCAGGTCGTGGTTCATGCATTCCTTGGTTATCCCAGTTTTTTTTCTGTTGAGCGCCCTCCACATGCTCGTCATTTGGCGAGGTCTTGCTCCTATCCCTCCGCCGATCTGCTCGCTTGTCATCACAACGCCGGGTGCTAGAGGTGTAGCTCCCTCTTAACCGTGGTGCTGGATTATTCCTGCCGCCAGTACTCCGCTCCTGGTTAGGGGACTTTTCTCTCCCATGCCCATTTCTTCTAGAGAATGCCTCCCTCATGACCCGAACTTGGGAGGTGAGGTAGGCAATCTCTTCACCGCGTCACCGAATTTCCCTCTCCGTCGCACGGAGTGTGTCTTCGCTTGGGACTCGCCCACTGAAAGGCGATGGGGCAAGGTTCCGGTGGTAATTTCTGTGGAAGTTTTTGTCCTTGACATAGTATGTATTCCTTTGCATTTCATCCAGTGCTTCCTGGTGGCTTTCGGTAGGTGTCCATATTTCCGACCTTAGTGTTCTTCCTCGTCGCTGATCTATTGGTGTAGATTGGCAGTGCGCCGAGTTGGTTTGATCGTTGCTGGAGGAGGCTCTGCTACCTCTCCCATCGTGGTTCTCTCTTCTTTCTCTTCTGTCGTTCAGGCTCATGGTTTTTCTAATCCTTTCCCACAGACGGTACCAATTGTAGGTGGGATTTTTCGGAAAAGCTAGGCCGCACTTTCAAACCCGAGTAAATGAGTTCAAACTCTCTGCAAGAGAAAAAAGGTTAGAATGGGTCAACCATTGGTGGGCCAATCACACTCCGAAGAATAAGTTAGCAAGCTTAATCGAGATAAAAATGAATGAGAGTTGTGAATGCTTAGAATTAGTTGTCCATACCTAGCTCTCGATCTCTTGGGTATTTATAGCATGATCAACGGAGTGTATTTGGCCTTGGCCTACCAACAGGCCCTCATGGCCTACTAGGTAGGCATCATCATTGATGCCGCCTGACCACTTACAGGGTTTGGTTCACCGTCCCTGAAGATTTCGGCTAACCGAACGTGTACGTCGACGTCACATGGGAAGCCGCCTGCACATTTAATGCGAGTCAACTATGCATTTAATGCTCAAACACCGCTAGCGGTTTAGGCCATGACGGGAAAGAGGTCAGCAGTTTGGGCCGACCCGTCCCTTAACTCTGATTTGGGCCGCTATGCAACCCATCTTTAATTTGTGTAAATTGAGCCTAATCCGCTGAGTTGGGCCGCGGGTTGTTCCCCCACATGCGGTAATTGATTATCGTTTTTTTCCCTATGATATGTCCAAACAAAAAAAAGCCAAGTATTACAAATTTAAAAACATAAAAGCTGGTGAATTTTTAACGAAAGTTGAGATATCATAATATCCATGAAAACAAATTGCTTACTTTTCTAAGATAATTTAAAAAATATCTGACACTTCTATCATGGAACAAGTGACAGTCAGGTATCCTAATAAATTGCACAGCACCTTTATTCATATTATCATTTGTCATTATCAAATCTGTTGCATGGTGAATTGAGTATCAATATATATGTACCTCCTAAAGAAACTAGCTCTCTCTTTCAACAAATGACAAGACTATTCTTTTTCTGAGTATGTTGTCATTACAGTAATCGCCATGAATGAAATGAAAATGTACATCACTAGCAGCAAAATATATATATATATATATATGTACAATGTGGGTCTTATATTATTAAACTTAAATCTAAACCGTACTATTGTACCACTAAAAGTTTGTTCGATGGAGTAGCTTGGTGACATTAGGTTTTTTTAGGCTGTGATGGACAATAAAAGAACCATGCTAGCTTCAATGGGTTTTTGCCTTTTAGGCTGTAAGGGTAAAATCCAAAACTCTATGCAGTATATGGGGTACATGTTGGGATACATGTTGGCTGGCCTTTAGGCATAAACTCTGGAGATTGGGTAGGGTAACTCTGAGCGAGAGTCAGTGAAGATAGAGACGATTTGTAAATTAGACATTCTGAGTTTAAAATTTGACAACTTTTTTAGATCAAATAGCAAAAGATTTATTTTTTGTGGTTCCTCTAGTACTGGTCTAAATATTTTACCTTTGATTAGACCAGACAGGAGATTAATCGAGGTATATGTAAGTTAACCAGAACACCTCTGACAACATAAAAAAAAATAAAAAACTTGGGGGTAGGGTTGCGGGTGGAGAGATGTGATCATCCTCTATGCTTGCATGGCAGCTAGTGACTTTGGATATTGATCAGAATCTCTGCCTAACACTGGTGACTTCTCAAAGTGGACTCAATAATATGCATATGTCAGTTTTGAACGCTTATCAGATATCTCAGACTTTGGGAGTTTGTCATATGCAATTATGCATGCCTCCACCTTTAAAATGTCATTCACTTGTACTTATTGTTGTAATGTAGGGGCTTGTTAATTTGTGTTTTGTAGACCTCAGAAAGAGTACTGTCTTAATGGTCCAAAAGCACTGCATAAACTTTACCTTCTCATAATTATTGAAAGCATATATACGTACGTATGTATATATTTCTGCTTTTTGTTACTCTTTCCTCGAATTACAATTAACCTAATTGTAATTTGATTCTAATTAAAGACAAGATTAGGTACAATTAATCTTACTAACTTTTTGCGAAATTTGCTAGAAACATTGGTAATTGACTGTGATAGGGAGGTCTCTTAACCAAGTAGCTAATCCAACTCATTCAAATTTTAGACCGGCTCGCAATCTAACTCAGATTTGCTGGCTTAATGCATCACCACGAGGTATTTTCAATAACGTTTTGCAAATGGATTTACCTCAAACTTAGCATGTACTAGCTAAGAATCTCTTAACAATCTTTGTTTTGCTTGTCCTTAAAAGAATTTCAGTACTAACACATATGTAAATTGCTTTTAATTTTCCATTAACCATCCAATTGATCATGAAGGACAAATAGCACAATAGTTTCTATCCCAAAACTTTGAAATGGGGCCATTTACCCATTGATTAGGCTCAATGACAGACTGGTGTTGCCTGGCATCCCATCCCCAGCCAACTACACAACTTGCATAACTTTTTTGCTACTACATGATGAAGAAAAGGCTTTCAAGAGGTTTGTTGTTTTTGGCCAATCCTATCTTTGAACTCCTTTGTATTACTAAGAAACCTTAGCACAAAGAGCCATATTGGCCAGTACCCACTTGTAAAAGGAGTGACATTTCACTGGTCAGATTGGCATTTCGCACCTGATCCGATGGCCATGGAAGTGACTAACCACCAAGTGGCTTCTTGTCGAGGGGACAAATGTACAACTTTGTAAAGTGACACTTCTGCACAATAATGGCATCAGATTTGAATAGTAGTATTGCCTATATATATACATACACATACACCAGGAAACACAAATTAGGGTTTATCAGTTTTGAATAAAAACAGTAGCATGAGAGCTGACATTTTTTTGAATTGCATAGCTCTAATTAATTTTTGTCTCCACTAACCTGAATTTGACTATCATGTGTTTTTATATAATCAAGTGGATTATCCATCTTCGGCTAAAAGTTAACATCCACAAGGCCGAAAAAATCACATGGTGGTAGCACGCGAAAAAATTGTTTAAACACGGGATTGGCAATCATGAATTGATGAATTATTGGTTAAGCTATGATCGGTTGGTAATTAATGTTGGAATTGAGAAGTTGGTTATTGTCGTTATTGGTAGTTAGCACGTGGATTGCACGACGATCCAAATGAAAATATCTGCGCGCAATAAATTAACTAATATTAATGATCGTTGACGTCAGAGTTTAGGTAGGCAAATTTGAGTAAAAATTGTAAGCATTCTAGGGCTATTGAAAAAGGTTACAATTATATATAATAGTATCAACTATGAGAGTGAAGTGTCAACTAGTCCTAGCCCAACGAACTTGAGAGAGAGAGAGAGAGAGAGAATCACAAAGTTTATTAGGAACCTCTTCCTGGGTAAAATGTCCTTATTTCAACAACTGTGCTGTCGCTAATGTGATTTAAATGACCATATTACAGATATGCAAGCTGCTAATTCCAGTATCAAACCATATATGTATATATATATATATATATTTGTAATTTGCTAGAATGATTTCGTTTTTTGGATATATTAGTGCATTACGATGTGAGTGCTTTATTGCAAGCCCAGGGAGTTAGGTTAAGGTTGCTTTGTTAATATAGCTATATACTTGCAGTAACAAAACAAAAAAGCAATGAAAACTTGCAGATTGAGGATTCATTAAATAAATTGAGAAAATCATCCAACTCCACTTGAAAAGTCTTTCTATTGAGTTACTCAAGTTATTAAAATATGTTGAACCAATTTCTTTTTTTTTTTGTATAAACAATACCACTGCCCATTACTAGTGGAAAATTAGGTCATTCATGACCTTCAGAGGATCACACATGCTTAGCACTTAAGTGGTCAGTGTCATTAAAGCAACTGCTTAATTAATTAAGCTTAATATTTGATTGTGGAAATTAAGATGTTGGTTAGCCAGTTGTTGGTAGTTGGCACATGGGACTAGCGATGATTAACATGAAGCGATCTGTTGCAGGAAATGATTAGCACTACTGACACTGATTAGTGTAGTCATAAACAAGATCTGAATCATTTGAAATCTTAGTCATTGAACTAGATGAACCTAAAGAATCACATTGTATTATATATGTATCAGAGGACTGACACCCCACCTCTGAATCAAATTAAGATAATTTGCATATCATTGAATGCAAGAATAAGTAAAATGTACTACACATATATGTATATATATACAGATTTCAAACTGAATGCTAATATTAGGAAAGGCAGAAGAAGGAGAAAGAAGCTGAGTTTGTTGCCACTAGCAAGTAATCAGGAGGATAAAACACATCCTACAAAAGTACCAGTCAATGCGGCTCATCTGTGCAGCACGTGCGAGGGTAAGACCGGCGAAAAGAGACTTCGTCTGGTGTTATTCGTCCGCGTGTGCACATGGAACATGTTCATACCCACATGTGATTATCCTTATGTAGATCTTCTAAGATTTTCCTTCGCTATTTTTTTTTTTTTAATGTTTCATATCTTCATGTGTGTGTTTGGTCAATGAAATGTCAAAACCTTTTTGACTAAAATCTTTGAATTCGAAGAGTTATCTTGATTTCATAAAGTAGTTTTTATCTTTTATTTTATGGCAGCAATGTATTGAAAAGTAATGTCACCAAATGAAAGGAAAGATGTATCCAAAATGTAGAATGATAATTTCACATTAACATTAGGGTTAATAATAGAAGGTTTGACCGTCCAAGCATTGAAAAGTAATGTGAAAGGTTTGGAAGGTAGGATTAAGCAAATCTTGTTTTTGGTATGGGAGGAAATATTTCTCAAAAGCACCCAACACTTAGTAGAGAATAATGTATGGCATTTGAGATGCAACTTCCTTTTCTTTTGTCAATATAATTTAATAACTGATCATAGCCAAACAATTTTTTATGTATAGATATAGGTATACCTACATATATATATATATATATATATATATATGTATGTATGGAATATAAAATTTAGAAAATAAACTACCAACTGCCATGGAGCACCCAATCCTAGCTCCATATTAAGTTGCTAATGCTCTAGTGCTAATCCTGATTCCTATGTTGAAAAGGTAGGTAGGTAACTTGATTCAACAAAACAATGGGGGCCTATCCTTCTTCATCTTAGGTTCTGTAATCTGAATGGTTTGCCACGCCTACCTATGTGCATGCACTCTCCAAGAAAAAGAGGGTCAATCCCTTCTAGACAAGCAAAAGTGTGTCACAGAAATCCAAGAATTAGGTATAAATATCCCTTTTAACAGGAGAAAGGTGAAAACAATTTTAGATAGTCAAATGACAAGACAAAGAGAGGTAAGGTAGGCTCCTCATTTCAAAAGAGAAAGATCAGAATAATGGCATTTTGTTTGGTGGCACATGGAAGGGAAAAATAATGGGGAGAAAGTATGAGGTGGTTGGATATTTGCTCACACAAGGTAGGGCATTTTCCAAACAAGGGATTGTGGGAAATGAATCTAGACCAATGAAACTTTCATGGGTTTGTTTGCAAGTGATGATTGTTTTTCTTCTCCTTTTTTTTTTTTCTCTCTCTTTGTTTGGAGTATATTACTGAAAATCCACTACCATATGGTGGATTCTTAGTGTTTAGTGTATTTAAATGAATCACGCATTCTAATTAAGAGTTTTGCACGCTATCTAAAAACTTTTTCTACCTAGTAAAGATTTGTTCTTGCTATACTAACAAATGTTTAGGCACTCTCTCTGATCTGTCTAAGAATTTTTTGACCGACTAAACATTTGTTTCTATCTAAACTTCCACATCTCTTTCTTGGCCGGGATTTAAAACATAAGATTGAACTATACCACCGGCATGCTTAGACTAAAACGACCTTTCTAGACTAGGGACGTTTTGCCTTTACGAATGTTGAAGAAAGTCTATTACTCAAGCTGATTTTTCAAAGTTTTAATAATTTATTACAGCATTTCTGTTGAATGATTATGGGTACTTATGGATATTAGATACTTAATTGAAATATGACATATCGACCGATACTTGGATTACATATATTTCCAGTACTCCATGAACAAAAATTCTTCCTAATCTTACGTTAAATAACACAAATGATTAATGATCAAATGACAAAACTTAAAGAATTTTTTTTTCTAATTAGGAAGGTGCTTGTGTGATTCACATACAATTCAACTGCAAGAGTAAGAACTCCTAATATAATCTGATTTTTTTTCTAATGTGTGTATATATATATATGTATATAACCGCAATTTTATCCCTAGTTAGTCTCATCATTTGCACAAACCTTACCCAATTGTGCCAAACTATTTTCAAAGTCAAATCTGTAATTCAGTTGAGCCTCCAAAAATCTTGATATAAACCCGTCCTTTTTGCATAAAGTTGGGTACATCTTTTCACATTTCTGCAGATTCTCTCCATGAAGCATAAGAATAAATCAAGTCTCAAGCAACTTGGTATCCTAGGGTCGTCAAAATTCGCCATGTTTTTCTAATAGGACGCCAAATTTCTGGGACAAGCAAGTTGTGCATGCATCGTCCCATCCGTCGTACGTTGGAGCTTTTTAAGTGGCAACACAACAAAAACAAAAGGAGATGATCATGTCCACTTGCATATTCATTGTATCCATTCCTCTCTCCAATGTATTTGATGTGAAATTTCCATCAAACTTGATGAATGCTTATATTCTCACACGTCATGAACTGATGGAGGGATGACGAGTAGAAAAAGTGATAAATAAATTAAGATTTGTTGATTCACACGTAATACTAAAAATTAAGTTCTTGTTAATGTATTGATTTACACAGAATACTGCATCAACTAAATTAATTCGCACATAATAACAAAGTCCAAAGAAATAAGATAATACTCTTTATATTATTGCTCAAAAACTGGTTTTGGGGCAAAACCTTTACATCGGATTGTATATAAATATAAAATAAAAAAGAAATTCTTAAATCCTAATGAATGCTAATTAAGGATAGAATTAAGAGAATTACCAAAAATAGAAGCATCCGAATTGAAACCAAATTCAGAGGGTGAGTTTGACTCGTTGAGCCGTTTCCAATTAAACATGGGTCTTTTACAGCAGTTTGGTCAACGTAACCCGAGCCTAAACCTATTCCGATCTCGAAGTAAGCTTCTGCGGTCTGCATCATCCACCTTCCTTCTCCACTAAAAATTGCTCTAAGACTTCCATCATCCACGTGATCCACGGTGGTCTGATAAGACTTAAATGTTTCCTTTTTCTGTCATTACGCTCGACATGATCATGTCCTAATGCAGAATCATTGATAGGAAAGTACTATTAATTCTGCAATTGTTATCCTATATCAGAAATGCAAGTTTGAGTTCCTGGCAATGAAATGCTAGTAGGTGCATGATAGTGCATTAATTTCAAGCATTTCTTGTGGATCAAGGACTCCATAAAAGCCTGTAGAAAAAAAGCTTCACAAGACCTTGTTGGACCCGATATACCATGCAAGTTGTATGCCATTGTTGTTCTTAGCAAGGGCGGACCAAGATTTTTATTTTCTCTGGGTTATGCCAAAATTTAATAAATTATAAAAAAAATTATATAATATGTATATACAAAAGTTATAGGAACCAAATAATTTTATAACTAATATATAGCAAAGGTGTACATAAACAGGTAAATATTCAAAATTTCTAAAGAAAAATGCCTATTGAAGTAGTGCCATAAGGTCATGGAATATAAGCAAAAAAAAACAAAAAAAAAAATTCATCAACCTTTTTCTAGACAAAATGATCATTTATGAGTGAAAAAAATTTCTCAACCCTCTTGAGATTATATAACATTACCAATGTTAGTAAACTAAACTGAAATTTATTTACTTTTTTTTTTTATGCTTTAGAAGTGAAAATGAAGCCTCTCACTCCATGGAAGATTGAAAGGTTAGTCTCTCAATTGTGGCACTTAATTTTATTTTTGTTGGTTATAAAAATTAAGGTTAAATTGGACTATGTTAAGTAATTGGGCTACAATAAAAGGTGTTGGGTTAAGCATTAGAAAGAGATGGGCTAGGTAATATTGAGTTGGGCTAAATTTAGATATTAAAATATGTTTGATATTAAAAATGGGAGTTGGGCTAGGATCCCCTATGCTATAGCCCAATGTCCCTCTGCCCTTGGTTCTTAGCATTTGTTATCTGTTTGATTTTGGTTTCGGTTTTCGTTTTTCGTGTTTTTCAAAACAAAAAATTTAAGATCTCGTTTTGCTTTGCTTGTTCTCCAAAACAAAAAATTTAAGATCTCGTTTTACTTGTTCTCCAAAACAAAAAATTTAAGAACATCTTGTTTTTCTTTTTCTTAGAAAAAAAAATATGAGACCATCGAAAACACTATCTTTTCATTTTGGAATAAAAATTGTTCGGAAAACTTAGAGAATACTTTTTTATTGGTTCGTAAAATTAGGGTGGTTTTTAAAAAATTTCTAGAAAATAGGTTTCGAAACTAGCTTATCAAAGGCAGTTTTGATGGAAACAATTTCTACAACCAATCTATCAAACACAGTTTTATCAAATTTCAAGAAACAAAAACTGAAAATAAAAACTGAAAACGTAATATGCATGAAACCAACTACCTGTGTTGTCTAATTTTTGGGCTGATTCAGAGTAGAGATTGCCATCTTGTTTGTTAGATGTAACTGTAAAAGTTCATGCAACCAAGCATGTGAATACTAAGTTTAGACAATGGCAAGCCACTTTTAACTAAATAATGTCAAAGCATAGATTGTAACAACTATAATAACAAATGTACGTAGATTCAGAACATCGAATTGGATTAAGAAATCACACGTATTTGCGCCATTGCGAGTAATATGTAAATCTGTACGAATATATTCTTGCAAACGAACTAAGCTTTCCTCTCATTCTTCACAATATGTAGTTTTCAATGGTAACCTAGCCACGGGCTCTTACTTACTAGACTTAAATCAGACCCCCACATAGCTGTCTAATCATGTCAATATGTCAATAGGTGCGAATAAGTCTATAAATTATGATCACATCACCAAATTGTGTCTTGTTACGTCAAATTGTGTCTTGTTACGTATGTCATAACGGAAGCTAATTTGTAGTTAAGGTTAAACATTTAAAAATAGCAACTAATCTGTGTTCAATTGGGAAGGAGAAGTAGCAATGAAGTCAAAAGATTTGGTAGGTCATGAAAGTAACTATGCCTTCGAATGGAGGGATGAAAACAAAGGTGAAATTCAGAAAGTTTGGTGACAAATCACTTCCAGTGTTTCACATGAATTGCAATTTTTGATGCCTTCACGCAATTACAGAAAGACTAAACAATTACCCAAAAATGAAAAAGAACTATAATTTATGGGGGGGAAAATTGTGCTGCTCTGCCAACACTAATCAAAATCATGAACTGTAATATCTGTTGACCAATTGAACATGAAGACATTTAAATTTATAGGTATTAATACAACAAATGAAGCAATGAAGATGGGTTGCTAGTTATCACCAAAAATTGGCAAAATTGGACTGCCACTTCTAGTTCTGTGCATGTTTAGTTCAGAAAAGAAAAAGAAAAAGAAAAACACCCGTGATTTTAGGAACTAATTTGGTTATAGTTTTTGTTTTCGTTGTATGAAAAATGCTAAGAACAGTCATAAATATCCGACACTCACTGGCTGATGGTCTCCACATTAGCTGAACCTCACCTATTGTAAATAAAATTCAACTGATGTGGAGACCATCAATAACTGAGTGTCGAGCAACCACGATTGTCATTAGTGCCATTTGGTGAATCTTCAATTATAGAGCTTAATGGGAGTGATCATAATTTGTAACTGGTGTTATCCAAGCACTGAAACTTCTGTTTGTTTGGTACATGTCGTACTAAAATAAATCCAATCTACAACTTTGCAGGCCACTTAAAGGCCCACTATTAATGAGTGGATAAGAGTTGGGTTTGTCCACTTTGTAATGGTACACCTATTTCTTTTGAGTCCATGTCGAATTTCAATAGTTATTAGAAAAGTCTCCTCGAAAGAAATTTACTTTTTGAATAGAGACGAAATTTTTATAAAATTTTAAAAATAATTTTTAAAAAAAATGAGACATTTTAGAAACTCAAACATGATCTTAATAAATTTGTCAAAAACTCTCTAAAAATATTTATTAAAAAAACTCTCTAAAAAAGCACTTCTAATAATTTCTAGTATTTTTAATAAGTTTCTACAGATATTGTACCACATTAGTATATTAATTGATTATGAAAATATTTTAATACTTTATATTTCTATTTTTAAGGTTATTAATATTTTTTTTAAATTTCATTTATATCACATAGCGTTTTTTTATTTCTAATAATATTTTGAGACTGCGTATTTTCATTTCTTATATTGTTTTTTGCTTTAATTTTTTATATTGGCAAGTACGAGTGACACTATTTATAGGACATATCGTGATGTACTTCCAACTCGCTTTCCGATAAATGGAGAATTGAGTTTAGCACAAAACCTGATGCGTTACCTTATCAGACTTGGAATTATAACATCCAAGTACAATCAAATTAAACTAATATCAGACGGATTTGATTTCAAATATATAAATGTAGCGGTTTTCTATTTTTTTTAAAAGTATTTATGTGGTTTAATAGCATCTAGTTGTTCGATTTAGCTATATTTGGGTATCCAGATCTTGAGTTAGAGGGGCTCATCTTTCAGATATGCCTTATTATTGATTTAGGTGAATGATGTTATCAATGTAATGTAATGATACACTTACTTGAAAATGAAAGAAAATATCATTAATGCTCTTATATTTTTAAAATACCACGTCATAAGGGTAATTTGTTAGATAACTATTGAATTTATTAGCAATTGATTAAGTAACTATTAATTGACCACACTATTAATTTTATAAGATAAGATTGAGATAACTATTAAAAAATAAGATACTAAAAAGAAAAGGAAAGGCAGGACTCTAGAGAAATAAATTACTTGTAGAATTTGTAGTTTACAGGACAGTTATGACGTCATAAATCATTAAAAAAAATGGAGTAAAGCATAATAGTTAGCAAATCAATGATATCACAAGTTTTTAAATTTTACTAAAATATGTATATCTTTGTCTGACTAAAATAAAATACCTAACATTACAGGATTAAATTTAACAAAAATAACTTAATCAATTGACTATGATTAAATATAGTATTATCAATTTTTTCTTCTATGCAGAGTATTAAAAAAAAGCTCTATTGCATTAACTCACTTTTTTACGAGTTCTTTTATTTTTCACAACATTTTCTTTTCATAAAACAAATTAATATTGTATACTTAATTATTTTGAATTTTAAATCAATTACTTACAACATATATATAATCACTTTTTTAAATATTTTTTTATCTATCCTTCTATGATAAAATATAATGGTACGCAAATAATGAATTTTGAATAATACTTAATTCCCGTACATTGCACGGGTTGACCACTAATATATTGTAATTTTCATCAATTTTTATAGCATGTTAATTGATTAAGTTTAAAGTTGTGAATAGATAAGGTAGATATTATTAAAGAATGAAGATATCCAACAATCGGTAGAACAAAAAAACCTCGGTATGACCCCTTGATGTACTGCCACCAGCATAAGATAGTACAAATTCCTGCAATCAATACCGCAAGAAATTCTTATCCTTAGCTTTTTCAGATTCAATTCAAGTCTTTTGAGTTACCAGTCAAGTTTTTATTTGGGTGTGATACTGAGAACTAAACAAGATGTGGAATTGATCCAAGTAAGCATCCAAAAGTCGAAGGAAAATGGCCAGAGCTGATGTGGTGATATATACAAGGGAAACAACAAACAGACCCTTATTTCTACAAGGTCGTACACATTCTGACTTCAGCAATACTAAGCATAAGTTCTCAAATTTGATTTCTCTTCATGTCTATTTTGCATTCAATATATGAAGTTTATATGTTCGAAGGTGTAAGCTTAAAAGAATAGCCGGTCGAAAGTGTGAGCATTTTGTAGAACCAAAAAATTAAATTAAATTAAAAGAATGCCAAATCTGAAATGCATCAAATTACTAGTTTAGGCATTTTAAGGCCTAATAAGCTTATGCGAAGCCAAATCAAGGCTTGGGCTTGATATCATGATAGATTTTAAGTATTACTCATGGGGTTTGAATATCAAAATGTTAACTTACAAAATAATTTTGTACAAAAAAAAAAAATACTTGCAAAATCTTGGGAAATTTGAAATTTGAATTCTTTTAAATATCCAAATGCCTCAGTTTGATTTGCAAACATTTTGGGTTAGGCATTGTAAAACAGTTTGATGCTAGAAGCCCTTTTTCTCTACTAGCTTTCGACTGATGCTAGTTGAATGATCGAAGCCAAACTAAATTCTGCTTAGTGGGCTTTAGTAGCCCGATCCAATTGGCCTTTATAACCCATGCATAGATGCAAGAATAATTTAAATCACTCTCTCTTCTTTTCTTCAATTTTTTTTTCATCTTTTTACAAAACATAAATAGAGAAGGGAAAAAAAATTTTCTTCATTTTTCTTTCCTTTTCCTTCCGTCTCTCAAATAGTTTAATGTTATACATAAGCAAAACCTATGCTTTTAGAAAGTATTACCAAATTGATTAGCAATGATAATTTACAATTAAAAGACAAGTATTTTATTTTATAGGGAAAAACTCTCATTCTCTCTCTTTTTTTTTTTTTACAGAAGATAAGAATATATTGGAGAGGATAAAACCGATTACAAAGAATACTCCTAAATCCTAAAGGAATCCAAAAGCCACAAAGGGGGATATGTGTACCAAGAAAACCCTGCTTAGCAATTCTATGAGCCACCAGATCTATTTACCCAGAAGAATTTATGACGTGAAACCTTCCCACATAGCAGCAAAGTATCCTTGAGCAAAAATTCCCCATTTTGGTGACAACCAATTATTCTTGAAAGCATGTTGATAATTAGTAATTATCCGTGCAATACGTTCAAAGATTTACACAAGCTTGATAGCTAATACAACCGCTTCCCTTGCTACCATTGCTTCTCCCACTTGGGTTGAAATTCTAGTCAAAACATGTATCGCCTTTGCAGCCCGAAATCTTGACTCCGAGGTCTATGCGGCCACACATCGAGAGAAAAAAGTCTTAGTACAAAATTTTTCAATATTTTTGCCTATTAAATTAGGATATGAACTATTTTATTACATCAAGCAACAGCTAGACCTCCCTTTGTATTTATCCGCAAACTCCATTCGAAGCTTATTTTCACCCAACCACCGGGAGGTAGAAACCAACGACTACCCAGTACCCAAGACAAGTACATAGGTTGAGAATAGATGAACCCAAGGTAGTGGGTTCCTGCATTACCCCTATACATAATCCTATTTTCACAATCTAAACTAAGGTACCTACATTTTCCAAATGTGGGCTAATCAATTTGTCCTAAAACCTTGATTATATCTTTTCAAGAATTTGTCTAACGCGAATTAAAAATAAGTATTGTTTTCATTTCATGACTGGAATGATGATCTATATTTTGTTCTATCAATCAATGGATTGGATAAGGTCATATTAAATGTGTTATCAAAATTACTTTGTTTTACATTAAAATTTAATTTTTTTGTTGTATAACAAATTCATTTATTTTCTAAAAATGTCTTGGTGTCATCTTATTTTTATTTTAAATGACATTTCAAGTGTCAACTTCTCAATCAATGGAATTGAGACGATGAAGTGTCCACTGAACCAATTCCTATCGATGGTATAGCAAAGGTTAACTCAGTAGAAAACACAAACAGATGGATCATCGTTTCTATTACAAAGGGAGAAAACAAAATAAAAAGGTAAAAGTGTATAATAAAAAAAACTATGGATATTACCACCCATAATACAAGAATCCTGGGAAGGGAAAACCTTGTCCTTTTTCCTAATCTCTTCTCCTATTATCGTGCATTATGTTTAGATCCTGAATTTAGTGAGAAAAAAAGAAAGAGAAAGGGAAAGAGAAAGGGAGTGAGGAATTCTAAATTTCATGCTCTTGTTATGTTAGTTGGAAAAATGAGAAAAAAATGAAAAAATGTTTATCAATAAATCCAATAAATTACACAATTTTGTCCATTGTTTTCCTTCCTATTTTCTTATACCCACCTTTTTCATTACAACTAAACAAATGAAAGAATTTTATTTTCATCCTTCACTATTTTCTTTTCCCTTCATAAATCCAGGATCCAACGGTGAGCTAGCACATCAATGGAATAACTCTGGCAATGCCGGTTTAACCCTAAAACAACCAAAGCACTTGCTTTAGGCCCCTAATTTTTTAAGGCTCTAAATTTTTTAAAGCCTTATATACTTTAACAAAAAATCATTTATAAATTTTACATATTTTTTTTGAAAAAAAATGTCTCAATCTAGATAAGTAGAAAAGCATGTTAGAGAAAAGACCGAGATCAACTACAAGTGAACTTCCAAAGAAAAAAAGTAGTTTAACAAAAATAAATAAATTACACATCTAAAAATTTTTTTAAGGCTCTAAAATTTTAAAACCTTAAATGCTATAGCAGAAGCTCTCTGTAGTTTTTACATCTTCTTTTTAAAAAAAAAGGCCTCAATCCATGTCATAAAAAAAAGACTCCAATCCATACTAGAAAAAAAGAGCCATTGAAAAAAGAAGGCCCAAAAACAAATATTGATTTATGAAACAGGACATAAAATATACAAATAAATATTTTTTAGAAGGCTCTAAACTTTAAATCTTGCATGCTATTAAGACCTTATATAGTTTTTATACTCTTTTTAATAAAAAGGCCCGTTTGCATAAGAAAAGAGACCGGTTAAAAAATAAAATAGTTTAATTCAAAAGAAGCCTCATTTAAAATTTTTGTTTTGGGTCTCAAATGGCCTGAACCCAAGCGCACAATTGCAGCGGCAAATCTGTGAGCCGCCGGTGTTGGCCAGGTTGCCAGCATTTTATTCTTCACACCATCTCTCTTGCCAACGTTTTATACCAAGGAGCCTCTTCAGAAGCTAGTAATTATTCCCTTAAGCTTCTCCATATTCTTCATGTAAGTAGTTGTCGACTTGATTTGGTGCCACAGGGTCAAGAACAGCCTTAGGCGGAGCTAGAAAATTGCTCTAAAGAGCAACCATTAATTACAATTTAAAAAAAAATTCCAATTAATAATAGGACAATTGAATTTCACACACACATATTTATATATATATAATATAAAAAAATATTATTTTTTAAAAAAATTTGTATATAAAATTTTACCAGAATGATGTGGTGACGTGTTTTTAATACTAGAGGGGTGGGACACATTATGTGTGGTTATTATACTCCATCCTATCACTTCTCTACTACTTTCTAAAAGTTAAAAGAAATATATAAAGGATTAAATGGGTTGTGTAACTAAATAAAAAGTAGAAAGATGGGCTACATGTAAACAGAAGATGTACTATTACTATTTTATCTTGAAGTGATAAGATTTTTATTGTTTAATTTGGAGCTTCATCACGAGCTTCACCGAGCCCAGGTGCTAATTTTATAATATTTTTTTATAATTAAGAGTGATTATGATGAGCGTTTGTTTTAAAGTGAAAAGATTAGATTTAACCACACCTCTTTGTACAAGAAATATTTATAAATTTTATGTATCTATAGTAGTATTTATAATGTACATAAGCTTAGGTATAATATAAAGGGATCTTTATGGTATATATAAATTTTTAATGGGCAAATTGAGAAATGTTTTGAAATTTTATGTAAATATATAATTTCTAACTATCTAACGAGGCATTTACAAATTTTCAGAGGGAGCAAAATAAGAAACATTTTTAAAATTATAGATCAAAATTATAAGTACAACGTATCAAGCAATTTTTTAAGCCACTGATCTACTATTACGACCACAACTCGCAGCACCAAAACTACAAGCAGATATATATATAGATGTTATCACATATAATCGCCTCAATCATACTTTACAGCTTCCTAATTCACCGACTTACTTAAATATTTCAGCTCAATTATATATCTTACAAGTAATGTAGAATTATATATACGTCTATATGTGTGTGTATGTAAGAGAGTTCAACTTAACCGCTTCAAATGAGCTAAGCTCATCATTTATCACTTTAAAAACCTGCTAACTTTCTAAGTTGAGTTTCAACAACTCAATAATTGTCTTCACTCATTCATAGCACTTGGTTGTCCTAGAACTTTGTTAAAAGCTTGATATTTGAGAGAATATGTCAAAGCCACAGTTGTAAGAAAGTAGACATTTTTCAAGCACATTAATCATGTTAGGCACGTCATATATGAATAACGTGTTAAATAAGACATGCTTTCGGTGGTCTAGTGGCAACTCTCGTAGGGTTTGACAACAGGATATCATTGGTTCAAAGCATGCTAGCGCCCCTTTAAGCTTTGTAATCCGACTGAGCCGACTGCTTGTTCATTTAATCTTTAGTAGTTTTGTGATAACAAGCTTGCCTTCTGGCAGTAACTACGGCTCAAATCGAATATTCTATAGCTAGTGAAAATCATATGGTTACACCCAAGAGGAGTTGCTACTATCTAAACACCCTTCTCACCTTTATTTTCACTCAGTAAACCAAATAAAAAAGACATGGTCCATATACTGGGTATGTCTGGTTTGGATGCCACTCACTACACACCTCAAGTTCTCCAAGCGAAAGGACATGTAAATGCTAATCAAGCCAAGGATTTGTCCTAATTCACATTTACCAAACAGGTCTCAACAAAACATAGTTTTGGTTCATGTTGGTTGTCCTCAGATTCTCTATATATTGTGTTATAAATGTTCGCTACTTTCTTAATCATCATCTGTATATAATCCTTATCAAGTTACCCATCAACCTTTATAATTAAGGCAGCACATTTTTTTTTTTTTGGACTTTTTATTTGGCTTTTGGGTCATGCAAAATAAACAAACGATAAAGAAAGTATTTGAAGTGTAGCTTATTTAGTAGCCATGACTTATGTTTATGATTTTTTTAAATTGTGTTTGGTTAATAATAAAAAAAATGACTTTTTAAATTAGCTTATAGCTTATAAGTTAGTTACCTAAATACCTCCAAAATTAACCCTTAGGGATCATTTTAGTTGGCTGGTGGGTTAGCTCCCCCACATAGTTGACGAGTATTCGAATCTCCCGACTAACTTGGTGTGTGGCGATGGGGCTCTCTAAGAGACTCGGGATTTACCCTCTAAGGTAAATCAAATGGCCTTGGAAGGGTTCCTCGCATCAAAACAAAATAAAATAAATCATCTTTGCCTATGCACTTTCGATAGGCATTTTTCTTATTTAATTTGTTCTATTCTCCTACAATGTTTTTCAAGGCTAGATTTGAATGAAATAAGATACTGCTATTTTTTCAATCATAAATGAAATCATGATTCATTTCTAAGTAAACACTGTACTTGAAGAATGAAATTAGATGGAAGGCTATTGGAATTTTTGATAAAAATTATCAATTATATTGTTCTTAAATGCAAGTTATAATTGTTATTTTCTTTAGTTTTCTGTATATCTAATAGTGAGTATTTTCTACCCTAAAATTGAATTACTTCTAGTACGTGACATATAATCCAAAGAATTATATAGCTTTTGTTATGGAAAGACTGGTGGATGCCTGCACGTGATTTGTAACCTACCCTTTTCTTTGTCTATATAAACGGAAGAGAGAAAGAGAGAAGAGAGAAAACAAGAAAGAAAAGAAAGAAAAGAGAAAGAGACAGAAAGAGAGATTGAAAGAAAAGAGAGAGAGAGAGAGAGAGAGACAGAAGAGAGAGAAAAGAGAGAGAAGAAGAAAAGAGAAGAAAGGAAAAGCAAAGAGTATAGGTAACCTATTTACATTTCTGTTGTCTTTATTTTGTATCTTATGAATGAAATACATATTTGGGTGATCAAGAAGATCTATCTCTATAGTTCCAGAAGAACTATTTTAGTATTATTTGACAGTTCCAGAAGAACTAGTTTTCTTATCTATTGTGTTTTAATATTTTGCTTGCTGCCAATGCATTTAGTTTATAACACGTTATCAGCACGAAACTCTAAATACTTATATATCGAGAAGGTACTTCATTATAGTAGTGAAGGTACTTCATTAATATTTCAGTTCATTTACCTTTATTTTGGGTTCTGTACTGTTCACGCTTCACTTCATGGCAAAATTTATATTTATTATATAATTGGTGAATAGTGATGCATAGTAGATGAATAGTGATGAATAGTAATTTTTTGAAACTTTGTTTGTTTATTTCTCCCAGATTGTAAATATTTGACCTATGATATTTATAAATCTGGAATCCTTATTTCAATACCTTTCCATAGACATGTGACTTGACTATATTTTGATGTCTAGATTGAAAGTTATAATATGGACAAAAAATAATACTATATATATTTATATATACGTATGATATATAATACTATGCAGCAATAGTGATTAAATAGTGATGTTACTATTTATACATAGTGTTAACAAATTAAATTTATTAGATTCGGATGTGTGAGATTTGTAGTGTATCGTAATTCTAAAACTTTGTTATCTTGTGAGTATAGCATTCTGACAATGTCAAATCTGGCGAAGCTAGAATTTACAGCTCTTAACATTTCCGGCAAGAACTATTTATCTTGGGTAGTTGATGCTGAGATCCATTTGTGTGCAAAGGCCCTTGGAAACACTATAAATGAGGAAAATGACGAATCCCAGTAAGATCGTGCAAAAGCGATGATATTTCTTCGTCATCATATTCACGAAAAATTAAAAACTGAATACCTCACGGTAAAAGACCCGCTGGCATTATGGCAAAATTTAAAGGAGAGATATGAGCACTAGAAGACCATGTTTCTCCCCAGAGCTCGTTATAATTGGATGCACCTGAGGTTGCAAGATTTCAAAACTGTTAGTGAGTATAATTCTGCATTATTTAAAATCAGCTCACAATTGAAATTATGTGGGCAAACGATTACTGATGCAGATATGTTAGAAAAAACATACTCTACATTTCATGACTCGAATGTGCTCCTGCAGCAGCAATATCGAGAGCGGGGTTTTCAAAAATATTCAGAATTGATTTCATGTCTCCTTTTGGCTGAACAAAATAATGAGCTTTTGATGAAAAACCACCAAGCTCGCCCGACTGGCTCTATACCATTCCCTGAAGTGAATACGGTCTCATTTTATGAACGTGGTCGTGGTCGTGGACGTGGCCGCAGTCGTGGACGCGGCAGAAATACTTTTCGTCATCGTGGGGGTCATCGTGGAGGGTATAACAGTTATACGTCTTCAAGTTCTCGAGTTAAGAATACTGCACCACACCACCAGCAGTGGAACAACTCGTGGACCAACTCTGAAACAAAACAAGAAAAGGCAAAAGGTTTACAGAATAAACCTCCTAAAAATTATGAAGATGTTTGTTATAGGTGTGGTATGAAAGGGCATTGGTCACGTACCTGTCGTACGCCCAAACCATTAGTGGATCTTTACCGAGCATCAACACAAGATAAGGGAAAAACAGTTGAAATGAATTTCACAAACTTTGATGATTCAGTAGAACTCACGCACCTTGATGTTTCAGATTTCTTTGCAGATCCTGATGGAAAAATAGATCACTTAATTGGTGATGGAAATGTCCACACCAACTAGTTTATCTTATTGTCCTGTTCAGTTTATTGTCATCTTGTGTAATATTTTACTACACATGTTTTTATTATATGAATGTTTTCGTTTTCTTATCAAATAAGAAATTTCATATTTTGTATAGAAACATGGAATCCACCAAAGCATTAATAGCATCTAAGATGAACGATGGAGATATATGTTTAGTAGACAATGCAACAACTCATACAATTCTTCGAGAGAAAAAATATTTTGTTAACTTAACGTTAGTTGAAAATAATGTTAAGACAATATCTGGCAATACAAAATTAATTGAAGGTTCCGACAGAGCCAATTTATTATTGCCAAAAGGAACAAAACTCTATATTGATGATGCTATGTATTCAACTAGAGCTACAAGGAATTTGCTCAGTTTTAAAGATATACGTAGTAATGGATATCATATAGAGACAACAAATGAAGATAATAAAGAATATCTTTACATTACTTCTATTGTTTCATGCCAGAAGCAGATATTAGAAAAACTTGCTACCTTCTCTTCTGGCTTATATTATACAACTATAAGAATTTTGGGATCACCTGAAGTGATGTACCAGAAGTGTTTTGACCCAAAGACTTTTATACTTTGGCATGATCGTCTTGGTCATCCGGGATCAACAATGATGCGTCGAATAAGTGAGAACTCTCATGGGCATCCGCTAAAGAACCAGAAGATTCTTTTGATAAGTGATTATACATGTCCTGGTTGTTCACAAGAAAAATTAATTATGAGACCATCCCCATCAAAAGTAATAGTTGAATCCCCAACCTTTTTACAAAGAATTCAAGGGGATATATGTGGGCCGATACACCCACCATGTGGACCATTTCGTTATTTTATGGTTTTAATAGATGCATCCACTCGATGGTCACATGTTTGTTTGCTTTTTACTCGTAATGTTGCATTTGTTAGGCTTATTGCTCAAATTATCAGATTACGAGCACAGTTTCCAGATTATTCGATTAAGTCGATACAACTGGATAATGCTGGTGAGTTTACATCTCAAGCTTTTGATGATTATTGCATGTCCATAGGAATTGATGTTGAACATCCCATTGCACACACACACACAAAAAATGGTCTAGCTGAATCTTTTATCAAACGCCTTCAGCTTATAGCTCGACCGTTACTTATGAGAACAAAATTACCTGTTGCTGCTTGGGGACATGCCATATTGCATGCTGCATCATTAGTCCGTGTTCGACCCACTGCTTACCACGAATATTCACCATTACAACTTGTTTTGGGTCAACAACCAAATATTTCACATCTAAGGATTTTTGGTTGTGCTATCTATGTACCAATTGCGCCACCACAACGTACTAAGATGGGTCCCCAACGTCGACTTGGAATTTATATTGGTTTTGATTCTCCATCTATTATTAGATATCTTGAACCTTTAACAGGGGATGTATTCACTGCACGTTTTGCGGATTGTCATTTTGATGAAACACTTTTCCCACCATTAGGGAGAGAGAAAACGCAACTGGAAAAACAACATGAGATTACTTGGAATGTTTCAACGGTATCTCATCTTGATCCTCGAACAAATCAATGTGAATCAGAAGTTCACAGGATTATTTATTTACAGACGATTGCAAATCAATTACCTGATGTGTTTACCGACACCAAGAAGATAACAAAATCATATATACCAGCTACTAATACCCCAGCACGTATTGATGTCCCTGTAGGACAATCTGCTAGTATAGCAGCAAATGAATCTCAAGCACGCATGAAGCGTGGGAGACCTATCGGTGCAAAAGACACAGTTCCTAGAAAGAGAAAGGTACAAATGCATAAGCAAGTCAGTATTCCTGAAGAAACCACAGTATCGAAACCTCCAGAAGAAGGAACTCCTGTAAAAGAATTCCCAGAAGAGAAACCTCCTGAAGAGATATCCCCTGTAGAGGACAGTAATGAGATCTCAATAAGTTATATGCATACAGGAGAAAAATGGAATAGAAATAAAATTGTTGTCGACAACATATTTTCATTTAAAGTGGCTCTTGCAATTACAAGAAATAATGCAGAGAATGAACCACAGACAATTGACGAATGTCAACATAGAAGTGATTAGCCAAAATGGAAAGAAGCTATTGAGACAGAATTAAACTCATTAGCACAACGCAAAGTATTCGGACCCGTAGTCCAAACACCAGAAGATGTAAAACCGGTTGGATACAAATGGGTATTCGTACGAAAACGAAATGAGAAAAATGAAATCTTGAGATATAAAACGCGTCTAGTAGCACAAGGTTTCTCGCAAAGACCTGGTATTGATTATGATGAGACATACTCTCCTGTAATGGATGCTATTACGTTCAGATTCCTAATTAGTTTATCAGTCTCAGAAGGACTGGATATGCGTCTGATGGACGTCGTAACAGCCTACTTGTATGGTGAATTAGATAATGATATATATATGAAAATTCCTGCAGGATTTAAAATGCCTGAAACACATATTTCATCTAGAAGCTTATATTCTATCAAGCTTCAACGATCGTTGTATGGGTTAAAACAATCTGGACGTATGTGGTACAATCGTCTTAGTGAATATCTATTGAAAAATAGATATGTGACTAACACAATTTGTCCATGCGTTTTTATTAAGAAATCAGAATCTGGATTTGCTATAATTGCAGTCTATATCGATGATTTGAATCTTGTTGGAACTTCTGAAGAACTGACAACATCTGCTTGTTATTTAAAGAAGGAGTTTGAAATGAAAAATCTTGGAAAAACGAAATTTTGTCTTGGATTACAAATTGAGCATTTATCAAATGGAATTCTCATCCATCAATCTACATATACAGAAAAAGTTCTGAATCGATTTTATATGGATAAAGCTCATCCATTGAGTTCTCCCATGATTGTCCGATCACTAGATGTACAAAAGGATCCTTTTCGCCCTCAAGAAGACGGTGAAGAACTTCTTGGTCCTGAAGTACCATATCTCAGTGCTATTGGGGCTCTTATGTATCTTGCAAATTGTACAAGACCCGATATTGCATTTTCTGTAAATTTATTGGCAAGATATAGTTCTGCACCAACTCAGAGACATTGGAAAGGGGTGAAGCACATATTCCGTTACCTTCGAGGAACAACAGATCTGGGTTTGTTCTATTCAAAGGGACCAGAATCAGAGTTAGTTGGCTATGCAGATGTTGGTTACCTCTCTGATCCACATAAAGCACGATCACAAACCGGGTATGTATTTACCTATGGTAACACTGCTATATCTTGGCGATCTGTGAAGCAGACACTAATTGCAACCTCTTCAAATCATTCTGAGATCATCGCAATTCATGAAGCAAGTCGAGAGTGCATTTGGTTGAAAGCAATGATCCAACATATTCAAGAGAGTTGCGGACTATCTTCGATCAAAGATATCTCAATAATATTATATAAAGATAATGCAGCGTGTATTGCACAAATCAAGGGAGGCTACATCAAAGGTGACAGAACCAAACATATATCGCCGAAATTCTTTTATGCACATGAACTCCAGAAAAACGGTGATATTGATGTCCAGCAGATACGTTCCAGTGACAACCTGGCAGATTTATTTACTAAAGCACTTCCAACTGCAACATTTGAGAAATTGGTACACAACATTGGCATGCGTCGTCTTAAAGCTCTGAACAATTGAAGGTACAAACTTCAACTTCATACTAGATGTATGAATGAGGGGGAGTCGCGTACTGTACTCTTTTCCCTTCGCCAATGGTTTTTCCCACAGGGTTTTTCTTGGCAAGGTTTTAACGAGGCAGTGTTAACACACCCATACTAAGTTACATAATATTACTGTACTCTTTTTCCTTCGCCAACAGTTTTTTCCCATAGGGTTTTTATTGGCAAGGTTTTAACAAGGCAGTTTTTAGCGCACCCATGAGGTTTCTTATGGCAGTCATCCAAGGGGGAGTGTTATGGAAAGACTGGTGGTTACCTGCACGTGATTTGTAACCTACCTTTTTCTTTGTCTATATAAACGGAAGAGAGAAAGAGAGAAGAGAGAAAGCAAGAAAGAAAAGAAAGAAAAGAGAAAGAGACAGAAAGAGAGATTGAAAGAGAGAGAGAGAGAGAGAGAGAGAGAGAGAGAGAGACGGAAAGAGAGAGACAGAAGAGAGAGAAAAGAGAGAGAAGAAGAAAAGAGAAGAAAGGAAAAGCAAAGAGTATAGGTAACCTATTTACATTTCTGTTGTCTTTATTTTGTATCTTATGAATGAAATACATATTTGGGTGATTAAGAAGATCTATCCCTATAGTTCCAGAAGAACTAGTTTTCTTATCTATTGTGTTTTAATATTTTGCTTGCTGCCAATGCATTTAGTTTACAACAACTTTGTTTGTGTGCTATTAATTAATAACAACTACAATTATCATGTGCCCTTTAGTTAATATTAGTGCATGACATTGTTCGAATATATATTTGCGTAAATATGATGTTCAATTAAATAAATATATAAAAACATCATTGACCAAGAGATGTTTTGATGTCTCGTTTGGATCATTTTTTTATGAGTTTTTTAACTATCTTTTTTTAAATAAAATTTAATTTTCTAAAAGTCTTTCTTGACATTCTTGTCGGCCAGCCATTGCGGCCCCCTAGGACCAACCCACATGCTTCGTTTTTTTTGCAGTCATTCATGCCAATAATCCAAAAGTCAAGTCCATACCTAAGTCCCAAATTGGGGCTGAAAAAAAAACAAAGAGTCTGCAATCTATTCCATTCCTTTCATTTTGTCAAGATCACCACCAAAGCCATCCCTCTCATATTGGCTCTTTTTCACATTGCGTATTATATTAGCCTTTGGTGGCCTATCAAAGTGCACTCTTAAGTGTTTTCTTTCTTTTGTTTTTGTTTTTTTAATTTCCTTGCTTTTTCAAATGGTTGGTGCCAAAAGCCCCCGAATGCCACCAATGTGCCAATGATACTTATCTTAACAATAAAGAAAAATAATAGTTATTTTGTTTCAAAATGATAGAAAAGAGTGAAATTAAAATTATAGGAAGCTTTTGTTTCAATTATCGACCTGTTTGTCATTGGCTTGTGCAGCGTGAGAATTTGTCATTTGTCATGAATTATACAATTGTAAGTAATATTATCTCGATATATAGATGGTGTCACCTACCATCCTCTCAATCATGCTTTAGAGCTTGTTAATACATGGAGTTTTGCTTAAATTTAGCTCAGTTATCTTACAAGTAATGCAAAATTATGTATATATAAAGTTCAATTTATAGGAGGTCAATTGAGATTAACTTCAAACAGAAGTTTCTGAGTTCAATGGCAACAAGGGGTTGGTCTAGTAATCAAGGCGTAGGGCCTAGGGTCTGCCCCTCGAAGGTTTCAGGTTCAAAACTTCTTATCTACTATCAACTCTTTGGGATCATCTCTGGATCTTTAGCTTGGTAATTAATTGGTTTGTGTGAAACAGAGAGACCACACAGATTCCAAAATCAGTTGCGGTATGCGAAACTTAGCTCAAATACCTGGTCATTAAAAAAAATAAAAAATAAAATATGAACTAGTTAAGCTTCAATTTTCACTATACAACTTGCTAATTTTCTAAGCTTTAGTTTCAAGTTGTCTCAACAACTCAGTACCTGTATTCAGTCTCATTTATAGCACTAAATTGGTTAAGTTGACATTTAAGAGAGAGAGAGAGAGAGAATACAGCTGTAAAAAAGAGACCATTTACAAGTATGCGCATTCATGTTATGCGCATCATATACATTGCTAACGCGTGAAACATGAGGCCTCCAAAGGCTGGATGTGTCTTGTTTGGATACCACTCACTATAGACATCAAGTTCTCCAAAGAAAAGAATAATTTCCTGCCAATCAGGCCATGGGTTTGGCCTAAATCACATTTTATCGTACACAACCAAACAGGTCCTTAAAAACACATAGTAATGGTGGAGGTTTGGGTAATGGTGGAGGTTTGGTAGACAATCAAATTGATATACCCTGCTGCTTTCTTTGTCATTATCTACCTATCATCCTTATCAAGTAACCAACCAACCTTTATTTCCGAAGTAGATGTTAAGGCAACCCACTTCTTTTTGGTATTCTCACTTTGTAAGGGGCAGTTATATGATTGTTCAGTGGTCAATTTTAGCTGCCCTTGATCATTCTCCTTTCAACTCTTTGGAAATTTGATTTTTTTTAATGGATAAAAAATAATTATATCATATGGAGAATTGAACTTAAGACCTCAATAATCGAATACTAGAATAATCAACTAGATGTAATTGTAACTTAACCACATGACTATCGATTTTAAAATTTTAAATCAAGAGTAGTAAGATATATTCATCTTGACTCTCATCTTTATGCTATATTTAGAATTTGAATTTGTCAAGAAAATGAAAAACAAAACGTACCTGAAGTTATTTATACAATATTCATTTTTTTTGGGTAACTACAAGGGTAACCATGCAAGAAAAAAATAACAAATATAGTTATTTGAAATTCTTAAATGAAGGATTCTATTTGCACAAGAATGTTAACAAAGTGTATCATGTCGCAGTTACATCTATTTTATCCTCCACCTAATTAGAATTATCAAAATACTTCAAAGTCCTAATCTTTCTAAAATTTTATAAAAGCTTTTAACCTCGAATCCCTATATATCATTTTATGATAAAATTTCTTGATCATCATGTGTAATTGAATTCACATTATCACAACATGCTCTCCAATGCAATATTGTTGTTACCATCAGCAAGGGGGAAAATGGTAGTACCCAAAAGAAAAAGAGAAAAAGAAGAGAGGGACTTTTGTTGATCATACATAAGACTCTTAAGAATGTTTTCGATGACATCTTTTTCGTTCTTTCTTTGTTTTCCTTTCTTTTTTTTTTTTTTTTTGGAAGAATCGTTGCAAAGAATAATTGTTTTGCACACCCATTTGCTAAAACAGAGAGCATAAAGAGCTTGAATTAAAATCTGTCATACATGCAACCAAAGCTCACAAGTAGTCCAATTTTATCTTCCAACCACAATAAAAATTTACCTATATATACCCATGCTTACATATCTATACATATATCTTTTAAAATTGAAAAATAATGCTATACAATTAAAAAATTTACACAACTTTTTATAAAAGTATATAATTAAATGCAAGCCTTTTATTTTAAAATAAAATAACTATTATAATGACTTTTAGTTACAAAAATATTAATTATTCTGATAAATTTTTCAATAATTTTTTTAATATAACAACATTTTCCAAATTGAAATTGCTGCATGAGCTGTTCCTTTACACGCAGAGCTTAGAAGATCACCAACCTTTCTTTGTTTTTGGGTTGTCCAAATGGTCCAAAAATAGTAGCCATTGATTGGTCTGTCACTAATCTCTGGTATTGATGACCTGTCATCTAGCTGTATTTTTTTAATTAAATAACCAGTAAAAGGGAATTTCTATGAATATACATTTGGTACAGTGATCAAACCCAAATTACGCGTCTGGCCCAAAATAGATTTTGCTGGGGAAAAGGAGAAATAGTAGCTAGTAGCTGCATGCTCATTTGTGGCGCGTGTCATTCACGCTCCACCTAATTCTTGTAAGTAATTGTCAACAACATTTAAGAAGCACAAAAACTCTCATTGATTGGTCGGCTTTCATGTTTAAGTATAAAATCTCAAATTTAATATCTTTTCACATTTTTTTGTTGCCAATAATCATTATGCAATACATAAAATTTATTTAGTTTGTGTAGTTAGTAGCGCATGAGCTCTTGAGAATAGTCAATAAAAAATATGAACACACAGAAAAGAAAAAAATGTACAATATGAAGACTTTAAGATATATGCACACTTTTATTATTTACAAAGAGATTTTTATATTTGAAACACGCGACACACATATGGTAATGAAATAACCATACCGTTGTGCGTAGGCCTACCCTTGTTTTTGTCATTCAAAGGCATTATATATTTATACAAATCTCTCTCTCTCTCTCTCGGACTGAGAGGTATTGTGATAACTATATATGAGTTGTTACTTCGATTTCCCACTTCAGGATCAAAGAGTAGGCTCTTAGTGCCTAAGTTTTTTCTTTTTTTATTTTATTTTCTATTTTGTAGACAATTTAAGTGAGTTAATCAATTGAGTATATTATCAGTTTTGCATAGATAGTTTAATCCATGGATTGGGTGTGCTACACAAATCCATTACTAACACTCAATTTTTCTTTGGACAAACTTCTTTATAAAGTTTTTTAATTGGCTTTTGGCATTTTTTCTAAATTTTAGTTTTGGTTTCGGTAAAAAAGTCAAAATAAAACTAAAAGCAATTAAAGAGAGAGAAAATTATTGTCAATTGAAGAAATATTCGTAAAAATTTAAAAGGCAAATAAAAAAACATATTCAAGCAATTCCTTTACTTCATGGCGGGCTTGCAGTGCTCAAATGTTTACCAAAATTTGGAACATGGAATAATTAATTGAGAATAATGTTTTGAAGTATATGATTGAGGTCATGTTGTTATAACGGGTTGTTTAGGTGTATGTGTATGAGTTTTATTGAAAAAAAAAAAAAGATTATATTGTTATGATTTTTTTTTAAGTAGGTATCAGTATCATGGGTAGTGTGTCGGGAATTTATTGCATGATCTGATATATTAATTTTTTGTTGAAGGCGCTCAAAACAAAAACAAACCAAAGAGATACATGTATTCATTAATTTTTACAATTTAATATATGCCCATTTGATATAGATTATTTGGGTTGTTTAAATAAAAAAAAGATTAATTTAATCAAAGATAAATTAAATCAGTTTAATAACCTAAATCAAAGCAGCACTTTAATAGTTTAATGGGCCATAAGAAACTGACGATTCTGGCAAGTTATTAATTGAAATTTATTAAACTTTGAAAACAGATAAAACGGGTTATAAACTTAACAAAAGACTCCACTTAAATATTTTATTAATCATTAATGCATTAAATGGAGAGATTATTTGAGAAAACTAGATATTATATTGAATGTATCTCACAACTCCATAATCAATAGTGGAGTGCATGGGTGAGTTAGTTAGGATAAGTGCCAAACTCAAAATCAAATCGAACTAACTCGACTCAGGTTGGCTCAAGTAGATTTCATGAATGTTGGTTCGAATAATCCCTTGGGTTTCCTGATTTTTATAAATTTTAATTTAATTATTTTTACAAAAATTAAAAATAGACTCAATTTTGTATCCTTAATTTCTCAAAAATTAAAAAATCATATAAATAAATTAATAATATTTTAGTACAACAAATAATTATTTAAAGATAAAAAAAAAATTGTAATATTCATTAGACCAAATCTTGTGTAGGTTATAGTTGGATAGGTTTGGGTCTCAAGAATGTTTATCTAAAAATCGAACTAAATTTATGAATTAATTATTTTGAGACTCAAAATTGAAACCAACGTTTGAACACCCAAATCAAACTCACCCACTAAGAGCGGATTAGTTCAGTTCTTGAGTCTTTTAGTATTTTTTTTTACCCCAATCATCACCAAAAATAAATTTTAAAAAAGGCAAGAAGAAAACGTACTTACACGCGCCCCATTTGAGCGTGGGCAATATATTCCCCTGGAAAGAAGAGACCATGCTTTCCACATACAAATTTGAGGCTGGTACAGAACAAAATATGTAATTTCTTTAGAAGTAGAAGACAATAGTCTCCTGGTCCTGGGTAATAAGTCTTTTTTTGCACAAACCAGAAGCAGAGCTCTAATCTCCTCAAGTCACCATCTTGGAACAACCTCCCAAAGTTCCGTACCTGTAAGTTCATATTATTTGCTCTCTCTTTTTCTGTTCTTGTTTCTGCTATGTGGGTTTTATCTCTGAGATATAGCAAAATTCATCTCTTGGGTACGTGTTTATGAATTAGGTATTCGTACAGGGAATCGAAAACACATCTCTATCCGATTTGTGAACTGGGTTTTTTGTGGGTCTTCAATTTTTGAATGAAATAGATGAGAAAGTAAGCTGTTTCTGAGGTATTGTTACCCGGGGTTTTGAGCTATTGGTGCTTTATGCTTTCCTTGTCAGTTGCATAAAAGTTACAACTTTTAAAGTCTCCAAAGTTTGTGTTTTGAGAGGCGGAACTGGGGGATGAAAAGTTGTGCCTATTTCTGGAGAGAGAGGAGAACAGAAGAGGAGAGGATTAAAGTTGTTGTCTTTTGATGCATATGAATTCAACTTTGGGTTTTCTAGAGATGAGGTTTTGTGCCCCTTTAGTATCTTGTGATCTTCAGAACAATCTGTTATGAGATCATATACGATTCTGTAGGAAAGGAACTAGTACTGGATTCCAATTTAAGATTTCATGGTTTTTCTGGGGAACAAGAACGGTGAAATTTGAATTCTGGAGAGGTTTTGGAATAGTTGGTGTTAATCATGAACTTTTGATGCCATAGAATATCAAGAATTTCATGTTTTGAAGCACAGGTTTCCTCGAGTGTTTTTGGGGTGATTGATATTGTGAGAAAAGGAGGAAAATGCAAAGGGTACGAGTTTCATCACACCAGGCACCGGTGCAGAAGCTAGGGGATTCCCAAATGACATTAACCCCCAAGTTCAGGCTACCTGCAATCCAATCTTCTCTGTTGGATCCTTCTTTAGAGTTGGAACTATCTCTAAGTGGAACGCCCCTCATTCCAGGTCTTCCTGATGATATAGCTCTCATTTGCCTCCTCCGGCTCCCTGTCCGGAGCCATGCAGCTTGCAAAGCTGTCTGTAAGCGTTGGTATCTCTTGTTTAACAGTAAGGAGCAGTTCTTCATTCGGAGAAGGGAACTTGGATTCCATGATCCTTGGCTCTTTGTCTTTGCCTTCCACAAATGTACTGGAAAGATTCAGTGGCAGGTTCTTGACCTTATCCATTTCTCTTGGCACACTATTCCTGCAATGCCTTGCAAGGACAAGGTTTGCCCCCAGGGATTTAGGTGCGTTTCAATCCCCCGTGAGGGCACTCTCTTTGTTTGTGGCGGCATGGTCTCTGATGTGGATTGCCCTCTCAACTTGGTATTGAAATATGAAATGCAAAAGAACCGTTGGACTGTGATGAAAAAGATGAACACTGCACGTTCATTTTTTGCAAGTGGTGTAATTGATGGGATGATTTATGTGGCTGGAGGAAACAGCACGGATCTCTTTGAGCTCAACTCAGCTGAAGTCCTGGATCCTGCTAAGGGTAATTGGCGGCCAATTGCAAGTATGGGAACAAACATGGCGTCGTACGATGCGGCAGTTCTGAATGGGAAGCTCCTTGTGACTGAAGGCTGGTTTTGGCCCTTTTATGTTGTACCTAGGGGTCAGATTTATGACCCAATAACTGATGATTGGGAAAGTATGGCTGCTGGGCTGAGAGAAGGCTGGACTGGTTCAAGTATTGTAGTTTTTGGGCGCTTGTTTGTGGTCTCAGAGCACGAAAGGACGAAACTTAAGGTTTATGACAGTGATACTGATTCTTGGGAATCTGTAGAAGGACCTCCTTTGCCAGAGCAGATATGCAAACCTTTCACAGTGAATTGTGCTGATAACAGAATCTTTGTTGTGGGTCGTAACCTTCATGTTGCTGTGGGTGATATCTCTAGGCTGAACCCGCCAAGCACATCCGAGGAAAAGTGGAGCTTCTCTGTTCAGTGGCAAGTGGTGGATCCACCAGAGGCCTTCTCTGAGTTGACACCCTCAAGCGCACAGGTTCTGTTTGCTTAACTCCTCCGTTTTCTACTGATACCATGTTTTGTTTCTTGTTGCTTAAATTGTAATTATACAAGTGTGTTATTTTTAGAGTGATAATAGATCTGTGAAAGGCTTTTAAAGTTATTGGGTCAGATGTACTAATAATATGTTGTTTAACTATAGCTCTTTTCTTTGTCGTTTACTTTGACGACTCATTGTGCGGGGGATAACAATAACAATCGTGATTTAACACTCCGCTGATAGTCAGATATTATTGAAGGAAACCTTGTTGATAACATGTTTAGTGTTTCATTGATGATGCTTCCAGAAATGATAAACTATACAGCCAATGTTTCTTAAGAATATTCGATCACTTCTGCTATCCAGATGAACCATTGAAGGTGGGCCTCCATGGTTGATATCAATGGTGGATTACCTGAAGAAAACTCAAAATGTCTAGATTACCTGAACCTTTTGCTGGGCGTTCTTTAATCTATCTGGTTAAATATCTAGGCGGAACTTTAAAAATTGATTGGAGGTCACTTGGTGGGAAAAAAAAGTGAGAGAAAAATAATGATAATAACAAGTGATCTTGCTAATTTCTTTTCCTTACATTTGCAGGGGCAGGCCTCATTTAGTTGGCACTTTAGATACTGTGTATGTACAACCTATGCTCTAAGATTATGAACTCTTCTAGTCCGTTAAGCAAACCAATATCTCAACTTTTCCCCCTCTTACTAACTGATCAGAAAACATGTTTCCTATGTTTGCTTCCAATTTCCAAGCTTCACTGGACCATTCTATGAAAATAAAGATCATCAGGTTGCTTGATTTATTGCCTTATAAGAAGGTTCTTAAGTGTTCAGTTATAAGCACTTATTGGGAAAAGTCACAGTTTTCCCCTGTTGGATTATCTGTTATTTTGATCTCTGTTTTGGTGTTGTTACTCTTTCAATTGCCTTGTGAATTCTTTTGTCAAAACAGTTGAGAAGATGGTTTTACACTCTTGGTTGCATCTTCTAAAACCTTGAATGTCATTCGCTTGTTCTCAACTGAAAGAGATCGGTTTATCTTAGTTTTTCAACTGAAATTGTTCTTCCCTTCTTGAAGGTAGTGCTGACATATAATTTCCCTTTCCTCTTCTTTTAGACTAAAAGTTTCCGGTATACTACTTCATTGTTTTGTATTCTCATTAGGCTGGATACCCGTTTCCATTGATAGGATTTGCTACTACAAACCTTCTAACAACGTGAATAGCAGCCAGAGGCACATAATGTTTTCCTTGTAGGAGGTTGACGTTTTTAATCAGTTTGTTGGGTTGTTGAGAGAGCTTTGAATTACGGTTCTGTAAGGGCATGTTGTTGACAAGGGAGACTGGTTTCTTATTGCTGCAAAAATTAAGTACACAATTGCATTGGTGTCTATGACAACAAAAACAAAAAGACGTAAAGGAGTGTCCTATTTCTGATTGTTGCAATTGAAAATTTTGTACAAAATTGCATTTTCTTAATCACTATATCATCACCTCAGTTGGTAGCTATCATGCCAGAAAGATACCCATCAGCTAAAGCATTAATAAGAAAGCAAGAACAGCCCTTCATGAGTTCATGGGTTAAGACTCTAAACACCTTGTTTTCTTGACTGCTTTGTGTTATGGGCTGCAAAGCTGGTGGAAGAAAGAAAAGAAATCGAAACGTTTTTAATATTCCATACATCAAACTCCACCTGTGCGTGCTTAATGTTTTGTCTTAATTTACACTGTCGGTCTCAAGCTCGGATAAAGAGGAAGGTGGCGTTAAGTAGCTTACGGCTAGCATAAAACTTTGTTAAACCTCCCTTATTATATGTATCATTACTGGAATTTAATGCAAGATTGACGTATCCAGAAGAGGACTAAACACTTCAAATTCAAAAATGGCTTAATGTGATTAGGTCTAGTGTGAAATGCAAGCAACTTGGAATCATGATGGATGCTTTAATGCCAAGTTTACTTAATATGAACCCAATTATTGAAAGAACGCTTTATCTGTACTAGCACAGCCTGTAGTCAAGACTTGGGAACAAATACCATAAGCTGCTATTCTAAGAGCATATGGCTATCTTTTATGTATATGAGGAACCTAACCTCAATAGCAGTTATGAACCATCAATACGAGGTGCCTACCCCCTCATTAAATAGTACTTGAATTATCAGGTCCTTATGACTCCTGCAATGTTCGGGATTTGTGTTTTTTGCTTACATAATTGTTATTTCAGCATTCATGTACGACCCCGTGTCTCTCGTGGAGAAGTGAACAGGCTAAATACCGGCGGGTCAGGAATATAAATAGAATAGAGCACACAAACATGGGAGTACATCCGTGCCATACAGGGATGCAACTAGAAAATATGTTGGGGGCCCATGGAAGGCCAGGTGAAAATTTTTGAATTTTATTAAGGGACTAAAATAGATTTTCTTGAATTTTAGAAGATCAAGATAAAGTTTTTTGAATTTTCTTAAGGGCTCAGGTAAAAATTTTTGAATTTTGCAAGGTGAAAGAAAAAATTTTAAAGTTTCAAGGGGGCCCAACATACACTTTTATATTGTAAACATTCAAAATCTATACGGCTTAATTAAAATTTTATAAAGGGGGCTATAGCCCGCCATAAGTGTATTTCCGTGCTATAAGACTTTAAACCTAGAACCTCTTGGAATTAGAACACTGATTGCTATGTTAGATCACCGATTTTTTTAAAACTTAACTTATTAGAAAATGGGTACAATAATATATATCAAGCATACATATATATACATATATATATATATGCAACTCTTGTGCTATAACAGCTTTGGCTCTTGCTACTTGCTGCATTGAGTTCAGTGTATACAAATGCCTACAAATGTGGAAACTACAGTAGCACTTCCTCACATATTTCTCAAACTTTCATTTGAGTTAACCTCGAGCTGATCATAATGGGGTAAAGGCTGTCTTTTACACATTGTAGACTGCTCCTATTTGACAAGTTATAATACAAGAGGAAGAGGGAAGTCAACCAAAAAAAGGAAAAAAAAGGACTGATTGGCTTGCACTCAAAATATATCCCAGAGGATTAGAATTAGTTTAGTGAAATACTAACAATTGTTCATTTACAAGCAATCAGAATATTGAAGCAAATGAAGGATTTCATTTGAACTTTGAAGAAAATGCAGCGTATTCATTTGGAAAGGCTAAAAATCATAAAGTATTAAAATTTTTAACAGGTTGTTGTTCTTACTTCCAAGGAGATGTTGAGAGAAACGGGATTTATCCATGTAAAAATTCTATCGATCGAGGAAAAAAGGCATTTTGTTTTATATCTTTGATAATTGAGTATGACATAAGTATATGGCTATAAATATATAGCATATAGTATACTCGAACTCATGCTCAGGCTGTCCCAAGTTGCCTGATCCCATATGCTTTCTAACCATAATTACATAAAAAGTGAAGCTATTCAAGTTCGGTTTGATTAAAGCTTGTTTGAAATCAGTTCAAATAACAAATAAGTTAAACTTAAAAACATTTTGAAGTTAAAATTTTTAAGTAAACTTAAACAATTCGTTACTCAAACTCGAATAGAGTAGACTCTTTTACAATCCTAGGTTCAATGTAGCCCTAAATAGTTGATTGTGGTAGCCAAAATGACTAAATCTATGGGAAAATGAGCAATACTAGTCATGGTTCAAACTTCAAAGTCTCAGCCGATAATGCAACTTAACTACCAACTCATCTCTGACTCAATAGGGAACCATTCCGTCGATTCCGATATAGTGACACTAGGGATGGCGTTTGCCCCGCAGTTTTGATATCTAGTCCCGAACCCATCTCGATTAGGGTGGGATGGAATATTTCTAATTGGGGGTGGGGGGCAAGGAAATTTATCCAAAGTTCACCCCTAGTTTTCACATAAAAAATATATTAAAAAAGATAATGTAAAGTATTTAGAATATTTTTAAGATCAAATAAAATATTAATATTGCACAATATTTATAAATTTTTATTAAAAAATTATATATTATTAAATAACAAAATTTGAGAGTATGAAAAAGGATGAGATTAAGTGAGGTTAATCCGTGACAACGATGAGATTTGCTAATATGCCCTGAACCAGCTCCAAATAGGGTTCTTTAAAAAATTATCCACTTAATTTTCACATCCCAACAAGTATTTGCTCAACCAAAGTGGGAAAAGTAAAGTATGATTCTTAAACTCAAACAAAAACACAAAGAGAAATCAAGCCACCCTTGGTTAAATAAAGTCTCAAAATCAATTCCACATTTCGAAAACAATGAGGTGTGGAATATTCTAATTTTTATAAGATTAAGTCCCATGCACTCTTCCACTCTACAATGTGTAATTTTACACATCACCTCGCCCAATATAATTTGGAATTATTATGGGGCAAGGCATAGACCCGCGTAGTATTTTGATGTCTACTTGTATAAAAAAATTTATATAGTATTAATGGATCGACATTACATCCCTACCAAAAATAGTATAAACTATAGAACAGTTAGCAGTTGAAGGTAGATTGATAATTTTAAAGGGGAGGATAAAATAGAGATATGAGTGAAGCATTTTGTTAAGATCCTTATGCAAGTAGTAAAAGGATTTCAAAACATGGTTATCGGGAAACTCTCTTCAAGAGAGAAACCTGCTTTCTCGAAAACTTGTTTTCAGAATGAAAACAAAATTCTCGTAAAATTTTAAACAAAACTTTTAGAAAAAGAGTTTGAGACATTTCTGAAACTCTAATATAATTTAGAGAAACTTATCAGAAACTCTTAAAAAAATATCGTGAAAACTCCCTAGAAATTTGTTTCTCATATTCTCTAGTCTTTTTCATACTCTTAGATCTTGTTATTTAACAATAATATATAAATTTTTAATAAAAATCTACAGATATTGTGCAATATTAATTTGATCATAAAAATATTCTAAATACTTTAAATTATATTTTTTGTTTTTAAATATTTTTTTATAATGTCCTATTTAATTTTACATTACATAGTGTTTCACATTTCCTATAATTTGTTTCGCCTGTTTCACGTTTTTGTTTTCCATACCATTTCTCTTTTTTGTTTCCCCTTCTAGAAATTGTGTTTCAAATAGCTATATTCGTAAGTTATTTCAAATTTCTTAATCCAAAGCTCTCAAATTCGTTCGTGAAACATATACCTGAAATACTATGTTGTATTAAATGCCATACCGCTTAAAAGATTGATCCAAATCTTGTTATTTCGAATTTATAAATAAAAATGCAACCTTATAGTTGTCCATCAAAAAAAAAGGAAAAAAATGCAACCTTATAGTTAACACCAAAAAAAAAAAATGCAACCCCATATGGTTTATACTCCAACTCAATATTTAATAGCAAGGGTTAATTACAAGCATAACTCTTGAAATATGACTCAGTATCACTATATCTCCTAACCTTTAAAATGTAACAAGTTGACTCCCTAAACTACTAATTTGTATCAATCAATCTCTTTTTTTAGGAATATATTAGCAATCAGTTAGGAGACTAGATAAAAAATTATCATGCAACTTGCACATATTCACAAAAGTTTATTTTACACCTAAATTAAATTATCTTTTTGTAATAATTATCTAACTAAAATACCCTTTTATTTTGTCCTTTTATCCTTTTATTTATATGTCATTTCAAAGGATATTTCAGTCATTAAACTATTATTATAATAAAAAAAATATCAATTTAAGTATAAAACTATACTTTTGTTAACATTTACAGGTCAAATAACAATTTGTCATCTATTTTCTTAGCAGATTGCTAATAAGCGAAGTTGATTGATACAAATAGGTAGTTCACGGGGTTATCTTGTTATATTTTTAAGCTTAAGATGATATAATGATACTGAGTTATAGTTTGTTAGAGTGTATTTGTAATTAATTCTTATGGCTCACTGTGATAGGTTTGTGACCAAATGGTCCATATCTAAAGATTGTAACAAGACGGATTCGAGACGCGATGATTTAAACCTTACCATCCCTCTAATGCAAAATCTTCATTACATATCCCGTCTTCAACGAATTGGTTGAAAACTAATCAGGTTCGAGTTAAACCCACATAAAAACTCAAAATAAAAATAGTTCTTTAAAATTAAAAATAATATAAGTTATAGAAGCATTTAACAATATAAAAATGACAAAAAAAAAAAGCTAAATCTCAAAAAATAAAAATAACATCAAAACTCTAACATTTACTTATATAAACAAAAAGTATGTTATATTATTAATAAATAATAAAGGTATTTAATGTATTTTATACGTAATCATAGTGAGTTCGGCATGGAATGACCTAAATTCTATCCTGCACCCAAACTCATTTCAAAATTTATTTTCCTTCTCATAACCGGCCCTAACTCATTTATTCATACTCCAAACTTGTATCATTAGGGACGAGCTGAAGCAAGTTTCAATTTTTTTCAATCAAATTGATATCGGCATCCATATCAATAGTTGTCACACTCCCAACCCAATTAGTTGTCAACAGATATCACATGGCTTAAGAATACTACTCTGTCCAACCAAAATTCACATTTGCTAAATTTAGCATATAATTGTTTTTCCCACAAAGTTTGCAATACAAGTCTCAAATGATTCTCATGTTCTTCTTGACTATGAGAGTAAACTAATATATCATCAATAAAAATAATCACAAAGGAGTCAAAGAAAGGTCAAAATATCCTGTTCATCAAATCCATGAAGATAGCAAGTGCATTTGTCACCCCAAAAGACATTACCAAGAACTTATAATGGTCATATTGCATATGGAATGCAATTTTTAAAACATCGCTGTCTTTTACCTTTAACTAATGATATCCAAATCTTAGATTAATCTTTGAAAAGACACAAACACCTTGCAATTGATCAAATAAGTTGTCAATCCAAGGTAAAGGATATTTATTCTTTACAGTAACCTAATTCAATTATCGATAATCAATACACAATCTCATGGTGCCATCTTTTTTCTTCACAAACAAAACTGGTGCTCCGGACGGCTATACACTTGGCTGAATGAATCCCTTGTCAATCAAGTCTTGCAATCAAAGTTTCAACTCTCGCAATTCAGAAGGTGTCATTCTATATGGTGAAATTAAAATTGGTGTTGCTCCCGGTAACAATTCAATAGAAAACTCCACCTCTCCGTCTAGTACCATCCCTAGAAGCTCATCTAGAAAGACATCCAAAAAGTCTCGAACCACAAGAATATCAGATAACTTCAGACTGATTTGGTAGTGTCAACTACATGTGCAAGGTACTTTTCACATCCTTTCTACAACAACTTTTTAGCTTCTAAAGCTGATATCAAACAAGTTGAAACTATATCTCTTTTCCCTTGGAATCTAAATTATGCTTCATTCGGCATTCTAAAAATAACTTCTTTCTTAAAGCAATCAATAGATGCATGATAAGAAGATAACCAATCCATCACCAATATCAAATCAAAGTCATGAATAGCTAATGAAATCAAGTCAACTGTCAACTCTTTACCCCTAATTTTCGTCACACAATTTTTGTATACCATGTCTACTACTATTACATCTCCCACCGGTGTAGACACAAGTAAAGGTTGTGACAATAGACTACATAGTTTATCCAAATGCATGCTAAATGCAATAGAAACAAATGAATATGTGAAACCTGAATTTAACAACACATATGCCTCTTTATTAGCTATAAATACCATTCATGTCACAACATTGGGAGTAGCCTGTGCATCCCTTAGTGTCATAGCATAGACTCATGCTTGAGTGCATGATTCAGGCGACGTGACTTGTCCCCATTATGCACTTCTTGTTGCTCCCTTATTTCCACCACCACCATTAGTCACACTACCTACTGATGCTGTTACCGCAGGATTCTGGGTACAATACCTCGCTATGTGTCCTGGCTGTCCACATTGATAAGATGTATCGAACCACGACATCGGACAATCCCGAATCACATGCCCTTCAACCCCACAGCGATAACAAACGATCCCTCCAGTGTTGCCCGATCTTGAACCATTCGGTTTAATTGGCAGCCTCTTTGATCCTCTGCCCCTAAAACTCCTTGTACCCATCGAACTACCAGATGTTGTACCTCCCACTCTAGGATTCGATTGTGCTTGTCTTTGTTCTACAGTTTTCACCATTTCTAAAGGCTTCTATGGTGATATTCCAGCTCATGAATCAAATCTTCTCTTTTTAAATTGTTCCCATCTGCCCAAATATTCTTTCACATCTCGTTCTATAATTTTAGATGTGTTCACCAACTCCACATACCTTGTTAACTTAAATGAAAATACTCGAGACCGGATCTATAACTCTAGTCCCTGTTCAAATGGCCGACATTTTGCATCCTTAGTGCAAACTAAGTCAGGCGCAAATCTGGACAAAATTGTAAAATTCTCTTAATTCTCCTCTACCGACATGCTCCCTTATTTTAGTGTGATGAACTCCTGCTCTTTCTCATACTGATAGATAAGTGAAAAGTATTGCTCATTAAAGATTACCACAAACTATTGCCATGTGATCGGTCTTCCTTCAGGTTGAACATTCATCATGTGCTGTATGGCTTCCCACCAATTCCTTGCCTCACCTTTGAACATAAACATAGCTAAGAATAATCTCTATTCATCAATTATGCCCATCACCTCAAAGATAGCCTCTAACATTTTAAGTCATTCCTCGGCCACCAATGGATTAGTTGCCCCCACAAAGTCTGGTGGATTCAGCTTTATGAACTATTCATGTAAAGTAATACTCCTTAGTTCAGGTCTTACCATTTGAGCCTCCATATATTATGCCATAAGATTAGCAAGTTTGTCTGTGACATCAGAGACATGTGGTTCCTGAGCTATTTCCTCTGCACCTCTCACTAAAGCTAATGACTCCCCTCCTGACTCTTGTTATGCCATGCTTTCTGTACCAAACCAGAATAAGGACACAAGATACATAGCTCACATTAACCGACATCAACAATACCTTAAGGTTCACTGCAATCCTAGATAACAACTCCACACTGTAGTCTTAGTTATATACTTTGACTGACAACCTGCTTTGATACCAAATTGTCACACCCCAACCCAATTAGATACCAATTATGTCATATTAGGCAAGGCATGATCACACAAGTTACCATACCTGAGAACGACAACTTACCACCCAAAATATAAAATAAAAAAAAACAGTGGAATAAATACCCTCTTTTATATAACCATAAACCAACCATGTCTAAATATAAAATATATGAGAGTAAACAATACCATAACCTTAAACATAACAATTTCACATATAGGTACATAACAAACCCACAAATTGTTGCTAACATACAACAAAATACAACTATGACAATAAATTGAAACCAACTACAAGAGCTTTCTAAGCCCCAAGACACGACCTCTAATACTGACGTAAATGCCACCGCGGCTCAGACGAAGACTACAGTGAACCAACCAACATCTCCGCGTTACCTGTTAAAATAGTTTGTGTGGGTGTGAGCTAAATGTCAATGTGCTCACAATAAATAATCAACCTCATAAAGAATGATAAATAAGCATCACAATGCACACCTAGGTATAAATGATCAATATATATAAATCATGAATGCCATAATGCAATGGAAGTATCACCTACATATGCGCGCAAATTTAGATAACGTTAGCCCAATAAGTGATGACTCATTATCAAGAGTGCCCCACATCGACACCCTCTTTAGATTCACCCCACATCAGTTAAACCTTAGGTTAGCCGCACATCATCAACACCTTCCTCTATGCAATGCAATGCAAGAAACACAAGATGAATGTATGCAATATCACCTCCACCTCATATATAACCTCTAATATCCTCTCATATATCACCTCACATATACTATCATCAATATCATGTTATAGATAATCATTAAGTAATTCAATATGAACAAGACTATCTATATCCTCACCTAGCACCACATACACACCCCACAACAAAAATTACTCTTTGAATGACGTTGACGGATCTTGCCCACCGTTAGTTCTTATCATCACAACCGCGTTAATTTAGAAATTTCAATACATAATTTAGCAATAATAATTAATATAATGTATACACCCCAAACAAGTTATAGAACGAAAATTATGCATTAGAAATATCATATGATGACCTCAATTAAACTCTCAATGTAATGTAATAGCCGAAAAGTATCAAAATTCACTAAGTCCTCTAATCTGCCAAAACTAACATAAGCCTCATAATCGAAACATAACTTCGTGAACTTATATCTAAAAATTTCAAAACTCTAGAAAGATAAAATAGACATCCCAAAGAGTATCCAGACCAAATTTTATATTTTTTAAACATGCCTAAATATTTATTTAGTATTTTCTAAAACAGGGCGATGTTGTAGAAATAAGAATTCAGCAGCAGATGGTCTATCTTTGATCAATTATTAACATAGGTAAAAGACATCTAAATTACTTAAACTTTGGTACAAATTATAATCAACCTTTCTCCTAAATATAGTAAAAATTTCATAAAATATGGACTACTCTAACTTGGTCGAATGCTCTGTCAAACCAGGGATCACAGATTTGGGCATTAGAATTCTACCGAGACAGTCTAACTTCAACAATTCACCATAATTCTAAATTACAACATTTTTTAGTGAATTCAAAACCCAAATAATCCTTATAACCCTAACTTATAGTGTTAAAAAATTCAGCCACAAAGAAGATGACGCATGAAAGGATAGTATCCTATTTATGATTTGGAGCTGGCGACTGTGGTATTCGCATTGAAGATATGGACGCATTATTTGTACATGGAACCTTGTAAAATTTATACAGATCACCAAAGCTTAAAGTATCTATTCACTCAACAAGATTTGAATACACGACAGAAAAAATGGATGGAACTAATCAAAGACTACAAATGTGTTATTCATTACCATCCGGGAAGAGCCAATGTAGTGGTTGATGCCTTGAGTCGGAAGTCTTCAAGTAGACTAGCTTGCATGCGATGTTATTGGGAAAAATTGTATGCGAAAATGACTTCTTTGGGAATGGAGTTTGAACAAAAAGGTATGGGTGTCATGTTAGCTCATTTTCAGTTAAGACCATTGTTACTTAATCAAATCATGAAACTTTAAATGTAGGATGAGCAGTTGATGAAGGCTAGGCAAGAAGTGACAGAGAAGGTGAGCACCGATTTCATTATTCTTAATGATGGTACTTGTCGCGCCCCGGTTTTTGGGTGTCCAAGGTCCTTTCGGCTCGAAGACCCTAAAGCACGGAACTTTATCACTAGAACTCGTTCCCCTAGAAGGACAAGTGCAACTAGGTTTGAAAATTGATTTGACTAAGGGCTTTTTAGAAAAATGGGAGTCGCCACCTAACTTTATTAAGGTGAGTTAGGGCACCTAAAACTAAGTGTTAATCCGAAGATTAAACTTAGGATTTTTAGAAAAGATTTTGAAAACTCCCTCAAGAGAGGGTTTTTAAGAAAATAGGTTGTTTGGCAACCCTTGGAAAGATTTAAACCCTTTTGAAAAATAACTCCATTTTGGTCTTTCGAAAACAGAAATCTATGGTTCAGGAGTTGGTTACGTGTAGGGAAGATATTCTAAGATCATCACCCTACCTCGCCCTTTCGGTACCTACATGTCTAATCACCCTTTGTTCACTCACTAGAATAACCGGTTACCATTGTCCACTTAATATCCACTTTAGAATAAAAACGAGGTTTAGTCATCACTTTTTGGATGGATGATGCAAGCTTTTGGAAAAAGTTTGAAAATAATGGAGGTTTTGAAAGAGCTTGGAATAAAAACTTTGAATTGATTGGGATTTTTGAAAAAGGGATTGGAGTTGGAATAAAAGTTATGACCGCACCATTTTAGGTTGCCTACGTATCTCATTTGGCGAGAATCAGGTCAATCGTAGTTCGGGCAAAAGCCCGAGGGGAAAATAGGCGCATTAGGGCCTTTGGAAGGTTTGAAGACACTTTGGGGTCTTTGAAAAGTGTAAGACACTTTGAGGTCTTTGGAAAAGTTTAAGACACTTTGAGGTCTTTAGAAAAGTTTAAGACACTATGAGGTCTTTGGAAAAGTTTAAGACACTTTGATGTATTTAGAAAAGTTTAAGACACTTTGAGGTCTTTAGAAGTTGAAAACTCTTTGTGGTCTTGGAAGTTTTGACTTGAAATTGGAAGTGAAGTGTTTTGAAAATGCTTTTGGATTGACTCTAAGGGAGTTTTGAAAAAATGCTTTGACATGACTTAAGAGAACTTGAAAGTATTTTTGAAGTCTTGTTTTGATATCCTAGGAGGCATGACTTTAGAATGTTTTGATGAATTAGTTTTTGAAAGTGGTTTTTGAAAATGGCTAAGTGTTTGGAATCCTAATATGGACAACCTTAGACGTTGTTCTTGATTTGTCACTTGTCCTTGGAATCCCTAACCATAAGAGGGCTAGGGACACCTTAGGTTTGTGACCTTTTGAAAACGTTTTTGGAATTGCCTTAAAGATGGAGTGTAGGAACATTAGAAGAGTGTATGGAGTTAGGTTTTTAAAGTCATGGGGGTAGGAGGTTTTGGAGGAATAGGTTATGAGGATAATTTGAAAGGTTGAATGATCATTTGAAAAAAGGGTTCAAGAGTTGGAACCTTGAAGTGTATTAACCTTGGTTGGGTTAGCCTAGGGTTTGAGGGAACCTAAGGTTAACTAACTTAGGTTAAGTTGACCTAAGGTTAAGATGACCTATGGTTAACTAACTAAGGTTGGGTTAACTAGAGTCAAGTTAACCTAGGGTTGGTCAACTAGGGTCAAGTTAACATAGGGTTGGATAACTAGGGTCAAGTTAACCTAGGGTTGGTCAACTAGGGTTGAGTTAACCTAGGGCTTGGTAACTAGGGTCAAGTTAACATAGGGTTAGATAACTAGGGTCAAGTTAACCTAGGGTTGGTCAACTAGGGTTGAGTTAACCTAGGGCTTGGTAACTAAGGTCAAGTTAACCTAAGATTGGACAACTAGGGTCAAGTTAACCTAGGGTTGGATTGGAAGAATGATTTTGAAAGTTTGTTTGGTGCATTTTTGGAAAGAGTTTTGGAAAGCAAAACATGATATGCAATGGATTTTGGTTGGCAATTTTTTTGAAGATCATTTCCATGAAAATTTTGACTCTAGTAAAGAGTATGGTTTATATAGTTAGTGATTGGAGACCATTCCATGGAAGGTTTCCTCATGTCCATTATAACCTTTATCTTGACAAGAGTGGGGGTTTCAAAAATCAACATAATGATGGCAATTTTTGGAATATCATTTTTGATGCAAAGATGGAGAGAATGCATTTTTGAAAATCATCTTTTGAGAAGGATTTTGAAAATCATTTTTCAAGGAGAACATTCCATCAAGAGAGGGTTCATATGGCCAACAAAAAGGAGACCACTCAAGAGAGGGTTCCATGGGGTCATTCTAACCACTAAACTTGAGAGAATAGAAACTATAGAATTCAAAGAGTTTGGTCATCATTCTTTGGCAAGCATAAAGAGAGAAGGGAGCCATTCTAACAATTTAGGGCTCCTACGACCAATATAAAAAGGAGACCACTCAAGAGAGGGTTCCATGGGGTCATTTTAGCCACTAAATTTGAGAGAATGGAAACCTTGAAAATTAAGGAGTTTGAAAGCAACTTTTGTGCAAGTTGAAATGCAATGATGCAAAAGTGTGAATTAGGGGGTAGAGAGGAATTTTCTAAGGCATGACTCCTAAGGTCTCATCCTAGACTTCAAGGGGCCAACTCTTGGAACAATTTTTGAAAGAAATGTAGAGCTTGAAAATGGCATAAAATTAAGAGCAATGTAAGCATTGTGGAGCATGACAATAAGCATAAAATGAAGCGAAGGACACAAGACATGATCAAAATAGGAATATGAAAGGGGTCATGATTTACACACAAGGCTTTTTTGGCTACACCACATAAACAAGGGGCTCCTAAGTCATACCATCTTAAAGTAGGCTAGTGAAAGATCCCCCTACACGGTGGCTCTCACTTGCTTTCCTCTAGGCATGATCTAAGAGTCCTCTTGGCTCAAGCATGCAAGAAAGGGGGGTTGAAGTTGGAGATTAAAATGGAGAATAGCCTAAGTAGGCTAGGAGGGAGAAGAGAAGAGTGAGCGAGAGCATAAATGTAAAAGGGATATCACATTTTGCCTTCAACACATTTGTAGTCTTCAATGGATGTCTTGATTGGAGCTTGAGTGACTTCAAGAAGGCTTGAGAGGCTAGAGTGGAGTGTATAAGTGTGTATGAGGCCTTGTATATAGAGTGTATAGGCTTAGGAGGGGTAGAATCTAGCCTAAGTGTTGGAGGGGAGGAATATATGTAGAGATTCGAGTTTCTGGAGTGATTTTAGTAAAGTTTCGTATTAATTTCGGACCTTGAATATGTAAGGGGGGAGGCCTCTATTTATAGGCAATCTGGAACAGGCCTTGTGCTTGTGCTACATGCGTATGGCCAAATTTTGGCCTTGCGCAGTAGGACATGTGCAGGTACGGTTCCATTGCCAGAATAACACGTGGCACCCTGTGTACTAGTTAAATCTCGACCGTTGATCGAAAGTCAGTCGATCTGATCAAAATTTGAGCGCATGTAGCATACGCTCCATCACCGGGAAAGTTCGTCCAAACTTTGCCTCGATAATTGGGTCAATCGGGAAGGTTCCGGGGGAATCGGTCGCACTCGGGATGTTCTCCTAGTGCTCCCAATGAACTTTCATGTTTTCGAAAAGTTTGAATTATGTTTGGAGGTGAGTGATATCGTCTTGGGAAGTGTGCCAAAAAGGACACTTTTGCGGAGCGTCTGTGATACGCTCCGTGGGTGTTCAAAAGTGGCTGTCTTCGTTTCGTGTGATCGAGGCCTTCGAGAAGCGATCTATTCGAACGGACCGTACCGATGGAAAGTACTCTGGAAACACTTTCTGGAATTCCCAAATTTACGCATTTCTCAAGTCGTTTGACGGTGCGTTTTGATTAAGGAATCGGAGAAAAAGTCAACTTTGGCGGAGCGTCTGTGAGACGCTCCAAGGGTTCCTGAAAGTCATAGTTTGTGCACCGTACGATAGAGGGCTTCAGAGGGCGATCTATTCGATCGAACCGTATCGATGGAAAGATCTATGGACGAGCTTTCAAGAATTTCCTAATTTACGCATTTCTCAAGTCGGTTGACGATGCGTTATAATTAGGGAATCGGGGGAAAAAACAATTTGAGCGAAGCGTCTGTGAGACGCTCCAAGAAACTTTTATCAAGTTGTGTGAGTTTGGCATCGTAGGGTACTCCTTGGGTTAAACAAGGATATGTGGTGAAACCCTTTGCTCGAAACCCCAATGCTGGCGTTGTTTCGGGGCATTTTTGGGCTTCTAGGGGCAAAACGGTCATTTTGACCGAAGTTGGTTGGAAATGGTCAGGAATGGTTTGGTATGTTGTGTTGAGTGTGTAAGACTATTCAGGGATGGTTTGAGAGAGTCCTTTACCGTTCAGTTGGGTTTGTGCCGTGCCGAGGCGCTCAGGGGCAAAACGGTCATTTTGACTGGAATGGGCCAGAATAGGACTGGATTTGGACCAAATGGCGTGCGGGGGACGCCTAATGGTTTAGTAACATTTTGGAAGAATGGGCTTATCGTTTTGAGGGATTTTGAACTTTCCCAAAATGTGCCTAGCGGCTCAAGGGGCAGATTTGGTCATTTTTCACCAAGTCGGGCTAGCAAGTGCCAGTGTTGACCTAGGTGTTGGTTCCCGAGACCGCCCAGTCTCGAAAAACTACCTGTGCGGTGTTGGTCTCTAAGAACGCCCATTCTTAGAGAGCTACCTGTAGGGGTGGTGTTGGTTCCTGAGAACGCTTGGTCTCAGAAAGCTACCTGAAGGGTGGTGTTGGTCTCTGAGAACGCCCGGTCTCGGAGAACTACCAAATGACGGACATTCTATGTTGGTGGGCTAGCAGGCGCCAGAAGTGAACCGTCTAGAATTTGATGAGGTGTTGGTTCCCAAGATCGCCCGATCCCGGGAAGCTACCTAGATGGCGTTGGTTTCCGAGACTGCCTAGTCCGGAAAGTTGCCTGAAATAATGGTGCTTATGGCTCCCGCAGGTCCTTGTGGGCCCGAGAAGTGACCAATTGGTTGGATTGGAGATTGAAAGGCTCATCTTAAGCTTGCATGTGTTGAGATGCTTGAAATCGAGCCTAGTCGGGCTGGAGATTGCCGAGCAAGCAAAAATGGGGTGCTTACAGTACTTTTATGTTACGAAATCGCTTTTGTATACCTAATCATTTAGCTTCAAAGAATGAAATTCTAGAGGAGACACATCACTCACTATATGCTATACATCCGGGGAGCACCAAGATGTATAGAGATCTTCAGGAAATATACTGGTGGCCAGGTATAAAGAAGAATATTGCTGAATTTGTGACAAAATGTTTGACTTGCCAACAGGAGAAAGCTAAACATCAAAGACCGGCAGGATTATTGCAACCTCTTTCAATACCCCAATGGAAATGGGAGCATATCACGATGGATTTTGTGGTAGGATTACCAAAAATTCGTAGTGGACATGATTCTTTATGGGTTATTGTGGACAAATTGACCAAGTCAGCTCATTTTTTTTCAGTAAAGGTTACTTATACGCTAGATTAATATGCTAAGTTATATATGAACGAGATTGTTAGACTGCATGCAACGCCAGCATCTATAGTTTCGGACAGAGATCTAAGGTTTACTTTAAGATTTTGGTTGAGTCTTCAGCAAGTTATAGGTACAACATTGAAGTTTAGTATAGCCTTTCATCCTCAGACAGATGAAAAATTTGAGAGGACTATTCAGACTTTGGAAGATATGCTACAAGCTTGTATGCTTGATTTCAAAGGTAGTTAGGGTGATTACATTGCCTTTGATGGAATTTGCGTATAATAATAGTTATCAATCTAGCATTGGTATGGCACCGTTCGAAGCATTGTATGATAGGAGATGTAGGACTCCGGTATGTTGAAGCGAAGTCAGTGAAAGACAGTTGTTAGGACCGAAGATGATTCAAGACACAACTAAGAAAATCAAAACAGTGCAAGAGCATCTGAAGGTGGCACAGAGTAGGCAGAAAAGTTATGTGGGTAACCGACGGCATGAACTTGAATTCAAGGTGGGAGATCAATTGTTTCTTAAAGTATCTCTATGGAAAGGCATATTAAGATTTGGAAAGAAAGGTAAGTTGAATCCGAGATATATTAGGCCGTATACTATTGTGGAAAGAGTTGGTACTGTGACTTACAGATTAGATCTACCTCTAGAGATGTCCAAGCTACATAATGTTTTCTATATATCTATGTTAAGGAAGTATGTGCCAGATTCATCTCATGTGTTAGTTCAGCAACCGATTGAGTTAGTCGATGATTTGAGTTATGTTGAGGAGCCGATTCAGATTTTAGACCGAAGAGAACAAATACTTCATAATAAAGTAATACCATTGGTGAAAGTTTTGTGGCGAAGTCAAACGATGGAGGAAGCTACTTGGGAGAGTGAGGAGTTAATGCAAAAACAATATCCGTACTTGTTTCCATCAAGTAAGAGAATTTTGAGATGAAATTCTTTAAGGAGGGGAGAGTTACGAGACTCAATCTTATAATCTCATCAGCAATTAATTATATTTATTGCATGATTAGGTAATATGTAAAATTATATGGGTGTGTGTTTGTGTAATTTATCATACTTCATTAACCATCATATATGTAATTAAGAGTGCAGTAGTTGAACCAATGGGAGGGTGGCAAGTTATATTTTGGACCAATAAGAGGGAGACATGTGAGGGGACACTTAAGGGTGTTAGGTATCTCTTTTGACTAGTAAGTCAAAAGAGAAGCTTGGAGAAAGAGAGAAAACTCAGTGGAAGAAAGGAAAGAAAAAGAAAAAGGAAGAAAGAGGAAGAAGAACAAGAAAAAAAAAAACCTAGGGAAGAATTGGTTGCAGGGTAAGTTTCAATTCATTTTTACTTGTCTCATATTCGTCCTTGCTTTTTGTATGTTGTGTATATTCATCATTGTCATGGAAGGAGGAAGATGGAGGAGGAAAAAAGAATGAGAGAATCATGGTTGCCATAACAGTCATCTCTGTAAAAGGCTACTGGGATTAGCAGATAACTATCGGAGATTTATACAGGACTTTTCATCGATTGTCATTCCTTTGACACGGTTGACTCGTAAGAATGTGGCATTCGAGTGGTTAGTTAATTGTGAACGTAGTTTCAATGAGTTGAAGACCAAACTGACTTCAGCACGGATATTAACAATTCCTTCTGAGAAAGAAGACTTTGTGGTGTATAGCGATGCTTCACATTAAAGATTGGGGTGTGCTCCAATGCAGCGAGGAAGGGTGATCGTTTATGCATCGAGAAACGAGAATTTAGTAGTAGATGGTCTATTTTTGATAAATTATTAACATAGGTAAAAAACATCTAAATGACCTGAAATTTGGTACAGATTACAATCAACCTTTCTCCTAAATACAGTAAACATTTCAAAAATTTTGGACTACTCTAACTTGGTCGAATGCTTGATCAAATCACGAGTCGCAGTTTTGGGTATCAGAATTCTGTAAAGACAATCCAACTTCAAAAATTCACCATAATTCGAAATTATAACATTTTTGAGTGAATCGAAAGCCCAAATGATTCTCATGACCCTAACTTACATTGTTCAAAAATTTAGCTACAAAGAAAATGTTTAGGTAGATCACTCTTTGAATGACGTTGATGGATATTGCCCTCTATTAGTTCCTATCATCACAACCGTGTTAATTTAGGAACTTCAATATATAATTAAGTAATAATAATCAATATAATGTATACACCCCAAACAAGTTATACAATGAAAAATTGTGCATTAGAAATATCATATGATAACCTCAATTAAACTCCAAATATAATGCAATAGTTGAAAAATACCAAAATACACTAAGTCCTCTAATTTGCTAAAACTAACACAGGTCTCATAATCTGAACATAACTTCATGAGCTTATATCTAGCAATTTTAAAACTTTGAGAACACAAAATAGACATCTCAGAGAGTATTTAGACTAAATTTCACATTTTTTAAACATGTCTAAGTATTTATTTGATATTTTATAATCAAAACATCTCCAAATAGTAGTCTATTACAGAAATGACTGTTATGGCAGCCATGAATCTCTCACCTCCTTTTCCTCCTCTATCTTCCTCCTTCCATGACAAGAATGATATACACAACATACAAGAAATAAGGAAGAATATGAAACAAGCAAAAATGAATTGAAACTTACCTTGTAACCAATTCTTTTCTAGGTTTTTTTTTTTTTTTTTTTTTTTTTCCTTCTTCCTCTTTCTTCCTTCTTCTTTTTCTTTCCTTTCTTCCATCAAGTTCTCTCTCTTTCTCTAAACTTTTCTTTTGACTTACTAGTCAAATGAGATACCTAACACCCTTAGGTGTTCCCCCACATGTCTTCCTCTTATTGGTCCAAAATACAACATGTCACCTTCCCATTGGTCCAACTAATATACTCTTAATTACATATATGATGGTTAATGAAGTATGACAAATTACACACACATGCACCCATATAATTTTACATATTACCTAATCATGTAATAAATATAATTAATTACTGATAAGATTATAAAATTGGGGTCTGACAATAATAGAGAAATGCTAGGACTGTCCGTCACTCTTCATATGATGTGCTCCACAACATGTGAAAAGTGAGGGACCCGGCACTTCTCTCAATAGTAAATGGCTGTTACCAAAGCATACGATTATCTAAAGCATAGTTACACGGAAATGTATTCTGGGGGCAAAAATGCATTTCCAGAATAGGGACAAAACTTGTTTCAAAAATTTGAAAAAACATTTCGGAAACACGGCAGAAACATTTGGGAAATTCCTAGAAAACATTTGGGAAACTTATAAAAAACTCTTTGGATACTTAACGGAAACTTTTGGAAAACGTTTGAGAAACTCTTGGGAAACACTTCGGAAACTTAAAATATTAATTTTTATAAAATTTTTCCCTCAAGTTCTAACTAAGTATCTATAAAATTATTTGCATAGGTTTCCACTAAATTTCCCAAATATCTCTACTAAGTTTTCTTAAGATTTCTATTAAGTTTTTCAAATGTCTCTACTAAGTTTCTTAAAAGTCTCCTTTAAATTTCAAAAAAGTTTCCTATTAAATTTTCCAATCATTTTTCATTTCTCATTTTTTTTTATATTTTTTGACCGTACTTCCCACTTCGGTTTCTATTTCGACAACTATGATGGGAAGCATCAACGTTTCCCATTGGCAGAAGTCAGATTTGCTGGCAATGATATCCACTTTCTTTCTTTTCACCTCCATCCCGAGACAAGGGAGAACAGGGTGATAGAGTCACAGAAGGCGAGAGAGAGAGAGAAGGTATTCTACAGAGAGAAAGATGGGGGCAGTGACGGCGGCGGTGGTAGCAATAGCAGGGCTGGTGCTGGGATGGGTTGCAATAGAGATCGCGTGCAAGCCTTGCCTCGAGACTGGCCGTCAAGCCATCGATCGCAACCTCAACCCCGACTACGATCCTGACGATGATGACACCAACAACATTCGTGCCCCTATTAATCCAAACCCTACTACTGTTGATTCTGTTGATTCTGATGCAATTTCAATTCCCACTGTCATCAAGACCGTCTGATCTTTTGAATCTTTGGTATTTCTCCTCATCTCGAGCCTTCAGTTTCTTTCATAATTCTATTGTTTGTTTTCCTGGAAAAGTGGAAAAGAAAAGAAAATGGAATTTCTGGGTTTTCCTTCATTTTGTTGTTTGTCCAATTTGGATCTGTAGTATATATATACATTGTTAATCTGAATGTATGTCAATTGCATATTTGATGTTGCGTTTGCATTCGATGTATTTGAATCAACAGATTTGGATTTGTTTATCAAAGGAATAAGCTTTCAATTTATATTTGGTAACTTACATTTTAGGTATCAACAAATACACGTAAAGATTTGAGTGACTTATTATGAGTGGATTTCAAATGATTAGGTGTAAATAGCTATGTCAAATCCATTAGAACAATGATTCTAGTCGTATAAGAATGATCCCAAAATATTTCAACTTCAAGCATTCCACTTAGGTATTTAGTCTAACTCTAATAACTAACTTTCACATGCACTTGCAAATTAAATTCCTAAATCCATTGGTTTCGATTTTATCTTTCCAAATGTACCATAAGGTTTTGAACTGTTTTGTTTTGAAAAGTTAATTCTCTAAACATTCATATATCCTTAACTGAGATGTGTCTTCATGGATTAGTTGAGAAAACTGATTAATTAATATTTATACCTTAAGACAATTGAGGGGTGTGAGATCCAATTTTAGCATAATGCAATGTTGGACACAAAGGGCAGGCCTTGGCACAACAGTAAGGTTACTCTCTGCATGCGGGGTAAGACTGTGAAGCTTCTTTTCAAGCTGCTTATGCAACAACATTCTGTGTACACTTTGTATATGAAAAAACAAACTGTTTGGATATTCAATTGACTAGGCATTTTGACGAAAGTGCTTTTGTGGGTAGGCTTATATTGATGACCTAATGGGTGATCTAAAAGCTTAAGCTGTTAAGTAAGGACCCTAACAATGTTTATTAAACTCTCCAACACCCTCACTCACGTACAACCCCGCCTTGCATTTGGAGATGCAACATACAGTGAAACAAATGCAATCAGGAAACAAATGCCAACAGAGAAACTTAAACCCAAGACCTCTTCCCAACCGTAACTCTAATAACATTACCATATCAAGTCACCACTTGACCTAAAAGTTTAAGTTGTTAAGTAAAGGCCCCAACAATGTTTATCAAGCTCTACAACAATGGGAACATGATAAACTAATTTCAAAAGCAAGGTCTATTTATTCTCGTATTTAAGAAGTAGACAAGAATCAATGTAGCTCTATCTTTAAAATGAAACACTGAAATCTATTATCACCACTCTTATAGCCTATAGGTCAAGTGGTAACCTTGATATTAGGTGCTCAAGTCTACTCGTTTTCTTGTGGGCCAACAAGGGGTGGATGATCATTCTTTTATTCTATTAGTTGTCAATCCACATTCTTGTGAGCTATAAAAAGAAAAAAAAATTAGGTAGAATTAGTAGAAAGTTTCTGGATCGTTCCATGCACCTTTTGGCAATGGAAACATAGTAGAATTGATACCCCTTTGTTCTTTGGATGGCTTCTTGAATCTTTTAACAGTTAAAAATAGCATGAGTACTACTTGTGTGGGCATAGTCCGAGTTTGAATAAGTGCTGATATATAGACGATCTGTGCTAACTGATAGTGGTGCTGTTGGGAGAATGAAGGATAAGAAGATTCTAGTGTCTCCCTGTGATTTCAATGGCTTGGAGATCTTGAAGGCTGTTTCTTTTATTGTCTAGTGTACAAAGTTCTATTTCCTTTCAGCTCACGAGAAGAATCTATCCCTGAAGATTGAAGAAGTCACAACTGACCATCTAATTTGGGTTTGTCGCAGGAAAGCTTTCTGGGTTAGAGGGCAAAAAGTGGTGCAGAACTAAAAGATTGAAGAGTACATAGTCTCAGTGTGACATAAACCTCTGAAATAGTTTGGAGCCGTATTAGTCAAGTGAAACCAGCATGTCGGAATTTTTAGTGGTTCAATAGTTGGACAAGTAGGATGCAATTAGGAAATGATTTGAATCAAGATACTCGAGCTCGGCTCAGTAAAAACTCATTCAGTATCACCTCGTTATATATACAAGTCAAGCTTAAATACATTTTAAAGCTCATTAATTTTCTGAGTTCAACTCGATAAGCTTATATGCATTGAAAAATATCAATCTTATATGCAATAGTTTGTTCATTTGATCAGTTACAGTACTTGAGCTTGAGGATGCAGATCCATGAACTACAGAATTTATGGCTACCATTACGCAATTTATAAACTTCTGATACCAACGTATTGGCAGTGATGTATTTCCCAGTTTAAGTTGTGAATTGTCTTTCTTTCATGGAATTGTAAGACTCTTCTGTGCTACTAATTCAAGCAAAGGGGTAAACATTGCTGAGTGACTGTAACTCCTTGATGAACCATCTTAGTTACAAAGGAAATTTCATAGTTGATTACTGAGGAGAGTTTTGTATAGAGCACTAAAACTCCTATGTAAATGATGTCATCCATAACCTACACAAGCTACAAAATTACATAGCACTACAGAGGGAAGAATAATATGAGCGAACCTGCACGGGATAGCGCAGCGGTGTGAGAGCGGACCATTTGATGTAACTCTAAACTAGGACATTCTAAGTTCAAGTCTAACCTGGCTCACTTCTGGCTTATAGATACTTGTGGTTTGTGGATGATTGCAGTATCTGGGGTTAATTTTGTAGGGGTGTGTCCAATGTGGCCCTACCTTGAGAAAGCTCCTTGTCATCAGGAAACACAATAATAATAATATGAGCGGCTTATGCCTATGTTCTCCATATAGTTAAGCTGAGTTTAGCTAAGAAATTGGGGAAGGATTCAACAAAATCAAGACACTGGCATCATAGAATGGGTGAAGCACTCAGATTGAAGCTCTGCAGCAGGAACCCATCAAATACCTGTTAAAAATCATAACCGAAGTAGTATCTAAAAACAAGAGTGCTATCTTCATACTAAATTTTTCCCTCTGACAGGATATGTTGAGGGACAGACCACCTAGAGAGAGAGAGAGAGATACAGATTTGGTTGGGGAAATCAAATGCACAAGGGCTTTTTTTTTTCTTTTTTATTTTATGCGTCGGCAATAAAAGCAACCAACAGAAAAGGAACTTAAACCTAGCAGAGGTCACTCCCAGCATATCGTCCACCAGAAAGCCTCCCACTAAGGTCTTCAAGAATAACAAGTCTTTCCTTTTGTTCATCCCCATGGAAGCAAGTACATCAGCGCATTTGTTGCCCTCTCTCAAGGTGTGCTTGAGGGTGTATTTGCCATTCTTAGGAGAAATCTTGAATCTTCAACAAACGTGGGGAGTTTGGACAGTGTCATCTTGCATAGTTTTCAAAGCTAGTTCTGAGTGCGTTTTCACTTCCCACTTCATTCATGCCTTTCTCCAAGAGCATAGTCATTCCCCTGTAAATGCTCTATAGCTCCGCTTCCAAGCTTGAACAATCCTATAGTTTCCCATAGTACCCATGTGTACCTCTTTCATCCCTGCAGAGTCCTTCAAAGCCTGCTGGTCTCCTGTCTGTATTCAACTTGATCTTTCCTGCATTCGAAGAACACCATTAGAAGGTTTATGGATATTGGTTTTCAGGGTTGCAAAGCCTCCTTAATTTCAGTGGCATACTTATCAACCTAGTTCATGCTCCACTAAACTTCACTTTCTGTGTTGTCAAACACTATCCTATTTCGGTCCTTCCAGATTTGCCCAATAATGGTAGCAAAAAAGAATATTCCAATAACAATCATCATTTTTAATCTATCTTGGTCTTTAACTTACAGGCAATCCACTCTAGGATGGGCTTTCCTCTCCCCTGTTAAACCAGTTGGCAACCCTGAATATAATCCAAATATCTATAACTTTATTACTACTTCTAAGGAGATAGTCCGTCTTCAAAATGTGTGTTGCTCCTGGGACTAGTCAGCAATTTTCTATGCATGACTAACCAAATGGAAGTGCTACGTTTGGTCTTGTTTTTTGTTTTCGTTTTTTATTTTTTTAAAAATAAAAATATAAAAAAATACTAAAATAGATATATTTTCTGATTCTATAACATTGATATAGTACTTTTAGTAGAACGATAACTTACAAATCCCATCATTAGATCATAAAAAATAAAAAACAAAAACAGAAAACTGAAACATACAACAAAAAATAAAAACTGACAGCACTTCCAAACAGACCCTAGTTTTTGTGGGATTCTTAAGTTTCCTGATCTAGATCCAATTTTGTTTGGTAATTGTTAGGAGTAATTATGAGATCATAAGCTGAAGAAGTAGAAAAACATTTCATTGTTAGTGCCCGACCAATGAGGTGCATCAAGCTGAGAGACAAACCTTGGCAAATGTATCATCATGTGGATTTTCTCTCCATTGTAAAAGAAGGCAGAAGGCTGTTGATAGAACTTGAATTCCACTCCCTTTCTTCAATTATGCTGTTGCTAACCTTAGCTGGAACACTTACGTTTTGTTTAGAACTTAGGTTTGTTGAGGGAAAGGGGAGGGGGCAAAAAAGGACGTGAGATTCCAAATTCTTTGCTTTTGTTATGTTACTTTGGAAAAATGAGAAAAAAAAAAAAAAAAAAAGAATAGACATTTATCACTAACGATGTATAGGTAAATGAGAAAGTACAATTTCTTCACTCATTTCTTTTGTATTTTCTTTTACCTACCACTTTCTCTTAACAACCAAACTGCAAGAGTAATTTAATTTTTAATTCTTTTTTCTTTTCCTTAACACAACATTAATATGCTAACCAGGAAAAATGGACTCCAGTGGTTTATCCCCTACTACCAATCATCCCAGAGGCAGATGTCCTTCCCATTTCCAACTTCCTTTTGGTTCCTTTAATTTTCTTAAAGGGTGTCTCTAGTTCTTTTTCTAGATGTGTGAGGCTCTTCTATTATACGGCCAATCAAACAGAATATTATTTCTAAGGTACTTTCTTTCAAGGACTTTAGTCCAAAGGTTCTCCCTTTTGATGATTTTCCATCCTAGTTTGGCAAAGAGAACATGGTTTTGGTCTTTGGCTTCCCTAATTCCTAAACCACCTTTTTTTTTTTTTTCTCCGTTTACACATTTAATCCCACTACACAAGATGAGTATGTTTCTTCCTATCATTATCACCCTCATAAAAATAAAAATAAAAAGTAAGTTTAATTTTTTGATACACTATCAATATTGAGTTTTTATTTTTTATTTTTACATAAGCAGTATATCAAAATATGACAAGTGTCTTTTAAAGTTTAAATGCAACATAAAAAGTAATATTTATAGACATGTGTCGCATTTTAGTATCCGCTCATATAGAAATGAACTTTACGTTAATAACATATTTAAATTAAACTCTAAAAATATTCTTTTTTTAAAGTAGAGGGACACCTAAGTACTTCCCAGGTTCTCGGGTTTGGGGAATACCAATTCTGGGTAGATTTGGAGAAACAAAAAGTTTACAGACTTTGAATTGCTTCTGAAGTAGTGTTAACTAACAGGACTCACCACCATTTTAGCATTCAAATTTTCCTAATTATTAATTCTTCTGTTACTCTGATTTTGTACCATTCCCATTTTGACTCTAAGGTTGAGTGAACAAAAGTGAATGTACCTTGACGAGAGGGGTTAGCCCAATAGTAATAGCATTCCTATCCATGATTGAGAATATGAGTTTAACTTACTCTTATCTTTTTTTAGAGCTTTAACCCTTAAATATATTAAAAAAAAAAAAAATGGATGGATCATGGAAAACCATTTGTCAGAGAAAACCAAGTAGGCCAAACAGATTATGATCAGAAGCAATTTCAAATCAGATTTTTTCTAAATTAGTAGCCTCTTCTAATTAAAAATAAATTAAACAAGAGAAAACCACAAGATATCCCTGTCTTCTCCATGCACCCGGCTTTCATTTATCATCTATCTTGCACAGTAACTTACTTTTTTAGGGATATTAAGCTTTTAAAAAAAAAAAAAAAGCAAATCAGAATTTTTTCTTTCTTTTTCCTTCTCTTTTTCTTCTGAATCTTATTTTCTTTCCTATTTTTCTGGCTAAGAAATGCTATAGAGTAATACGAGCCTTGAGTGTAATTTTTATTTAGGAAAAAACAAAAACAAGAACTTCTTGCCATCCAATAATGCAAAAGAATAAAAGAATAGAAAGCAACTTAACTGGAGATTTAGCTCGATGGGCAGATTTCTAAAAGGCAACAATTGCAACTTTGCAGAAACCATTTAGAAAAAAAAAAAAAAAATCACCATGTTAATCTCGGTTGGCTGGATTGCATGCATTCATGTTAATCCCACAGTGAAAATTTTCATTTGTTTACATATGCTATGTTTAAAAAGAAAAATAGACAATTATACTTTATTCTTTTGTGATTTGAACAAAAATCAAAGCCCCTGTAGTTCAAAAGTTAACCTCTTGTGATTTATACTTGACCATAAAATGGATGGAACCGTTAGAGTTAACTACGATTCTATTATAAGAGTATTTTCATCATTTCACCTATCTAAAATAGAACATCAAAAAAAATAATTTTGCCCTTTTTAGGTCAAAATAAAATATTGTCCTTTGCAAAAGCATTTTTGTTATTTCATTAAATCTGACATAATTTCAATCACTTTGTAGATAAGTCTAAACTATAAAAGGTTATGTACTCACTTTTGAACCACAACAAAATTATCTGGTTTTAGCTCAAAACACAAGGAAGTAAAGTATAATAACATGTACTTATTGAGTAATTACAATTTATTCCCTTATTGTTTGAGCAAAAATCATACAACTTTCACGTGATTTAAAAGTAAACACATAACCCCCGCTTTAGTCTAGACTTGACTATAAAATAGATAAAATATCAAATAGACAATTTTGCCCTTTATGTGAAAATTACAGCGTATCTTACATAAGGGCATTTTTATTATTTCATAAAATTTGTTAATATTCCATTCATTTTACAAATAGGTCCACACATATGTGTTCATTTTTAAATCACATTTAATTTTCACTCAAATTACAAGTAGATAAAGTATATTTATTCCAAAATTATATTTTGTTTGGTTTCCCAAAAGCAAATGAATAAGTAATTTCATTGCCTTTTTCCTCGAGAAATTCAAGACACTTTTAAATCACATTTAATTTTAGCTCAAATTACAAGTTGATAAAATGTATTTATTCCAAAATTATATTTTGTTTGGTTTCCCAAAAGCAAATGAATAAGTAATTTCATTGCTTTTTTCCTTGAGAAATTCAAGACTAACATAAAATTAATGCAGGCTTAAAGTGAAGCTAAAAGTAACCACTCCCTTCGCATTTCTCATTTAATTCTTTGCAAGGGCAAAGTTTTTAGCCGACAAATGAAAACTAAGTACAGAGACAATTCCAGCAACACTAAAAATTCCAACCAAAACATAGGGAAGATTGTCCTCTGACAGTTTCTTAGCTTTGGTTCCAAATCAAGAAAAATTAGATTAGCAAAGATCATCCTCTTTGCAGTACAAACTGAAATTTGCACGTTCCTAAACGGTGTCAATATCGACATTCAACTGCATTCCTCCAAGGAATGAACCGCTGTTTAGGCTTTTCCCCCCCTCTCACTCTGACTTATCTTCTGTCCATTGTGTGTTAAACCAAAAGCTCCACTAATTTCATGTACTCTATCCATGGCATGAACATAATTTCAAAGAGACTCACAAATATATGATTTATAGATACATTGTTCGACCACAAGAAAAATACAAGCTACGAGTTTCTGTACATAACCTGACATGGGATTGATAAACACCCAAACCTCGATCTTGAAGAGTGATGCACTTTCCCGCGTCATTTACAAGTAAATATGGTTGTGAAAAAGGATGGTTTAGGCAAGGTAGTTGTATATTTGAGGGTTGTTCTTGTCCCGCTCCAGGTACTCCCGATCAATGAGGCTTTCAATTCTCTTCTTCAAGTCTGCCGGTTTTATTGGAAACTTGAGCTGTGTCACCAAAACAAATACACATTTCAGCCACCATATCATCAGTTCAGTAATACTCACTCTGACAAGTGAGAGCTTTAGTTCCTTTCCATTACATGTCACCTAAGTCATCGCTCACATTTTGCTTCAGTATGACAACAAAGTCAGTAAATCAAGGGTACTAAACAAAATAACTTTTTCAGCTCCTCAGTGATTAGAAGAATGCACTTTTTCCTTTGATCTAATAAAATTTTAGCCAGAGGAAACTGGAAGCTTAGTAAAACAGATCTGAACTGTACCCATGGCCAAACCATTTTCTTTTTCTTTTTCCCGGACAAGAAAAAAATAATTTCTATCACCTGCTGGAAGAGTTCGGTTATCAAAAGCGTGTGACTTAGAACTTTCCTTGTCTTCATTATCCGAACAATAGCAGCATCAACCTGTCACATGAACATTTGTGCAGAGATTAAAATTTATCCACTTGACAGCTGCAAGGTTCAAATCATGGACATTCTATGAATATGGAGGAATTCAGAGGAGAGGGGTTAGCCCAGTGGTGGTGGGACCCCATCCATTTTGGTCACGGGTTTTGTCCCACCCTCCCCACCTCCCCCAAGGCTTTGGCCCTCCAATGCACCAGAAAAAAAGAATATGGAGGAATTCAAATGAAATTTAGGACCTGATATTGACGGTCCTGAAATACTCTTTCAGTTGTGCTTGTGTTCTCTTCCACTGTTTCTTTCATCTGTATAGCATTTACCTATACCCCATAAATCAAGTTAGCTACAGGACTAGTATATCCACAGCAATGAGACAGGACACAATTCTGCCGCTTGAGAAAGAATTTTGATTCTACAACTCATTTCTACATTTTCCAGGCTCCTTTCAGCTAAACTTTTAATTGCCATCATACTTAACTAAATATAAAACCGAATTTACCTTTAAACGGTAGAGAGGAGCAGTAAATCCTTCATTGAACACAAATGAATCATCATCCTCCACATCTCTCCCTTTAGGATACTGCATAAAACAATTTTCTTAAACAAAAGGAAGAAGGGGGGGGGGGCGGGGGGGGGGGGGAATTTCCAGACGGGAAAGGGGAAAAAAAACGTCCTGCATTAGCCACCCACCTTTTGGAGGACACGAACTTTTCCGCATGCAAGGGATTGCAGAGTCCTTCTCAGCTCCTTGTCCTCAATGCCAGTAGAATCCTTAACATCTTGAAAGCTAAGCTTTTGGGCATCGTTAAACAGCATTAAAACAACAGTCTGTAGCACAAAACGAGAAAAACCTAACCATAAATATTGGGACTTGTGCACTAGTGCACGAGGCATCAATGAAATTAAAAAAAATAAAAAAAGGAGAAAAACCTAATCATAAATATTGGGATTTGTGCACTAGTGCATGAGGCATAAATGAAATTAAAAAAATAAAAAAAAAATCTGAACAAAATAACACCCAAGAGCCCAAATGAGACCAACCTGAAATAGAGAAACTGCCAGCTCCTTTCTACCTTTTGGGAATTCTGCTTTTAACACACAGTGACCTAATGAATTTTGCCACATTAGTCGCCTCCCACTATACTTGCTCAAGTAGAACTCCTTAAAAATGTCCTGCAGAACCAAGCAAAAGAAACATTTCAGGCAATCATGTAACAATATGCATGTTGAGTAAAGTGAAATGCAGCCATTCTTTGACTTGGGACAAACCTGATACACATTGAGTTCGTGAGGAAGCCGAATATCCATTGGTGGATATGTTGGCCAGTACCTGCAGTCCAGCCAAACATACGCACAGTTAGATTCCTTCCAAAACTTGGAGATGAGACATATACATGCATGCATGCTTGAAGAGTAAACAAAATAAAAAGAATTGAAACTGACCCTGTTGTTAAAACATGGACACTCATCTCAATCCCCGATGGGAGTTTTGTCCTGGCCTGGGAAGATTGCTTGAAAGACTCATTTATCTCTTTCGACAATTCAATGTCCTGCAAAATCATTCAATTATTGTAGAAAAGATAATATAATGTCTTTTTTTTATGAACGTCCTATACAATTGTATGCATGCTAGCTAAGCCATGCTACAATAAAAGAACAAAAACGATCTAAAATGGCGATCTCCTACAAACTAAGGAAGCTCGTGTGTCAATAGCATTTCTATTCAACCCAGTATTTGCAACTAATCACAAGACCCAATAACTATATACTATGTAAGCAGCTGGTATATAAACTCAGCTACTTACATATTATAATATATTACAAGGTATATAATATCATACAATACAACTGTACTCATGGGCGATCCAAACCCACTAAAAAAGATAAAAGAAATTGTTATGTAAAAGTTTTATTTTCAGAAAATATTGAACCCATTGATAGAAAGAGTTTAAATCCATATATGAGCTGAATTAATAAGTCTGGAAAAAAAAAATATCAAGTAGGTAGGTAGCATCTTTTTTTTTTTGGCACGACCGTTGTAATTTTTATTTTCATATAGTGGATGGACATCCCACTAAAAATCAGGAACCTTAATAGCAATAGTTGGTACTATCTTTTCACTGAATATTGTCTATCAATTTGAGTGTATATTTATATGGCTTCACTTACTCTGTATACTTTTCCTTCAAAATGTGTTTGTAAATTTAATGCTTTGACCTTTGTTATTTCATTTTATTTGTGTGGCATGCTTGAACCCCAGTAATTCATTTTTTTTTTTTTTTGCTTTTAATAAGGGTTAATCCATCTTGCTGAGTTTTATCCATTTGATTTTTTGTGATAGAGCTCATGGCACTTGACAGTCAACTTCAAAACCAAATTGGGGATATACACTCCATATTTAATTTTTTGAGCTTAAGGAAATCGATGACCTTTCTAGAAAATCAATAGAAACAAAGAATGAGATAATATATTCATTAGTCTATTTGCTTGTAAAATTGGTGTTGGTTCTACTTGTAGCGACTGCAACCATGGACAAAATTTTTTTGACAATGTAATTCATAAAAAACCAATTATCTAACTGAATGAGAGATTAGTGGATGAATGATTGTTTGCTTACATATATTAAAAATAATGTATTTAATATTATTGATAATGAAGTTATTATGTAACGATTCCAAAATATAAAGTCTTTTTTTTTGTTAAAACGATAGTATCATTACACAAATATTTTCTTTTGTTTATGATTTCATAAGTTCAAATTAGTTTGTCAATTTGTTAGAAAAAGGTGCTACGGTAAGTGTAAATTTTCAAATTTGTAGAATTTAAGCTTTTGAATGTCACCACTTAAAAAAATTATTGGAGTCACCACTGTATAATGTAATATACTATAATATCTGCTCATGGTAAATGCACTTATATTATATTAATACTCTAGTCTTACATTGGACAATTTGACTAACTTTTAATTCACTATACCACCATATGATATAATAAATCATATATTCTGTTACTTCAGTTCATGTCTTTTAACTGATACATGTAAATGTCATACCTCTCATTATATTACAGGTAGTGTTATTTCACATTAATCCAGTCCAAAACTGGATGGCTTGTCCAATGGTAACACAAACAGGTGAAGCCCTAAAATTGGACAACCTGGATGTGTCTGGAATCAACACCCAAAAACCCCTGCAGCCCCTCTCCAAGACCCTAGAAAAATGGGGGGAGGGGGGAGAAAAAGTAGGAGGAGAATAAAAGCAGTATGCCTCAACCCATCAGTCCGGGCCAGATTAGTAGGACAAAAATTAAAAGCCTTATTAGTTGCAAATGACAATGGTGCACAAGGCAGACAGTGAAAGACAATACATTCATAGAAGTCTATTAAAACTCATTTTAACAAAATCGAACTTCATGTTTCTTCCAATAAACTAGCACCAGTGCATGTTAAGAAGTAATATTTTGTGATCAACAGCTCGCGAGGCATATCACTAAAATTTATGCACAAAGAATACACTCTTTTTTTTATATATATATATTTTACTTTCAATTTGGTATATAACAGAGAAAGCACTTGTCAACAAAGGTACACACCTTGAACATTCCTTCAAGTTTATTGGTAAACTGGCTACCACACTCGGTTTTCAACTGTAACAATGAAGCAAACTTCTTAATAGGCTCAACAGGTAAATAATGTTTGACAAAATAAATGAGGGGGAGAAAAAAAAGAACAAAAAGACGAAACAAAACGCATCCTTCACCTTAGAAATCATAGACTTTTCTGCATCAATGGAAGCACTCTTTCCCAACAGCAGCCTTTTTGCAAGATCCTTCTTGTAGAATGCTTCAAACACATCCTTACCCTAATTAACAGAGGATAAAATGAGAAATGTTGCTCACTATCCCTAACACCCCCCCCCCCCCCCCCCCCCCCCCCCCCCCCCCCCCCCCCCCCCCCCCACCAAAAAAAAAACCACCACCACCACCACACCACATGGAGACTAGGTTCAAACCCGTAAGCCCACCACTTTATTTTAGACGCCAATGGCACAACACTTTTTACCATGGTGCGACAACGGCATTGGTTTTCTCAGTATCATTTTGACAAGAAAAAAAGAGAAAACAAGTTCTTACTTCTTAGCATACCAAAATCCTCAAACAGCATAAAAAGGAACAGTACTGCCAATCTAATGCCAAAGCAAATTCCGTGAAAAAGACATCAAGATTACCTGTATAAACCTGAACAAAACCAAGACTTTGTCGAGGGTACCCTCCAATTCCTCTTCAGATGTACCCTTATTCCCAGCACGAAGCTTCTCATCCAAAAACTTTGCAATCAGTTCAGCAGGCCGGTTCTATTACAAATCACAAGAACATACTCTTACTTTCCAGATTGGAAACAACAAAACTACATTTGGTATTGTATAAAATGAGGTTAATATATACCACTTGAAAACAAAGAAGAATATAAAGCTAAAACTTTCCTAACACCTGAGTGAATATAGCGAGCAAAAGCGTGTGCATAAACCCCAGAAACTCAATAAGTAAAGCAAAAAGTACACAGATCTGTGTTGTGTCGCAAGTGTGTGTGTTTGTGTCAATGTGTATGCACAAACCAAAGATACGAAGCACACAGATTACATAAAGAATAACATAAAAATAAATCCCAACAAAAGTTTTTGGTTGGAATAAAAATAATTCCCCAACAGAAGTTATTCAGAAACTCCAGGTTATCCTTCTGTATTATAGTCTCTTCTGTCCTCTTCAGCGGTGGTCTCCTTGTCTCCACCTTCCAGTGCTGTTACTTCTAATTTTAGACAAAGTTTTCATTTCTTCATAGGGAAAAACGCAAGATATACCCATAACATCCATCACACAGATTCCTTTGGATGGGGAGCAAGCGATACGCTTAGTCAACTTGGGATAAAGGTTCAATGAGATGAACAAGTCCACGACTCACAATAAAGTAGAGGTGACAGCCACAACACTTCACTCATAGGAGGGTTGGAAAATCCAAAGGAAAGTCAAGGTATGACGAAGGAAAAAGACAAGGAGGGAACGATATTGTCTTCCTGCTGTCTCTTCCATCGAGCAGTAAAGGAAAGAGGTTTGCCACTTTCCACTAGAGAATGAGGGAGGGAGGGGAGGGGAGCTGGGGAGAGAGAGCAGCATATGCTCATTGAACCATTATACCCATCAACGTTAAAGTGAATATAGAGTTGTAAATGGGTGAGATTCAGTTGAATCTGGAAAGCTGTGACTTACACTCCGCATATAAATTACCAAGATCTAAGTTGAATCAGATTTTTTTTTTTTTTTTTTTTTGTGTTAAGCACATAATAAATATTTTATATTAGACAATATCATGCTTTATGTCAATTTTTGGCATTCCATCATCAGTGGTGGAGAAGTTGTATAGAAAACTTTCCAAGTATCATTTGGTATGCTCTTACATGCAAGCAGAAGGGTTAAGAGCTATAAGGATATGGAAGGTTAATCAAGTGTTAAAAAATATCCTTTGGTGACAAGTAAATTGTGCAAGAGGGTTAGCAATGAAATAAAGTAGTGAGTGGGTGAGCCAATCACCACGACCGCGTCTTATCTTACGGTATCAACTTACAAGAGGGCATCAGAATTGCTTCGGGTGAATATCTGAAAATGTCATTTTTGTTGTAAGGGAGGAATAGGGAGTACTTTTCACATGATCTAGTGGAGGCACTTTACCGAGAATGACTGTCTGTCATTATATAAGATTCCAGTTGAGGGATTCTTCTGCCCTAGATTGCTTGATGATTGATGGTCAGAGGGTTATGTGGGCTCTGGCCTTCTGATTGGTGCATGATTGGGTGACTAAAAATTGGACATCAAAAGGAGGGCGGATAAGATTAGATGGAGAGCTTCATAGTCAGGAAGGTCAGTATAAATCTTATAATCAAGTATTGAAAGGTATGATAATCAAATCTTCATATATTCAATTTAATCCAGTTACAATCAGATTTTTTATAATCAAACTCAATTTTGAACTGATAACAAATAGGTATGATAATTATATTCTATCTGCTCAAATTCAGGTGGGACAAGATCTTGATCTGACCCACGGGGCTACAAACAAGATGAGTTGAGCCGAGCATCAGCTTGCTCGAGCTCGAGTCGAGCGTAGAGACAGTAGCTCAAACTCATCTCAGTGGCAGTTGGCTAGGCTCACGAACCAGCTCGGTTAATAAGAAAATGGGTTTCGGAATCCAACTATTAGAAATTTAGAATACTCGTCAATCTTAACCACCATGGACTGTAAAAAATAAAATGAATCTTTTGGCTCAACACTTGTCAGAACACAGTTAGCCAACTGTTTAAAGTACGATAGAATAATAAAGAAAAGGTAAGACGGTGACAAGTCTTATAGAAAAAAGTACATTGACATCACATGAGAGGCATCGGTAAAACTTCAGCTTGCTTAACTGTTTAATTTAGCATATATACAGAGACACGTACATGTAGCACATGCATGCACCGAAATGGACTGGTCAAAGCTAATAAGGTAAAATTATAAATGTGTCACCCCCCCCCCCCCCCCCCCCCCCCCGCGCGGGGGGGGGCCCCTGACATGCCAAAAAAAAAAAAAAAGCAAAGAAAACAAAAAACAAATGTTCACGAGCCTAACAAGCCAAGCTTGATCATGTATGCACTCAGCTCATTTATTAAACGAGCCTAAGAATTGGGCTCAAGCTCGGGCCATTAGGGTCATAAATGAGCTCAAACAAGCTTGTTTTTAAGCCACACTTGAGCTGTTCATGACTAGCTTGGTTTGTTTGTAGCCGTAGGGCCTAGATATCAGTAACTGACACCTATATCTAAAGACAAGGATGTCATTTGAAGAAAAATAAAGTAAAATTCCCTTCTTTAATTCCTTTTTCTCACCCCTACTCTTCTTCCACTTCCCTTCCCACCAAAGAAAGTACAATTTCCACCCCCAAGAGGAGGTTTTCCCTCCTACCAAACAAGGGACAATAGAGACTCCATTGTAGAACTTTATATGTAACATTTTTATTCTATTAGTTAATAAAGACTTTGATAAGATCATACTGACCTGTCGGAGATTAATGAGATGCTCAAATGCATCTTTAATAGTGTTGCAAAATGCTTCATTCTTAGAGAAGCTTTCTTCCCATATGGTATCAAGAGATGCCTTAAATTCTAAGAGGCATGATACCATATCTTTGTCCTTCTCTTCATCCATGACAATGCCCTGCCCAGTTCTACGAATGTACGAGCTAAGGGCCTGCCTTAGTGATTCAAGGGCATTGACCCTCGAAAAAAGTAAGTACATCCTCTGAAGATCCTCAATACGATTCGCATCCATCAGCATCATGAAACCCTGAGCAGATCAGAAAAACCATAAGCAGCTAAACCAATGGGAATTTTTGAAGACAGAGGTGCCAGCAAGCAATGACTGAACAAAGAATCAAAAACTGATATCATATTTCTCACCTTATCAAGAATTGCAGATATGTGGCGTTCAAGGAGTTGCCTTTCTGCAGTTGCTACCAGTGGCTTTCTTGTAGTTGCATCCAAATAGAGTAAGCATCTTTCATGTTCTTCATGCAACCTTATCTGCAAGGATAGATTATCCTCAAATCTCCCAAAGATAACTCCATAACCAAGGATCAAAATTTCGTTTCGAGGGATCGTTTCGGTTGGCTCGGAAACAGAAACGTTTCTGAAACATTTCGGAAATGTTTCGGAAACATTTCAAAAGTGACAAATATTAAAATAGTAAAATACAATCTTTTGTATAAAAATTGTACATCTTTTATAAAAATTTTAAATTCGGGATAATACAACTTATTGTTTAGGTATATAGCACTGTGTTTTGGTGCATTTTTTTATGTTTTAGTGTGTTTTAATTGTAACAATAATGTTTCGTTATTCCACTAGTGTTTCGTTTCGGTCCTTTAGGAAATGGAAACATTTCGGCCGTTTCGGTGGAAACAAATGGAAATTTTGTTCCTTGTCCATAACACGAAATACAAAGTCAAATAACAAGCCAAATCAACAATTTCCTTCAGTAGAAGGCACAAAGTAAATTACACAGTGCAAAACTGGAGAGAAAATAAAATAAGGTAAGAGATCTAGTAATGATGGTCACTTTAGGACTTGAAAAGAGATGGAGCGGGCAGGGGGGAAGAACAAACCAGACCTCCACATGCTTCAAGTAGTCTGGAACATCAGATTGCTGCATGTATTTGACACCTTCAGCAGCATAAAATTCAGATGTACGCTCAAGGAATGGCTTCTCAAAGCTCTCCCAGTAAATTCCTAGAGCCGTGAACATCTTCAAAAGATGGTTAAGGAGAGTCCTATCAACTGCTTCACCTAATCTGAAATACCAAAAGAAGAATGCTGCATGTTATGATATGAAAAATAAGAGCTCATTCTGACAGGGGATATTTTTGTGCTTTGTTCTTATGAATTCAAAAAATTTCAAGCAGGCATCTTTCCAAATTGTTACAACATCAAAAATTGCACTCAATGCTATATGGTAGCACAGAAAAGAAGGGAAGACGAGAAAAGTTTAGAATTCTTTTCTTTCTCTTGTTTCGTTGGCTTACCAGGAATGAAGAGAAAAGAAATAGCGAAGAATATTTTTAAAAAAATTTCCCTCTTAGCCTTTTCCCACAAAACCTTTGTTGTATATAAGAGGTTTTGGAGGGAAATTTTACATTTAAAGTTAGGTACAACAAAGCATGCTCAAGGTACAATTAGTGTAGAGCATAGGAAGAAGAAAAGGAGCAATTTTGGAATTTCACCTGGAGCATGCCTTGGACTCACGTTTGGCGTTGTTATTTCACATTTTTATATGTTAGTTGGCTGTTGGCAATTTTTTTTGGTATGTTTTATTAGGTCTTGGGAGTTAAAGGTCATACAATAATTTTCATTTGTTAATTGGGGTCACGGATCTTGAGAGTGCTGAGTTTGCTTGGCCACCAAGTTTGACTTTCCTATGTATATGTGATGTAATGGCCTAACTTTGAGAGTGCTGAGATTATGAGAATTTGAGTGTTTAATGAATTTGCCTATCCCTTGAAAGGTTGACATGCTTCTTTCTCTTTTCTTCAACTTATTTTTCTCTATATTCTCCTTCTCCTCTGAACCAAAGAACCAAATCATTCAAGTTACTGTTCAGAGCACCTAAACAAACCTTTCAGCCTCAAATTTTATTGTATTAATCATTAACCAAACTTATCCCCATCTGACCTTTGACCCTTTGATTTAACTTTAAATACCATATAAGTAACCACTGTCTAAGCTCGCCAGTAGCTCAAGTTCAGAAAACCCAGCAACCTACAACTTCGGATTTCAATCCAATTTCAGCCTTTTCCCTTCTACAAACCCTATAATCCTTTTGTCTACCTTATAGAACCCCAAACCTACTTACTTTCCCTTACCAAAACCCACTACAAATCCAATTTCAGGCAAATTCATCTACTTTGTAAGTTGTCCTGCACCAATAAGATTTGATATTTTCCCCTCAATTCTCTTTACCTTCCCACCCCATCAAGTTTGGAAAGCGCTAAATTTATTTTCTCCCCTATATCTTTCCTTTTTTTCCTGTTCACTTTCCTTCTCTTTCTCCTCTTCCAAACATTGCACTACTTTTATATTATTTTTCTTGATAAGTTACTACATTGCACTTCTGCCAACTACGTTGGACATGCAGACGTATTTATATATAAACATATAAATGTTAAACGCCCCATAGAAAGAGCACAGACTAACCTTCTAGAATACACTGACAATCTTATTGCTAATGATATCATGTGATCCGATTGGACTCTTTTGCAAATTTATTATCTGCTACTATATTGCACTTCTTCAGATACAACCTATGGAACCATGCCAAAGCCTTTGAAGCACCCACAATTGCCATGTCAAACATCAAGCTGACCAACATAAGGACCATCATCATGTTGCAACAACAATGAGCAGTTTTTTATCAAGATAGATTAGCTGTTCCATCTGTAGGTGCTCAAGAGAGAAACCTTTCTTTCTCAATAACATAAACGATAAATCTCGAGTGGGAGTCCATAAATCCTAAAGGGAATAATAGATGCATGGAAGTTGTGTATATAAGTTTGCAGTAACGAACATACTTGCATAAATTAGTCATCCAAACATGTGACATTAGATGAAATATGAAGTTTAGACAAATTCAAAATTACCTTTCACTCTCAATCATTTTTAGGAGGCCAAATACAGTTTTGTGCTCAACTTCTGCAGCTAAAGAAAGATGTTTACGGAAAAGCTGCAAGCCCATGTCCCACAGTGAACGCACATTCGGGGTTTGTTTCACATATGTTCTATCAAGATACAAGGCTATACCACGAATCATCAACATCTGATCACAAAAGTCCTGCCAGCATTTCTCCACTAGCGATAAGAAAACCACCAGATCTTCGCTTTGGCCAACCAAAGATAGTAGTGCAGAAGATATGTGTGCTTCACACTCCTTTCCAATCCGTTGGTAAAGACTACCCCCCATCTTGTGCAGGCAAAGGTCATTGACAGCCTACTGACAATACAGTTGTTTAATTCAATTTTTTTTTTTTGGTAAGTAAATAACTTTATAAAGGAAAAATGATGTGGTAGAACCCACCTGATAAAGCTTCTCCAAGTCACAAGGATCTGGCTGCTTCAAGAATATGGCACTTATAGCAGACTTCAGCGTTGCCCATGTATTTTCCTCAAAATTTGTGGGAAGAGTTGGTTTAGCTTCAAAGACACGAAAAGAAAAATGTAAGGAAAATAATATCAGGCCCCTGATATATTATGCGAGGTAAAAAAATTAGCCCCTGATATACTATGCAAGGAGGTAAAAAAATTATTTAAAAAGAAAATGGACATTTTAAGCTCCATTTCTTTGAGAAAATTATTTTGATAGAAGTCTACTCTCAGTAAAAAAAATCAGGTGTCAGGGATTTTTTTTTTCCTGTCTACTACTTGAAAAGACATGACAAATTCGCAGAGCTTCACAAAGACAGAGAGAAAGCGTGAGCGTGAGAGAGATAGAAAACCATTGAGGTAAATGAGGCCTTAAAGAATTATTCTTTCACAGAATTTTTTGCACCAAAAGAAACTAGGTATGCATAATATTCCAATAATACAACCTTTGCTACTACTACTCAGTTCAACTTCACGAACGAATCTTGTTTTAGCTTCCACAATATATTAAAGCATGCAACAAAATGCAGTACAACATTAATAAATTTTTTGATATACATAACCTGGTAAGATATCGTATGAAGAGACATCAACTATAACTCAACTGCACTCAACCAAAGCCCAGAGAAGAGGGGGGGTTGTTGCATTAGATAGCAGACAGCCAGCATACACCTCTCTCTCTCGATCGATAAGTAAGCACTTTCTCTTGTTTGTTAGAAAGGAAAAGGGAAAGGAAAGGAAAGGAGGAAAGACAGGTTCCCTTCCTGGCCACCAGACTCCTTCCTCGAAAAAGAGAGCAGAAATGAGGCAATGGCTCTCTCCATTTTTTATGTTTTTGTCCTTCAAAAATTCTTCTTGCTTCAATACAAATATGTACAACGACATAATATATAAAGAAAGGATAGTGGTACAACAGGATACCCTAAGAAGCACCAATACGGACACAAGTGTTGGTTACGATACATGTCGGACATGCCAACATGACAATTTTCAAAAAATACGGGACACAACATGGCGGGGACATGGCAAAAAATATTTTTTTTTGTCATATATACAAATCTCTTACAAAAAAAAAAAAAAAAGGTGAAAAATATACAAGATAACACCAATTAAAATTAAAAAATAACATATTTCACTACTTAATCGGCAACAAATCATTCACAATTACTCTTTTACATTCCATAAAAAAATGATAAAGTAAACAAATACATCAACAACAAAAAATTATTCCATCAATACATAAAACTATAAAGTCATAAACTACCAAATTAAAATGTCATTACACTTCATAAACTAACCTAAAATCCATAAATGACACACAAACCTAAAATCCATAAATGACACACAAAACAAATTAACCACCGATATCAGTAGCATACTTGTTCTTCTTTTTTTTTTTCTTCTTCTTCTTCTTCTTCTATGATCCAACATACTACGGCCCTCTCTCTCTCTCTCTCTCTCTCTCTCTCTCTCTCTCTCTCTCTCAATCAATCAATTTGGTTTGACTAAGATCTATCCCGCTTTCTTTATTTTTAGATTTTAAAGTTTTTCTATTTACAAAATAAACCCCATTTTTTCATTCTAAAATTTATAATCAAGCCCTGACCGTTTTCATAAAGTGTCCAAAATGGGACACACATGTCCGAAATGGGAAACACATGTCCAAGCTATGTCTGTGTAATGTTCGATTTAAAAATAAATAAATAAATAGTCAGACATGTAAAATGGAATGTCCGACACATATCCACGCATGTTCCAGCTACATCGGTCACCGACACGTGTCGGACACAAGTACGGCTCTTCTAACGGAGGATCCGTACTTCTTAGATAATACAACATGACACTATGACATAGTCTAAAAGCCAAAAAAAAAAAAAAGATACATTAAGGATAGGGGGATATATATAAATATGTATTATGTTTACAAATTCAAAGAGTGATCTTGTCAGTTGTCACACTAATTACAGTGTCAAATTTTCTCTCTCTTAAGAATCCATCAAAAAATTCTAATTTATAACTCATAATATGAGAAATCATATAAGAAAAATCGTAGTTATGAACTTAACCAAATTCGATCCAATTTAATGTCCTTATTGCTTAGTTTGTCTCTAAGAAACAGTCAAAGTACTTATCACAAAAAAAGAAACATTAAAAGTATTTGAAACTCCTGCTACAATTTTCATAACACCTATACTCCATTAACTATAAATTTCACATCTCCATGTCAAGTTGTGTCAAACACGTCTCCTAGAATATTGGAAAGCTTTTCCAGATTAAAAATTATTTTTATATTATAAATACGTTTTGCACTCATGTTCATAACTCATAAGGCATGATTGTTACTTTTACGTTAGCAGTCAACCTACCACAACTCTCCTCCTTTCTCTAGGCTTGTAATTGGTTGTAGAAAACATAAGACACTAAGGATGACATAGGCAACTAAAAATGACACGATTTCGCCAGTCAAACTTTTATTCGAGGCAGACATTCTCAAAGATAAAGTCAATCCTGCAATTGTAGCTGATCCGACTACAGTGCACCAAGAAGAAATATTGGCATAGACTAGAATACATAGTGAATTGAATGCCTATAAGTGATAGAATAAGAAAGGAGTAATTTGGCAGAGACTGCCCCCTGACAATACTACAGCAAATAATCTTGAATGGATAATGTTGAAATCAATGTGTTCAGATGTGGTGTTTTGGAATAGGGCCTTACTTAGATTCATCAAATTTTGGGCCTCCATCTAAAACTCTAATTTTTCTCCCTTTCCATATGCTTTGCAATTACATAAGAGTGATTTGTCGTACATCTCATTCTGCAAGTCATGACTGGAGCTAGCATTTTAGGTCAGTAAACTATTGCGCTGCCAAAAAATTGTCCAGATCCCTGAGGAGACAGCTCAGTCGCATAGAGCCCCAAGCCCCGATAAAATGGCTCTGAGTTGCAGCTTTCTTAAAAGTTGAAGTTCTCAACAGCGTCAACAATAGAAAACAAAATAAAATTTAAAAAAAAAAAGAAGCTTTATCCAGCACAAATTCAAATAAATTCTGATAGAACATTTCACGGAGGCCAATTCCTGTGTTAATTGACTCAGGTATGCATTTTGGGTGCAATCGTGTTTTAAGGCCTCACAATCATCAAATCCTGCATTTTGGACTCATGAAATTATTTGAAGGACTCATGAGATTATCTGAATTATTGAAGCATCCATTTTTCTTGTTATGCACCCCAGGGCTCAAAGATGTGATATCACTAATTCTGTAATACTCCATGGAACAAAATAACATTTTTGGGGAAGCACTTTAAAAAGGACATTTCCTCTCTAACTTGCTTAATCTGTATGTCTCCAGGAGGATGCATTGAACAAATCCACACATATAATAATATTGTTTCGTGTCTGACCAACCAAATCCATTTAGTTTGTGGACTTCCAAGTAACATAGGCAAGTTCAACAGCAACAATAACACAAAACTACTTGTATTTATTTTCTACAATAACAGACCCTTTTGCATCAATTCTTTTTGAAACTCCTATACAATAACAAACCTCACGGTATAACTTCCTTCCTACAGATATAAATTACCAAGCAATACCTTCAGTAACTCTCCTTCTTTCATACTTATCAAAAGGAAAAGAACTCTCCTACTGTCTCAGAAATTCAAAGAGGTGCCTATTTTAAATTGTTTGATGATGCTGAACATGAGAATTCTGAATCAAAGGCCTTTAGCAAATTGAATAGTGCCAAGCTTGTTAAAAACAATCAACCAGATTGTTCACCATACTACATAAAAACCTAACCTAATTCCCATGATAAGTGTTGAGTCAATGGTCTTCAGAAGCAGAATACCCATTGATCAATACTGTATCAACCTCCACAATTCTATAAAATTCTAAAGGAATAAATAGCCCAGAGCCCTAGATATCGATCAATACTGACATAGCACAATCAGAACAATTCTAAGTACTAATGTATTTAATTGAACAATAGGCATAGGAAATTCACGCAATAGATGTTGACGAAGCCAACAATGTCACCATTAAAACAATATCTAATTATCTCAAGCCCAGCAACCAAAAGTTCAAAACCCAGTATTGTCCAGATCATGCAACTCTATATCCAACTGAACCAAACTCAAACAAACAATCAACGGATAATAACAATCGATAAATGACGAATCTTTACAAGACTAAACCTAAAAAACATTGTCGATGATAAGTGACCGAAAGAGAAGAGAAATGGATATATCAAAAGAACCTTTGACAAGCTTGATGACAAGCTTCTTCGGGGGCTGCGGCGGCGTGGCCTTTTTGCGGGACAAATTGGCGGTGACGCAGCCGGAGCCGGCGGCGACGTCGTTGGGGTTGTTGGGATCTTCGATCATGGGGGAAGGGTGGTCGTCGGCAGCGTCGAGGTCGGTGTCGAAGTGGATGTGCTGTGGATGCTGTTGTTGGTGATGGAGGCCGTTTTTATTGTCGAGAGAACAAGCGACGGCCTGAGACTTGGCCTTTTTCATGGCCGGGAAATGACCGCCGCCGCAGGAACTAGTGGGGGTGGTGCCGCTGCCGCCGCTGCTGGTGTTGTAGGCCGAGCGCTTGTTGTTATTGTTGGTTTGAGACATAGAAAGTAATCAACAGCTCATTGTAAGAGAGAACCCAAACACGAAGAAGAACAACAACAACAACAAAAAGCTCTAGATGATGAGAGAGAGAGAGACGAAGAGAGAGAGAGAAAGATTTTACACTCCATTTTATTTCTATTTTTTCGACCATTACTACTGTCAAAAAATTTCTAGCTTTTTATCAAGTTGTCTTATAATTAGTTTGTGCTTTAAAATGTTGTACATTGATTTGAAAAAAGTCCAAAACGTCTTGGAAATAGGGATACCCATTATACTTTTACACGGACATTTGGGTTTATGGGTCGGGTCGAGCAATTTGATTGATATAATGGTAGTCCGATCCAGGGGACCCACCAAAGTTCAGCCTGTGCTGACGTGGCAAAATTTTATTTCTGGATCATGAACCCGATTTATAATCAAGTGCGACCAATGTGATGATGAGTATTTCAATTGGGTTTGGGCTTTAGGCCTGGAGGATCCGGGACCCGGCAACTGGTGTAATCTAGGGCAGTTACCTTCCAAGGAACAACTTGGATATGGGTCAAACATGATGGAAGATTTTTTTTTTTTTAATAATTAAACCTCTGTTTGTTTCAAAAACAAAATAAATTCCTAGAAGAAATTTTTTTATACAGTAAATTTTATGTTGGTGTAACCTTTGACATAAATTGTTTTCATTCTTTTTTATTATAAAAACAACTTCCTGATCAAAATATGGGAAGTTGTTTTCTAAAAATTTTCTACAAAAAAAATTCTTAAATTTTTTAAATTTCATACAAAACAATCCATTAAAATTTGGCATTTTCTTAGAATTTGTTTTTTTTTTTTTCACTATTCTCCAGTAAAAGAAGTAAAGCCTAAGGGACTGGAAATATTGAAACATGAAATTCAAGAAAGGGCTTTTTTTTTTTTGTTTGAAGATGAGAATCAATCACAATAATTTTTGCAAAAATTAAAAATTATCACATTTTGAATGGATCAGTATCTTTTACTCATATTTTACTACTTAACAGTTTTAAACTTTCAAGACTTGACTAGGATATAGTGCATATATAAATATAAACTTTGTAGCACTTTATATTTTCACGAGTGACAACCATAATTACTAAAATGCGATATGGTAATAGAATACCATGTTATACCTATAGATTTAAAACATTTTTCGTATAAAAAATACAATGAAAACTTTTGTTGTAAGAAACGAGAATGAAAAAAATACGTATTTAAACATGTACAAGCAGAGTATAGGTATTGGTTTAAAATTCAAACGAAAAATACAGTAAAATTTATATACTAGTTCTTATACGTGTCAAATGTCACTATATTTTCTCTTGCATTTGCAATTTTTTAGAAATATGTCAAAGGGACAAATTAGTAAATTCATCTGTTATTCTTTTAGAAGAAGAATGATTAGTCTTTTTCTATTTTATTTTTGGGAGAAAGGGTAGTTAGATTATCTATATATTTTAATATGTCATTTTAATTTCAATTATTAATGTGTAGGTCCAAAAAAAATTAATAATTTATTAACAAATCAAATGTTAGAAAAATAAATGAACTAAAAAATTAAGTTAAATGAAATTAACTTGTAATAACTCATAAGTTACACAAGCATTATCTTACTTAGAATTAATAAGGTTGAACAATTTATACCCACATCAGTTATATAGGCATAGATACATATTAATATAGAGTTCACAATTTGCTAATACTCAATTAACTAAAGCAAAATTTTAGAAAACTTTACTAAATATGTAGCAAAATTGTAACATGTGTTTTTACCAGCTACGTCGAATTTGTGGTTGGTATATTTGGACTATAACAATTTTTTACTTTTAACAGAGGTGAGCACGTGATTCACATTTAACTCCGTCTATAAATTTTTTACATCAAAATTCGAATTGATACTCAATTCATCTATGTGAGTGTGACTAATTTGTAGTTTCAAAAAAGAAGTTCCTAAATTCTGTGTTGAAATCCTTCGGGTCACTAAAAATTAATTTTCTCAATTTTATTGTGAATCCCGATTATAAAAAGTAGCCAATATTAATTTTATTTTTAAAATATGTAAAAACCAAAAAGACTTTTAAAATTACAAATTAATGTAAAACAAAGTAAAAAAAAAGCTGATACATAGGATAAACATGAAAATATAATAATTGTGATAAGTTATGTATTATGTTAAATACAAAACGTGGGAATAATATATATACACTTATCATCATACTAAAAAGGAATACTGTGAACTATATATTTACCCCAAAGATTATGATAATAAAGAGGAGAGGTAAAATCCTAGTAAATTTTCTATTGAAGTTTGGAAATAGGCTAAAACAAGCAAAAATAGGATAAAACATAGTGGTAGTTTAATAATCTCGTTGGACCTTAAATTGCCAACTCGGAATGACTGTCTGTCTCAACGTACCCGTGCGATGGAATGAAGAAAATATAGAATAAGATTCCACATCTCCTCTTCATTCTTGGCATCCAAACATATCCTAAGAAGTCTTAACAATTAACAATCACAGGAAGAACAAAAAAGAGAAAAAAAAAAAATTACAATTCTCAGATTCAATACATAAATAGCATACACAGTTGGAAACGAAGTAATAATTTCTCTCTTCCTTGCTCCCTCCCTCTCTCTTCCTGTTTCTTCTCTTTCCCCTCTTCTTCAATCTTTTGTGCATTGAAAACCCAAAGTTCTTCAAATTATTTCTCGGTTTATCATTGACGAAGTGAGAGGGGAGGCCACGGCCACCCCTGATCTCTTCATAAAAAGCTCTTAGCAGCAACAGGCTTGACGAAATCCTGGCTTCGTCCCTGTATGTCATGTTCAAGGAAAAGAGATGGTAAGGCTAGTACAATATTCTTCAGTAATACTATCAATGATTTGACAAAAGGTAGCACAATTGTTTAGCAAAATCTTTTATCTCCTATAACAGGAATAATTCAATCAAAAGAAATAAAATGCCTAGGAAAATATTGGTGCAGTTGATATCCCTCTTGCCCCTGATTTACTGAAAACAACAATCCACCAATGTTTTGCCATCCTGAAACCACAATGTTCTGTGTGTGTCACACAAGTTGAAAACTTTGATTAAAAGAAAGATAGCAAGAGCAAGACACCTTTTTGCTGATACAATCTCCTAGTGACAAAATGTTGATAGAAAATGTCAGGTTCAGCTAGCACTAATGTGAAATAGAAAGATATGTTGCTACTTTTAATTCATCATAAAATTGGAGGCCTATAAAGTAATAATAAAAAAAGGAAAAATGCAATCACATATCTTAAATCTTCTACTTAAAACATTCATGTGAATGATTAGCATCGTACAAGTGAAACTTTCTTCTTCTTTTTTTTTCTTTTCTTTTTCTCCTTTTTCAGGTCTATTATAGTTGTGATATTACTGATTGTATCATTTTTATGACAGATACCAAGAGTGAGTTAGAAAATAAATCAGAGATATGAAAATACTGAGCATTTACTGTATATAATTCCTCAAGGGGTACTCATGCAGTGGTTGGAACCATAAAACTATTACTTTCTACAATAAACTTGATGGCGCATAATTGGAATTATTATCCTTCTACTTATGCATCTCCATGCACCCATTTCATCAATCCCACACTCTCTGCCTTGCGCTTGAACTTTGACCAAGATCAAACAGAAAGAAAATGCAGCTAAAGTGGCACGAGAGCTCACACTCTATGCTTTGTCAGATTTTTATTCAGGGGACCTAGTCATTTCCTATGTCAAACTATGCAAAATGACATGTCCATTGGCAAAAACCTGTACCCCCAAAAGGAGTTTCCTACTCTATCCGAAAACTAGCCACACGTCTCCAAAGTCCCTAATGTCAATCAGTGCAGTTGTGAAGCTAATAGAAGCATAGAGGGACAGAACTACACTTAGACAGTAAGGGCCATGGCCCTCATACTTTGTCAAAAATCCCTTAATATGGTGGCCACTTCTCTAGTTGGTGTAAATGTTCTAATGTTCTGCCACCACTGATAACTCTGGCAAAAAACCTTAATATAGTGGCTCCTTCTCTAGTTGGTACAAGTTTTTTCAATGTTTTGGGCCCCCCAAATCTGTAATCCTGGTTCTGACCCTGAAAGCATATATATATAGCAAGCCGTTTTGCCATTCCACTAATGGTGAAAATTCTCTAGAAACAACTTTAGGGAACGGAACTCATCTCTCCAGCTCTCCTACATTGTAGACATTATATTCATTAGCATTTTTTTGTAAATGGGCAACTCAGCTTTGCTATACTTCATCTTGCGCAGGACCATATAAATTGAACTTATAAGCCTTGCCAAAATGACTCATTTTTGGCACTACCTTTTAAATAACAACTATATTAGTGTATAGCCCATGATTATTTGACGTCCAAATACTCAATCTCATAAAGGAATAATGCAAGGATTTAGAAACACAATAATTGGACAAATAAAAGAAATCTTACCACAAACTACCTTCAGCTCATATCAAATCCTACCACAATATATTAAAGCCAAAAAAGCGTTTGTAATATGCACAATTGCTGGGAAAACCCCCCAGATACAACATACTAAGAGCACTGACTCCAGAGGTAAGTTCACTTGGCAAATGCCAAGTAGTATCCTAATCTAAGTTCTTAAATTTTTTTATCCTCAAAACTACTGCAGGCTATAGCAAATGCCGAATAGTATCCTCACCTTCTTAAGGTGTAATTCCAGACAAGCCTATGAGTAATTTATGGTCTATCAACATCCATATTCTTCAAAATATAACAAAAGACACGAGAGATTTACATACCTAAATAAAGAAATTTGGAAATCCAGCCAGAAAGAATGAAGCTTTTATCCACTCTTGCCATTGATAATATTGCAGATCCATTTCCAGCCTTCGCCTCCAAAGCCTGTCCAACCTTTTTGTGTTTGCTTGGTAATAGCCTTTGTACCTTATCCAAGAAATGGGCTTTTGATGTTGCCTCCAATATTATTCACTGAAATACAGAGTTAAACATCAAAATTCTTGAACTTTGTAAGGAAAAGCCAAACACCTCATTCATATCAGAATTAGTGGTACAATCAAAAGAGCAACAAAGGCCAAACCAAACTTGTGAGAAATGGGGAGGAATGCTTATGCCAGCTTGACCACCAAAACCTCAAGGGCAAGTGCTCGTCTATGCCAATGTTGTGGTCTGGGTTTGATCATCAAATTGTATATATTGGGTAACACTTGAATATTTCAAGCCACAAAAGACAAATTTGCACTCTTCTTTTTTGGTTTGAGGCCCATAATGAAACTTGATGAATAGCAATTGAATATTTGGGTTCAGTTGTCGGAGCCTCCAATGAATATAAAAGAGTATTACCAATCACCGGATCCAAACAAACACAAAAAATGCATAAATTAATCCCAATCTCTTCCGTGTAAAACTGTGTAACAGGACAAAGACACCAGGCTGGGGGGCTGGGGATGGAATGTGGTAAATGCATTTAAATTTCAAGGTCACAAATTTTAACGAACAGGTGCAAGTATGTAGTTACAAAGGGCCACACTAGAACATACCCCACCAGAGGTTGAAATACAGATTCTTGACTGCCAGCAAAAGTATCTGTACTAGAAAGCAGAATGACAAGGTCATGTGCAGAACTAAGGTATAAGAAGAAACTAGATAGTGAACTCTATCTACTATGCAGTGTTTCAAATTTGAGAGACATGAAGATAAAGAAAATATGGAATGCAAGGTGAGAAGACAAGAATCGTGTTTAAGTTAAGAACAGAAAAGATCAAGCATGAATAACACATGCAGAGAGAGAGGTTCAGAATAATACTTTTAAGACACTAGGTTTGTCAATTAGTGCCCTTGTTCCAACAGGTAAGGTTCCAAGAAACCCTTGGTGTACCGCATAAAGAAAGAGGATGGTTACCGAATGTTGTATACATAGGGAACAATAAATACAGATAGAAAACACTTAGAGCAGAGAATTGAGGACTTCAATCGGAATGCCTTACCTACTGTGATATGGCAACTCTGGAGATGCAGCCAAGATAATACCCAAGAAAATTCTAGACATAATCCTTCTCACCCTCAGAGGTGCAGTTGTGGTATTAGCTGATGAGTGCCTGATGCCTCATATTCGAGTCCAGAATAAAGACTTAGTTGGTCAAAAATAGTTCAGGCTGCATGACATTGCCAGCTTAGCTTGCCATGAAATTGGAATTTGCCTACCAAAGGGAAAATATGAGACAACTTCACGAGGAAATGCAAGGGTGAGTAATAAGTATCAGCATCTATGTTAGTTACACTATCTTTTTGATTACCATCAAATATGCTTTGCAATTTGGAGCAGAAACCCACATCATGCAATGATAGGACCAACATCTGGTAAAATCATCTTTGTTTTATGAATTTCACTAAAGACGAGAAGATATGACTGTGGAAGAAAAGGCTATTATAATGAGTGATGAAGAAGATTTATGCAAGTAGATTGGTTCATTTGTGCACCATAGCAAAGCAAGGATTCTGCCCTCTGAAGTTCTAGGAAATAGTAAATAACTGATTATGAAGAAGAACCACATACCTGCTTTTTATGTCACCTAAAATGCCAAAGTTTTCCAGTCAACTACTTCAAAACTGAAATGGCACTTTGATTTGTTGATCCAAGATACTTAATGTGCTGTAAATAATACTTCTTTGTGGGTGAGAACAATCTGCAGCCATGAAAACATTTTTCCTCTTCTCCACTTCGATCCAGCTGCATCCAGCAGGCTTTTTGAGATCTCTCGTCCTCATAAGCCTTCTTATCTCCAGAACCCCATCCCATCTAGCGTCCGCAGCATATAGGTTTGACAACACCACATAGTTTCCAATATCACTGGTTTCAATTTTGAAAAGCCGATCAGCAACAGCTTGTCCCATTTCCACTTGATGGTGGGTTCTACAAGCACTCAGAAGCGTCCCCCACACACTGGCATTAGCTTCAATGGGCATTTTAGTCACAAAAGAATATGCATCATTAATTCGACCTCCTCGAGCAAGAAGATCCACCACACAAGCATACTGCTCCGTGGTTGGTTTTATGCCATGCACCTTGTCTATTGAATCAAAAATCTTCAACCCTTCATCAACAAGGCCAGTATGACTGCAAGCAGATAATACTGCAGTTATTATAATATGATCCGGCTTTACACCCAACTCAAGCATGTGAGAGAACACACCAAGTGCTTCTTCTCCCATGCCATGCATTGCATACCCTCCAACCATAGCTGTGAAGATAACCAGATCCTTCTGATGAGTAGATTGGAAGAGCTTGTATGCAGAACTGATACTTCCACATTTCGAATATACATCTAACAGGGCCGCCTTCAAGTGAACATCTTGGAAACAAGCCCTGACTGTATATCCGTGACACTGCCTCAGCAGGTGGACTGATGCCATTTGAGCACAAATAGGAACAAGGCTCATAACAGTTATGGCATCAGCCTTCATTCCATGATTTTTTAGCTCATGGAACAGACTTAGAGCTTGACCAGGACAATGATTTTCAGCATAAACTCGAATCATTAGATTCCAAGTGGTAAGATCCCTTTTGGACATACTGAGAAATATCTTATGTGCATCATCATGTGAACCACAATTCACATGTCCTGAGATTATTGAATTGCATGTGACCACGTTCCTCTTCCCTGATAAACTTTCGAAAACCTTCGATGCGTACTCCATGTCACCACATTTGGCATATGCATCGATTACCGCATTTCCAAGAGTAGGTGAAACATCACCAAGCAAAAGACCAGACTTCATAGAAAATCCATGAGCCTCTTTAACCTTGTCGACTCTGGAAAGAGTAGCACAAAATTGAATTATAGCTAAGATACTTATGGAGTCAGGTCTTATCCTTTCTTCAAGCATCCAATGTAACAGGCCAACAAACTGACTGTCAAGCTGACTTTCTGCAAAGGCATCAAGCATAGCATTCCATGATATCAAGTCTCTCCTATAAATTGACAAAAAAGTCCTGAATGCAGCTTCTATGTCACCACATTTTGCATAAAAACTTATTAGGGCATTTCCCACTGCTGTATCCTCATTTAGTCGATGATGCTGGATAATGTACCCATGGATCTGCTTGCCAACCTGTAAGTTGCATAAATGGGCACAAGCCGGAAGAATGCTGAGAAGAGTGACAGAGTCTAGTCCAACCCTCTCCACTGAGAGGAATTCATGAAACAACTCCAACGCTCTCAACCACTTGCTGTTCGAGGTGTATCCAGATATTATAGTATTCCAGGAAACCAAATCCCTCTCTCTCGTCCTCTGGAACACAGCCTCTGATTCTTCCATTCGTCCAATCCTGGAGTAGAAGCTCACGAGCGCATTGGTGGCGGAAACATCTGCTGCCAACTCAGCCCGCCGCAGCACATGGCAGTGGATCTCTTTCCCAAAGTGGTAAGCAACATTCTCTTCTAACAAAGCACAAACAGGCAGAATATTTGCAATAGTTGCATAATTAGGTGCTGATGGTCCTTTCAGCATCCAACTAAACAATCTAAAAGCATCATCCACGAAATTGTTCTCTGCAAATCCAGCAATTATTGCATTCCACGAAACGACATCTTTCTCAGCAATTCTTTCAAACACAGCATATGCATCATCATAGGTATCCCCAGATTTGGCATACATGGATACCAGCGAATTGCCTACCAAGGTATGAGACTCTAACCCAGTTTTGATCACATAAGAGTGAACACTCTTGCCTCCATCCAAGGCTCCTGAACGTGCACACACAGGAAGAATAATAGCAACAGTTACAGAGCTGGGTTTAGGATCCATGCCAATATGCATTGCATGGAACAGCCTCATCACCTCAGTGTCATGGTTTCTGGACCCAGCAAACCCAGAGAGGACTATATTCCACATGACTGCATCACAATGGCTTATTAGACCAAACAGTTTCTGACAGTCATCAAGAGCATTACATTTGGCATACATGTTAAGCAGTCCTTTGGAAACAAGCTGGCAGGAAGTATGGCCCAGCCTAACGACATGGCTATGAAGAGCTTTCCCCAATTTGACGTCTGCAATGGCAGCACATGATTTCAGAATGGCTGCAAAGGCTTGATAATCAGGTTTGAATCCTATTGAGCATCCTAACTTTTGAAGGAAGAGGGGGAAGCCTTCATTCATCATGCCTGGCATCCATAAAATAGCCCCTAATCATCTATTCCTGTTCTAGTTCAAGTAAACTCTCAACCAACTTTCCTCTATTTCATCTCAGGCCTCCAAGATAACAAACCTTGTCATACGATTCATTCATATATTGAAACTTGTGTGCATCACCTCATCATTGGCAACAGAAGAGGAAGTCAATAGCAGGGGCATTTTCTCTCTACCTGTAATAAAAATTTTCTGCCAGCGACTGTAAACAGTAAGAACTTCAGTGTTAGGCATGGGATGTCTGCTCACAACTTTTCAATATTTTACATTGGGAGGAGCACATGAACACAAATGTCAATATAAAATAACAGAGGCCTCCAGTAAGCAAGTTCGTGTGGATGGTGGCCTTGCACGGGCTCGAGGGAGTTGTTCATCGAAGGCTTGAATTCACTGTAATAAAATAAGAAAAAATGGGAAACATGGAAATAGATAAACAGCACACAAGTTCACTCAAGGCACACATTGATTTAGGTGAGTTGGGTTCTACCCAAAATAAAGTATAGCCTACAAAAATTGGTAATTTTTTTATTCCATTGCAAAAGAAAATTTTGACACTCAAAGGCTAAGTTGGAAGACAATAGGACTCATTGATCGTAGTCATGGAATAAAATATGGGTGATATTAGCAATATATCTGAATTTTCAATATCTCGATGCATCAGTATTCTACTGAATTGGATTCGTTTCTCGAATTTATTTGCAACGATTTTCAATATATTGTTATATATCCATCAATATAGCAGTTGTGATATAACCTTTTTATCATATTTTAATTCTTGGTCATAACCAAAAAGCCAACATAAAAAGACAAATTCAAGTGATAGGTGATTATGCGTTATCTAATACAATTTATTTTGAAACTAGTGCATTTCAAAACCATGGAATGTGTTCAGTTTTAATGGCTTAATTGTGTTATCAAAAAAGCCCTGATTTTAACTGCTCAATGTATTGCTACACCAAATCAATTGAGACAACATGTAAAAGAGAAACTTCAACCAATGTTTATCAACGAAAATAAAATATTGCGAGTTTAGTAGATCTCTTTTCCCTAAACTGTAATCCTTCTCTTATCACTTCCATGAAATATGGGCGTTATAATTCACCAGATCATATATGTGCTACGTTTGGCTGGTGAAAAGTTGTATTTGTATGAAGGGAAATGATATAAAAAAATCTAAAAAATGGACTTTATTTTTTCTCTGACTATTTGGGATGTTACAAAACCAAATATCTGTAGTCAAATACAACTTATGCAATGGACGATTATTTCACTTGAACTGATTTTTTTCAATCTCTTCGGGAACTATCACTATATAATACACGTGACCCAATGTTTCATTGTCCTTGTTCTTACAGTTTCTCGGAAAGCAAACAGTCTAGATAATAGAAACCTTATTTGGAATGACGCAAAACAACAATGGGTAACTTTCTTTATTAACATTTTCACAAACACTTTACGTGCAAAACTGAAACACAAGTTCCAAACAGGCTGCAAAAGACGAGTAGAGAGACATAAATATATAGAGAGAAAGTAGCGGGAGAAACCAACGAACATAAAACCCATTTTTTACCTCAAATCATCTGATGTTCATATGTTGGGGCCCCGGGGGCTGTTTGTTTATGCAGAAAAATATGTTCTACCGTGCGATCGGGGTTGCCCATGAGAGGCAGGGCAAACCTTGACATACCCTTCAGAGCCTTTGAGTTTGTTGGCCTTTCAGGTGGCGCCAGTATGGCCTCGTCCCTATTTTTTATTTTTTTTTCAAATGTCGAGGCCAACTTGTGCACAATTGGACTAATCTTGAAATTAAATGTAAGCAAGTCAAGTCGAGCTGAATAGTGAGTCATTTAAGTTTAGTTTGATAACCTGAACGAGTTTCATAATATGTTTAAGCTTGGCTTGTTTAATTTTCAAGATGAATTCAAACGAGTTTTAATCGAGCTGAACTCTAGTAACTTGATTTCTTTTAGTGCATTTAATTTTATTGAACCGAGTTCAAGCCGAGTTTAAAAAAATTTCAAATCGTAAAATGTGTTCAAGTTTAGTTTGTTTACATAACGAGTCGAGCTTGAGTAACTTTGTTCATTTTATAGCCTTATTTGTGTAGTCTCCCGTCCTGTACAAACCGAATAATTACCAAGCAAAGGCCCTGAGGTGGCCTCAAAGAGTTCATATCACTTAAGACTATGTTTGATATAAGGGAATGAAACTAAAATATGAATGGAATGAGAATAAGAATAGAATAAAATAAAATTATCATTCTTATTCCTTTGTTTGTTTGTTTAACGGAACAGAATGATTATTCTCATTATCTTATTTGATAAGACAAAATAATAAAGTTAGAATGAAATGAAATAGAATTTTAATTAAAAATTTAATATTATATAATATATAAAATATTAAAAGTATTATATATTATTTATTAAATATTATTAGGCATTTGGTAATTATGTAGTGGTGGAGGCAACGGTTAATGGTGGCGGTGGCGGTGGGTGGTGGTGCTAATAGTGATGGGCGGTGGTGGTGGCAGCGGCGATGGCGGTGGCGGTGGTGCAGTCTTGGCCCTTAAAAATTTGAGGACAATATCGCCCCAATAGTTGTGGGGGCTGGTACTTAGGGTAGCACAGCTGAGACAGTAGTGGCGGGTGTGGGCCCCGTTGGTCACGCCCATGAGGGGTTGTTAGTGCTGGTCGCCCCACCACACCCTTTTTGTCTCAGCAAACAAAAAAAAAAAGGAGGAATCCAAATAAAAAAGACTACTAGCAATCGAAACAGGAAGAATAGCAGGGACTTGCGACGGTGTTAAAAAAAAAAAGCTTATGAGAGCGTAGTCACTAAATTATAGGGGAAAAAAATAAAGTGTGTTTGCATATATATATATATATATATATGAACATTACATCGTTATTATCACGTTATGAGGTAAAACATAAAAAGAAAAAAAAAATGGCAAACTACAATTTCAGTCTGGTTGCATGGGTGGTGGCAACAGTGGTGGTAGATGGCGGCGGCGGTGGCAGTGAATGGTTAAGGGTGGTGATGGCGGCGGTGTTGGGGGTGATGGTTGGTGGTGGTGGTAGTGGCAACAGGTGGTGATTGATGGCTGCGATAGGTGGTAGTGGTGAGTGGTGGCGACAACAATGGATGGTGGTAATGGATGGTAAGGGAGGAGAGGGAAGAAGTTTTGGTTTAAAAATAAATACAAAAAAATAAAAGGTTTTTTTCCCAAAAGTTTTCAACTTTGTAAAATTGTTTTTGAATTACTAAAATAAAAAAATAAACATATATTTACCAAATTTTTTATATTTTTTTCAAGAAATATGAGAACATAAATGTTACGAAAATTTTGTTTTGTCATTCCACGAGAGAATTGAACGGTATTCCCACTTTTGAAAGAGAAAATAATCATTCCAACAAGATGTGAAAATGGTCATTCCTAAAGAATGACCATTCCAACTTTAAATAATAGTACCAAATAAGAGAATGAAAATGAAAGTGAAAATGGTTATTTCATTCAATTCCATTCTCTTGTATTAAATATAGTCTAAAAGGTTTCAAACTTGAGATTTTGGAAGGAACAAACTCCCAGACCTTGTTCCTGCATAGGGAAAGAGGGGCTTTGCTTGACTAGAATAAGAATCGAACCAATCCAGCTTTCATGGGGTAGCTTACTTTGAGTTTATTAGGGTTTTATAATGACAAACCCAATCAATTTAGTTCTGTTAAGGTCTCTGAAGTTAGTGTTTCTGATAGTCAAACCGAAACGGGAACTGATTATGTACATATGTCACGAATTTCCTAATTATCGGTTATTTTGTTTTAGATGAATATATTAGATCTTATGTAACATAAGTTGAACTGTTTGGGTTGCTTCGGTTGAATTTGATTTAATGAGATGACAGGTTCTTGGAATAAGAATTTAGAACTAACCAAGATGGATTTGGTTATACAGTTGGCACGACTGTGAACCAAACTAGTCCATGCACACTGACATTGGTAGTTCACTCCTATGTTAAGAGTGCATGTTGTGTTATGTTAAAGCTCTATTTTGGTCTATTTAGTGGCGACCCAAAAATTTCACCAAAGGGGCCAAGTAGACAATTTTTTTTTTAGTGGTTTTATTATACTACTTAAATTTAAACTTTATAGTAGGAGACCCATCAAATATAGAGAAGATAAAAATTATAATGAATGCAGTACCTAAAACTAAAAGCGCAACTTTCTAACTAAATTTGAAAGGGATAATTACTTGGATTCTAAAGAAAAAAGATAAAATTACTTAAGTTTTGGGAGAGACACTATAACTATTTTATTATAAATATTAAAAAAATTATAAGGTCCAAGAAAATTTTTTGAAACTTCCTTTTTATTTGGGTGGGGGTGGTGTGGTGGGGGAACGACAGCAATACACCTATTTTATCTCAAATACTAAAAAATATATTGGTGGCAAAAATATCGGCGGGACCGTGGCCCCCGCCCCCCACCCCAAGGTCCGATAGTGAGTCTATTTTTTTTTTTTTGCGTCTTTACTCTATTTTTGCCTCAGTAATACTATACAAGCAAAACTTTGGTTGTACCTTATTCTTGCTGATTACAAGCTCTGCTGAACAGATCATGCATGGGACGTCACCTCAACAAAATATTAGAGAAGCTAATCAAGTTGCCGATGGTCTTACAAAACAAATTGTGCTTAATATGAACTCTTTTTTTCTGAGGCTTAGTAGGAACTCTTTTGTAATATATCTCTATGTTCTAGTTTTGTGTTTGAATGTATGTTCTAGGACTTTTGTAATAAACAAGCACTTCTAAATCCAAACGCACACATATCATAGAAATTTAAACACCAAAATAAACAAATAAACTTTTTAAGTTTAATCTTTTTCGTATCTTAAGAAAGTTTAACACACATGGGTCACATGATTCACATCTAATTAAGTCAAAGAACTTCAAACCCAAACATATCCACTGGGCAAGCCGCTTGAAGTTCGAACTTATGCAAAAAGCTCCATTTGGTGTTTGGAAAAGGTGACGAAAAGAAAAATATACATATAAAAGATCATTGTATTTCTTCGCTTTCAATCAATTTATTAAAATTGTTAGAAATAAATAGGATTGTAAATGATTTGAGTCAATGTGTTCAAATTTTTCTTGTTTGTATCTTGAGTTGATTTAAAAAAATTCTAGCCAGTCAATAGTGAGTAGAGCTCAAGTAGATTTTAAAATTTTTTTTTTTAATATAGACTCAGAGTGCTTAAAAGTTTTTAAAACCAAATTCCGAGTTTAGAAAATTAAAAAACTTATATATGTTCAAGCTTAAACAATCTCAAACAAATTTCTAACAAGCCTAAGTGCAAAATGTGAGTCAACATAGTAGAAAAATGATAGCTAAAAGTAAAAATCTATTAAGTTTTTAGGAGTAAAATTAAATAAACAGAAAATTCATACAGAATGATGTATCTAAAAGAGAGTTTTTCATGTCAAAACAAAACACCTACTATGATGACTTTTAATTATAAAATTGTTACTACTACTTCATTCTGGTAGAAGTTTTTGTACAAAATTTCTGTAAAAATAGCAATTTTTAGTCTTTAATAATGTTCCCTTTTCCTCTCTATTTTTTTGAATAACTAAACAATAAAAAAAATAATTGTCTATATATTTTCTTTTCCTTTTTCAGCCCAAAAGAAAAAAATTTGTTGATTTATTAGTCTAATCTTCCAATGTAACACTTTCGTTATAAAACTGCACCTATAAGTAGATATAGGAACGAGATTTAAATTCATACATCATGAGTTCAAAACTTGACAATCTTTTAGAGTCAAGTAATGAGAGATTTATTTGTCGTGAATTTTCAAATCTTAACGTAAATAGCCTACTTTGATCAGACCGAAAAAAAATTAGTAGAGATGCACATAAATTGATTGAGACACACCTAATTGCATAACCAACCAACCAACCAAAAAACACCTAATTGCATAACCAACCAACCAAAAAACAAAAAAAAGAAAACTACACCCATAGTCCCAAGTGATTTGCTGGGCAGGACATAAGTTGCCTCGTCCAAAAAAAAAAAGAAGGGACGTAGGTTGGTCTCGCTTGTGGTTGCAAAGAGGGCAAGACCCATGTTCCTTGTTCATGTGACCGTCAACTTCTAACTGCTATGCTCTCAGTGGGGCCGGAGTTAGGTTTAGTTTAAGGCTTTAAGCTTGACTTGAGGAAGCGTTTGAGAAATCTTCGGATTTGCCGGCTCGTCCAGCCACGTAGGGGCTAGGGATGCCGCACAATGGTCATCCTTGTTAAGAAAATAATATCCTTTCATTGATAGGACAAGGACCCAATAATCACCCCCGAAACTGTAGCTAATTATATGATTAATTCATCTTTTCACATGTAATTAGATCATAAGAATGCTTTTCCTAGATTGCGTGCTTTGACTGCAAGTTGTATGACTATAAGGTTATTTACAACACTACATAAACTATAATTTAATATTATTAAATTTTTTTAAACTAATATTAATCTTATAAAATCAATTAACATTTTTGATTAACAATTCATTACAAAAATAAATTAAAAATTATTAAATGACTTGCATATATTAAAAGACATATAGTTTTATACATAAATTAATTTTATCTTATTATAATAATTATTTAATAACTGAAATATCATTTGAAATGATATATAAATATGAGGGTCATTAGACAACTATTACAAAAAAATAAGTTAATTTAGAAACAAAATTATACTTTTGTAAATATATATAAATCACGTGACAATTTTTCATCTATTTTTGTGACAAATTACTTAATATATTGCTAATAAATGTATTCAATGATATAAATTGAAGTTCAATAGTTTTATATTTCACATTTTAAAATTTAAGAAGACTTAGTAATACTAATTTATAGTACTGTAATTAATCCATAAATATATATATATATATATATATATCTTCATCTATGATTGTGTGATTGGATGATAAAAACCTTTGCCAGATTCATAGGTTGCGTGCTTTGACTCAGACTTCTGGTCCTTCTAGACTGCGCCATTCCAGTCAACCGATCCCGTCAACTCTCCCAAACCCCACCTTGCTTACTCTTTTTTCTTGTCTTTCTCAATCAAGATCCCAGTATAAAAAGTAGACACTCACTTCAAACCACTACAAAAAGATACAGAAGCAACCCATTAAAGAGATCAAGAACAATATTAACAGCGAAGGTTTTTCCATGGCGGCGGGTGCTAGTCATGAGCCAGTGAAAGTGGTCTACATCAGCACTCGTTACGTCGAAGCTGATCCATTGAGCTTCAAATCGGTGGTTCAGAGCCTTACCGGTAAGGACTCTGCCGTTGCATGGAAGGAAGAGAGCTCTTATACAGGTCAAAAGAGAAAAAAAGGCGGTGGCAACTGTCGTGGTGGTGGTGGTGATGGTGGTGGTGGAGGTTCAATTTTGGCTAAGGACTTGTCATCCAAGGATTTTGAGAGACTCTTGTTGGAGCTGCCTCCCATGGAGGAGTTGCAGTGGGTGTATTAGGAATTATTAGGAAACTGTATATGCATGGCAGCATATGTCAATGAGTCAATTAATGTATGTTGTTCACAAAGGTTTAGGGATATGATGATCCATATGGTCTTTGCTATATGAATACAAATAACTTTTTATGTTTTTGCACCTTTGAATTTGTTTCTGGAGATTGAAATGACCAAATCAGATATGCTAATTGATGAATTTGGACATGACAAACTTATCCAATGTCGTAAACCAGCTGAATGGAGCTGAGTAATGATTTTTCAAGTTTTGTTTGAAAATTTAAACAAACTTCAAAATATATTTAAGTTTGTCTTATTTAACATTATTTAAATTAATTTTAAATTAGTTTTAATCAAGCTGAGTTTAAACGATTTAATTTTTTTTATGCATATAAATTTATTAAACTGAGCTTAAAAAATTAATAAAATTTAAACTGAAATTAAATTTTACTTATTTGTATAACAAATTGATCTTAAATAAATTTTTAACTAGTTGAACTCGTGTAAATTGGATCAAGGTTGTTGTCCTGCAATTGTAAAACTTTTATGGGGAGAGATTTTCATTTTTTTTTTTGGGTTCTTGAGGATTGCCTAGTTTTCTTGTGACCCCACCCAGGCTTTGCTGCGGTCTTTATTGCTTTCTGGCCTGGTCATTGCAGTAATGTCTAACGAGTGGCTCAATCAAGACTCCCCCAGCAATCATGTGGACGAAAAGTTCACACGACATAATCCTGTTCTTTTGTTTTGTGGACATATCTAGCATAGTCCCTAGCTATTTTATGTCAAAAAAAAAAAAAAAATACCCATTGTCACAAGATTATGATAAAAGTTTCTTTACAAATTTTCCATTATATATAGTGAATACAATTAATATTATTCTTTTTATGAATGGTTATATAGATTTACTTTCTAAGTAAATTAAGTAAACTTCATGTATTGTGTGAATAATACACGGACAACAGAGAATCTAATAAGAGATTAAACTTGAGACCATATACTTAGCATGAAGTCCAACCAGCAATTAAACCATTTGGCCACCCTTGTGGTTGTATGATAGACTTGTCTAAAATATATTGGTTTTGAGTTTCACACTTATAGGTATGATGTAGGAAAGATGACAAAAGAAACAAAACAAAATTAATGGATTAGGGCTCTGAGGCCCAAGTTTAGTTGGCGATACATCATATATTATTGGACTCAAAGAGACTTTCTCCATGTTGAGGTACAGTGTTGGGCTAATGAAAGAGTTGCTCTTACCCCAAGTATCCTATGTTGTCATTCCCTCAGTGGGCTTTTCATCTCTACCAGAACTATCAGTGCAAAGCCTCATCTGGAGATGGTTCTTTTCCTTCTTCTTCTTGTTTGTTTATTTATTATTTATTCTCTCTCTCTCTCTCTCTCTCTCTCTCCTTGAGGAAGTTTTGGTTCCTTGACATTTTAATCTACGGACTATTAATTCTCCTCCCAAAAGGAAAAAGATGTGTCTGTCAGGTACCTTTTGGGCCACATTTGTTCATGGGAAAGTGTAAGGGTATAAGATCTTCCAAGAGAATAAATTTTGGGGTTACAAATCCCGAAGATAATTTTGTAATATTTTGACCTCCCGTCTTGAATTCCTGGATTGTGTATTGTCTTACCTATGTGATTATCTAATTACGTGTATACACCATAAAAGACTCTGTCTAAATTACTTATCCCAACTCTTTTTGTGCCCTGCTAATATATATATATATACATATATATAAATAAATAAAAGCCAGAAACCATGAGAACTTCGATTAGCTTTCTCTGGTTACTTTTGTTTGCCTAGCTAAGCTCTCTCTACAATTTTTTCTTCCTTCTCTTAGCAAGTGCTTGTTCTCTATTTTTTTATTTTTATTTTTAAGATAGGATTACCAAGTGCTTGTCAGACAGTTGAACTTTGCATGTTCTCATGGATGTGTATGCCTAGGACTAGGAGACAAGGATATCGAATATGTATTGTCCAAATATAGGAACTTGAAAACTGAGTTAAAGGGAAGACAAAAAGAAAAGTTGAGGTAACTAGGAAACTAGTCCAACTAGTCCATACATAATGTAAATGGTAAAATAAGATTTATGTAGTCCGCACCCAAATTGAAAACAAAGTTTTCGCTAGGTAAAATTGTGATTCACTTGGGCGTTTTCGTATCTTAAGAAATTAGGGTAAGAATTACCATGTTTCTTGGATTTAAAGATTCTCATCAAATCTTAAAGGCAAATTACACTAATAGTTTTTCTAATTTATCCTGTGTCTCAATTTGGTCCCCATAACATTAATTGTAACAAATTTACCTTTTAATTTGGAAAAATATACAAAATTAGTCCAATTAGTAACTGCCGTAGCTGAATTAGACAAAAAATGATCATATTTCTGATATGCGAGGGTATTTTGATAAATTCGCATCCTATTTCTTCTTCCAACTCCTCCCACTGGTCCACCGCACTTCCAACCAGCCATTACACCCCCCCCCCCCCCCCCCCCCCACCCCCCCCCCCCCCCCCCCCCCCCCCCCCCCCCCCCCCCCCCCCCCCTTTTCCTTCTCTGTGCCCCTCTCTCTCTCTCTCTCTCTCTTTCTCTCTGTGTCACCTCTCCCTCCCCCGACCACTCCCTCCTCTCCAGTCACCCCTGCTGCCCCCATCCCCTTCCTGGGGTTTTTAAATTAGGTTTGATATTTGGCAATCATGTTTTCTAATTTTGATTTGAAAATGCAGGGTTTCTAGTTTATGTTTTTAGCCAGCTTGTGCGTACTTCAATTAATATCGAGATCTGTTTAGTCTCCCGTTGTACACAAAAAATTAATTACTAGGTCAAAGGTCTTGGGAGAAACTCTTGTAGTTGACAAGAGTTGAACTTCTGACTTTTCTTTGAGAGGTCATGAGTTTTGACGAGTTAGGTTAGTCCAGTTGGTTTATTGCAATTTCTCTTTACAATTTATTTTTGTATGCTTTGAATTCCAAACGAATCTCTTGAAGGTTTGCCATTTACAAATCCAAACAAATGTTGAATTTTCCATCACGAGCAGCCCACATCCACCCTTGTGTAATAGATGCATATATTGTAATATTTCGAACTTCTATTATCTGAATCAATGTGAATTTTTTTAAATTCTATACTATTCTAATGCGGCCTTGGGTAGTCTCACTATTGGCTTGTCATGTACCCTAAATCCGCTTAGGTCGGATTATAGGGTGTAACATATATACATACACAAAATATATGTACCTACAGATACATTATATAAATATATTTATTATACACAATCATTGAATTTAAGGAATGAGAAATATGTAATGAACCAAGTCAGATAAATACTACTGAGGTTGTAGCCTTGTTGGCTTTAGCAAATGGGGTGAAACTCCTTGTTCCTATTCACGCAGTTACGAGTTTAAATTCGCTTGCAGTAATAGTCCTCATAAACCAGATGTTGCGATGAGGAGCCTCTGTTAGCTTGTGTATTGGTGGCCTGGGTTCAGCTATGCCTCACTTCTTCCTAGAGAGCCCAACGGGGTAGGGACTACTATAGTTACACTCAGACAGATAGTTATATTGGTTGCCCCCCTATTATTTTGCTAAGCCAAAACAAAAAAAAAAAAAAAGAAAAGAAAAAGAACCAAGTCAGATAAAGGAGGAGGAGATAGAAGGGTTGTGGATTGCAGACATGGTTATGGGTCTTGGTTTTAGAAAGAGTGAGAGAGCTGGGGAACTAAGTGAAAGGGAGAAGAGAGAGCTGGGTGTACCAAGTTAGAGAGAGAAAGAGAGAATGATATATAGTTACTGGAAAACTCATTTGAATGGGAAAGCGCGTTTCATAATGGGTTTTCAGTACCGGTACAAAACTCGTTTCAAAATTTAAAAAAAAAACATTTTAGAATTTCTTAGAAAACGCTTACAAAACTCTTAGGAAATGTTTCAGAAACTCTTATGAAACGTTTAAGAAATTCTTGGAATACTTAACAGAAACACTTGAGAAATTTAAGAAAAACGCTTAGGAAACTTTAATTATTAATTTTATATATTTTTTCCTTAAGTTTTAACTAGGTATCTATGAAATTATTTATATAGGTTTCTACTAAATTTTTCAAAAGTCTCCATTAAGTATTTTAAAGGTCTCCATTAAGCTTATTAAATATCTTCTTTGAGTTTTGCGAAAGCTTTCTAAAAAAATTCCTCCTATAAGTTTTTCAATAATGTCCTGCTTCCTGAATCTCCCTACATTTTTTGGATGCTCTTTCCGCTTCTGTTTCTCTTAATGTTTCTCGTTTTCGCTTTTCATTTTGCTAATTATGAAATGACAAAAAAAAAAAAAAAATAGTGAAGAAGATGGTGGGCTGATCCTGTGTGGTAAGATTCATTGCTTTCCAAGTGAAAGATGATAGTGGCAAAATATGGGTGGAGTATATAAATATCTATGTGAAAATTGTAATGACTTTACCATTGCACCCCTCACGTGAGGAGCGCTTGCACATTTTTTGTTTAATTTCCCAACTGCCGTTGTTAATTAGATTAATTGTGCATATTTTGTAAAATTAAAAGATAAAATTGTTATAATTGGAATTATAGAGACCAAATTAAAACACAAGGTAAACTATAGGGACGATCAGTGTAATTTTCCCAAATCTTAATTTATCATGACTATGAGAGATTCAAACTCCTAACTAACCTAGCATAAAAGCAAGAAAAAAAAAATGGTTTGAATAGTGGCAATAATTAAAATTAGAAAGGGATTGTATGAATAGATGAAATGGAAAGAGGAAAAGTAGGAACAGAGAAAGTAATTGGGAAACAGATAGATTCAGATGAAAAACGATAAATGGTCATCATAAATTTTCTAAACAAAACCCAATGTAAAAATATCTGTAAAAAGATAGAAGCCTATCGAATGGAAAAACATCTATTATTTGTAAAAATATTTACTTGGAAATTTTATTATTTTTTGTGGCTATCCAACATTAATGATAGACTAACATTAAGATATTATCCTATAAAGATGATTTTATTCTATTGTTTATTTTGTTAACTTAGCAATTTGATACATGGAAATTGTAATACCTAGAGAAGAAATCTGCAAGCTATAAAGAACACTTTTTTTTTTTTTTTTGTTATGTACGATGAAAAATGTAGTCTTAAGATTCCATACCTTAATTTCGACTCGTATCTGATATTAAAATTATGTCCCTTGAGATTTCTAATTCTCGCGCATCTGAATTCTCAAGAGTTCAGAATTATTATGTTATGTTTGGAGCCTAAATTTATCTAGGAAAAATAAAATGAAAAGAAAAAGGAGAAAAAAAAGTGAACAACATGCGATATTCTAAATTCTAACTTATTTCTTATTTATATTTTTTTACTTTCTACTTTCTCTAACAAACTAAACATATCATGTAATTTCCTATCTTTGTCCCTTTTCTTTTTCCTCGCTAAATCATTAATCCAAACAAAGCGTTAGGAGCTGAACTCCCAAAGATATGAACATACCTTTTTTTTAATTTTTTTTCTTTCTTTTGATAGAAAAAGAACAGACTCTTATTGAAATCTTCATTAAACTCTTATTAAGGTCTTAATCATAATTTATAATTGAACTCCTACTTTACGTGTGCCTGAACCCCCTATATGCACAGTACACTGGGGGACCATAGAACATGGAACAACTTTATGTCTACAGACTACAGCACTAGCAATAGCTTGATGAAGGTATGGCACAAAGAAACTCATCCTCTTCACAAACAGTACACAACTCTAAGACCAAAAATAAAAAATGAAAAAAAAAAACAGAAAGCAAAAGGGAAAAGAAGAAACCTATAGCTATAACCTTCCTTGCTTTTCATCTCTTCAATTCACTTATCTTATGATGTCACCTTTGGTGGAAAAAATGTTGCAAAATTTGGCATTCGATATGCCCTCCTTTTTGACAAATATGGAGCCATGTATGGTGGTTTCCAGTGTTACTAGCAGTTGAGATGCATTGTGATTCATTCAAAACCAACCCAAAAGCCCGTAATCAAACTGGTTCCAAAAACTATTCTCGACGAGACCACATTTAGTCAACTAGTTTATTTTCAAAACTTTTTTTTTATTTAGAAAATAGCTCAGTTTTAGGTACTAAAAAAATATGTTTTTTGAATTTTCAGAACTGCTTTCATTTGAAAATGATATTTTTTATGGTCTTGTTTTTTGTCCTTGAGAACATGAAAAAAGAGAAGTTTTTTTTTAGAACACGAAAACGAAAATGAAAACAAAAACAAAAACGGAATAGGGCCTAAAGAATCCCTGGAAAGAAGCATGTCCTTGAGCAAACACTCCCTAAGTTTGCAATGCTTACAAACCTCACAATATTCATGCACCTCTGATACTTTCCACTCTTTTTCTTCCATGATGCTCCCTTTTGTACATGAAAATGCCTTTAAGAAAAGCGTGTTCTTTATCTTCTTTATGATATCTATCTCAAACAAATATGAATCCTTTTCTTTTTCCTTTGAGGGCAAAAAGGAAAAGATAGAATCGACCAGCTAACATGGATATGGTGGTGTTCCAATTTAGTGATTTATTAAGAGAATGAAATAGTCCTTTTCCCTTTCTTGTTTCATTATTTAGAGGAGATAGAGAGGGAAAGAGAAATTGATATTTATAGTATGAACAATAGTGCACTAAATATTTATAATTTTTTACACACGCAGGCAGTAAAATGCGACACTTGTTATGAGCCTTGGTTTTTTTTTTTATTTTTTTATGTTATATCTAAACTCTAAAAGATGCAAAACGCATTTTAGTACTCCGCTCATGTAAATAAATTATACACCCTCAGTATATCAAAATAAACCTTATATGTTACTCGATATGGCTTATGAAAATGAGTGCTTTTCTCCAAGGTCCCTTTTTTGATGCTAACCTTTTTTTTTTTTTTATCTCTTTTACTAGTCAGATCACATGCATGGCCTGGGTAATGCCCCTTATTTTACTTAGAACTAAAGGGAATTTCTGGTCCAACTTGTCTCTCTTGCATGCCAAGAAATGAGATCTATAACACAACATTTGTAATGAAATTTATGTTTCATTTCAAAATAAAAGATAAACAAAAATAAAGAGAAATAAAGAACTCTGCATCATGAAGGAATGGAGACTCCACATATGGGATTTGAATCCTGAATCACTCCAAAGATGGTTGTATTTTAAGCTCTTACAAAAGACCGGGTATCGCGATTGAAGTATAAATTCTGTGAATACTAGAGTCGATTTTTTATGGCACTAGAAATGCAATCATTATACCTTAACTGGTTTGTCAGCCTTAATTTAGGATTGTACATGCCTTTTTAGTTATATTTTAGTATTAACTAAGTTTATTTTATTTTATTTTATTTATAGATTTTGAGCTTAAATTGGAGAATTTCGGATGCATTTCAGGCAAAGGTTTCAAGAGGATGCTATTAGCATACAAGTTGCTAAAGCTGTAGTACAAGCTGAAGCACGCAAAGCTGAAACTTTAAAAGGTCATATTTCTCAAATCAGAAGGGGTATCGGAGTCCATAATATATCGATTTCATGTAACTTTTCGAGAGCTATTCAAATAAATTGTTTGAAATACTGTTCGAATGGATTTTGAGGTCGTTCAAATGCCACTTTAAACGGGTAACTCGTTTGAAGTGTGTTAAGTATTTGAAGTACTATTCGAATGGTCTCCTCCCACCTTGAAACTTTTGAGGCTATTTTCACCATTTAATGCAGGTTTGATAACTGTTTGAAGTATCATTTGAAATATCTTCAAACCCATTCGAATGGGTTGCGAAAATTCTGACTTTTTGTAGCCTATTTAAGGTAGATTTGGGCCTAGTTTGGAAGGAGCTTTTCCTTTTACTAGTTTTAAGGTTTCTTTGAGAGATTTAGGAGTATATTAGAGAAGAAATTTACATAGTTTTCATAATTTTTCAATCCATGTAATCAGACTTAGTCTTCTAATATACAATTTTGCATTATTTACAATGTTTTTGAGTAGCTAGATCTCATCTTGAGATGAACAATGGAGGTAAATTGAATTTCAATGTTTAAATTTTCTTCTTAATTCTTTAGGATCAAATCTTAAACATTTATAAAAATTTAGATGTTTGACTATGTTCAGTAATATTTATGTATAAACCTGTGTTCAGCATATGCATTGCACAAATCGATGGTATGCATATTTGATTCTAAAATTGCTTCAATTTAGAGTAGATATTTGTGAAAACCTAGATTAATGATTATGCTTGGCAATAAATTGATGGTATGTATCTATGATTCTAAACTTGATTTATTCCAAGTTTGATTGTTAAAAAATAATTATTTTTATCGCAAAATCTTTCAAATCAAAGATTCACGACACAGTTAATGATTTGAGTCATAAAAAACCTCCATTGAAATTTTGGGTGAAACAATTAATTGGATCAATTGGTTTCAAGACTTATTTTTATTAATTTAGAATTATTTTCATAGTTTAGCTTAGAATAATCAAATTCTTTCTCAACACTATTTTCTTTTTATTTTATTAGAGTATTTTCTTGGGATTTTTGAACCAAAATGAGTTTTCCTGAATGCGCTAACCGTCTTCCTTGTAGATCGATCTCAGAATTCACCGAGTAATTATTACTGCATCATAACCTCACACTGATAAATATCAATCGCACTATTTTGGAATGATTAGTTTTCCTTAAGGATTGAGCCAAATATAGGTTATAGCACTCAACTCACACTAAACTATCCTAAATTGAATTACAAATGAAATGACATAGAGCCAAAAGTAGACAAAAAATCTTTAAGTGTTTGAGAATAGTTTGTTGAGCTATTAATGCAATGCAACTAGCAACAATTAACAACTAGGCAAATAATCAAATGAGATTTTAAGACAATTAAAAAGAGTTTGAATACAATTGATCCAATCTACCAAGTTCAATAATTATTTCAATGGAGGATTTGTTAACTCAAATCAAGGATCACTTCATGGATCCTTGATTCGAAAGATTTAGACCATAAAATCTTCAATTCACACTTAATTAAGAATAAAATTGTAATCCATTGCTAGAATCATAGAAACAAACTATGGATTTGTGCAATTCCTATACCAACTGAAGAATTGTGCATAGGAGTTACCAAATTGTGTTATGAATCTAAATTTCCTTATAGATCCAAACTCAATTAAGAAGAATACTAGAAATCATAAGATAGATCATTGAAATCTAGTTAACTCCATTGAAATCTTTGAAAATCCTTGATATATCTTCACAATTGCATTCAAATAGGGACTTAACTACTTGATTCCATCATATAAAGCATGAAGAAGTATAGATCTAACATTACTTGAATGAAATTCTAGTGTTTGGTTACAAGAAAAGTGAAGGAAGATGCAAGAAAGTAAATGATAGGAAAATCTATTTTCTCTCTTTAGAAAGACTCCTAGTACAATATATCTAAAATATCTAAGAACAAAAATGAGAGATATCCCCTATAAAAATGCTTAAAACAGCCTTTTATACGTTGAACAAAAATAGGAATCCGTCAGGCAAGCACTTGCCCAAGCTACTGATCGCTTGGCTAAGCGTTCGGCTAACGCTTCTGATTCACTCGGTGAAATTAGCTCTTTAAAGTTAACACTCCTGAATCAAACGACTATATTGGCTTGTAGATCAAGTGATTGTCGCGCTCAGATTTTTCGCACTCGAGGCATATACACACAAGCGGAAAATACTGTACTCTCCGTTAGAACTCACCCTCCTAGAAGAATGAGTGCTACTAGGTTTGAATGGAAAGTTGATTTAAATAAAGGACCTTTGAAAAATAATTCGGAGTCACCACCTAACTTGATTAAGGTGAGTTAGGTCACCTAAAAACTAAGCGCAATCCGAAGACTACACTTAGGGTTTTTGAAAACGATTTTGAAAATACTTCCTTAAGAGAGGGTTTTTAGGAAAATAGGTTGTTTGGCAACCTTTGGAAAATATGTAAGACCTTTTTTTTGAAAATAACTCCATTTGGTCCTTGAAAACAATGATCCAGGTTCGGAGGTTGGTTACATGTAGGGAAGAGACACTAAGCCATCACCCTACCCCACTCTTGCGGTACCTATAAGTTTATTTACCCTAGATTCATCTATCAAAGTCTTTAATTAATATATGTTTAAAACTATCCACTTTAGAAAAGAATGTTTAAAAAGAAATTATCATGATGCATGATATGAAAATGCAAGAATAATATTTGATTTGAAAAGAACTTGATTTGATTTGGAAAAGAGATTTGAAAAGATAGATTTGATTTTGAAAGAAAGTTTTAGAGATTGGAAATAGAGATTTGGAAATAGAAATTTGGAATTGGAAGTTTGAAATAGATTATGGAATTTGAAGTTGGAAATGTTGACTCAAGGTTGACCCTATGTTGATTTTGATGATAACTAAACCTTATGTTATTTTATTAATGAATCTACTTAGTGTGCATATTAACAAAATTCATAATTTAGACTTAAAGTTCAATCTTAAGTCTAATACATGTCAAAGAGAATGCACAACAAATTCAAGATCAAGCAATAAACTCCAAGAGCTATGCAATGAACCAAACAGAGGATTGAGACCTATCTCTATTTCAAACAAATGTTCTACATTTGAAGAGATTGAATGTGTTCAAATGAAGCTTCTATCAAGTATACATAGACTCAATGAAGATTGATTTGCACTCAAGAAAAATTGAAGACTTCATCCGAATGTGCAAAGATCAGTTGAAGATGAATTAATTGTTGAAGATATTGAAAATGCTCAAGAGAAGACTTCATCAAGCTTGCAAAGATCAATTCCAAATTATATGATTGAAGTTGCCTGAGAAGAAGATTTACAATGATTGTCTGATTTCTACATGGAATTTAAGTGAAGAATTCTTCTATAATATAAAGAATCAATGAAGACTAGATGTATGAAGAGATTTCATCAAGTTTGCAAAAGTCTCATTGAAGTGATTTTAAAGAAGAAAGAAGAATTGCTAGCAAAGAGAAGAACTCGGCAATGAAACATTTTGAAGCTCTACATAATTGAGGAAACTTGGCATTGAAAGAAATAATGAAAGAAGAAGCTTTGCAAATAAAGAAGAAAAGATCAACCTTGATGTAAGAAGAAAAGATCAACATTGTTATGAAAAGCAGACTCATGAAGTCAGTGAACAACATCTGGTAAATGCAGAAGCAAAAAGTGTTGACTCCACAATCCTGGAGTCTATTCCTTGAATATAACGGCTAGTTTTTCTAATGTTATAACGGACTGGACGTGTATTAAATGAACACAACAACCTCCAACGGATGAAATCAATACAAGGGTTTATATACAAGCCTCCAATTGCATTTATAACTAAGGAATCAAAGAGATAAGAGATAAAAACAAGTTTTCATTGACTGATCAAGCCTGATATTCCTGAACATTCTTCCTATTTTCTATTGTGAGCTTTGATTGTAAAATCTACTCTTGCTAGAGAGTGTGTTAGTTACTTGTATACTTTTATACACCTGTAAGAGAGAGTTTGAGAGTGTTGAGTCAAGGTTGATCCTTGTTGACTCAAGGTTAATTCCCATGTTGATTTTGATGATAACTAAACCTTGTGTTATGTTACTAATGAATCTACTTAGTGTGCAGATTAACAAAGTCCATAGCTTAGACTTAAAGTTGAATCTTAAGTCTAATACATGTCAAGAAGAATGCACAATTGAGCAGACAATGCCCGAGCATGACCATGCTAAGCACTGCCGAGCAGAGGGCACATCCAAGTAGACAATGCCCGAGCATGACCATGCCAAGCACTGTCGAGCAGAGGGCACAACCGAGCAAACAATGCCCGAGCATGACCATGCCAAGCACTGCTGAGCAGTGACCACAACCGAGCAGACAATGGCCGACCACGACTAAACAGACCATGGCCGACCGTGACCATAACTGAGCAGACAATGGCCGACCACGACCATGGCCGACCATGACTGAGCAGACCATGGCCGACTGTGACCATGACCAAGTAGACCATGGCCGACCGTGGCCATGACCGAGTAGACCATAGTTGAGAAAGACCTGCCGAGCACTGACCTGCTGAGCATGACCATGCCGAGCATGATCGAGCTGGCCATACGCCGAGCATGATCGAGCTGGCCATAGTTGAGCAGACTTGCCGAGCATGACCTGCTGAGCAAGACCTACTGAGCACGACCATGCCGAGCATGATCGAGCTAGCCATACCCCGAGCAGACCTTGTGGGACGGTGCCGATCATTCTCGCTCACCTGCCACGCTAGTGGGGGCACTGACAACCTAATCATGATAGCGTGCTCGGTCGACTCATTTACACAGAAGCAAAAAGGTCTAGAGACAAATTGAACAGTGAGGGGACTCATGGAAATAATGTGTCGCCTCTTGAACACAGAAACAAAAAGTTTGGAGACCAAGTAGGCAATGAGTGGACACATTATAATGAAGAATCACCTCATGTTGTCAGACGTAAAGGCTTGAAGACGACATGATCAATGAGCGGACACATGAAGGCGAAGTGTCGCCTCTTGCTAGTAGAATTAAAAATGCTTGAAGTTTAAATGATCAATGAGTGGACACCTGAAGCAGAAGTGTCGCCTCATGACAGTAGAAGCCTAAGATGAAGAAGACAAATGAACAAGGAGTCGCCTCATCAACATGAAGAGGGGACTCATGAACTCAGTGAACATCGTCTAGTAAATGCAGAAGCAGGAAGTGTCGACTCCACAGACCTAGAGCCGACTCCCTCTGATATAACGGTTATTTTTCTGAACGTTATAATGGATTGGATGTGCATTAATGATACCCAACCACCTCCAACGGATGGAATCAATGCAAGGGTATATATACTAGCCTCCAACTGCATTTATACACAAGAATCAAGAGGAAGAAACAACAAGAGACAAGAATCACTGATTAACCTGATATTCCTGAACATTCTTTCTATTTTATTCTTGAGTGAGCTTTGAATGTAAAATCTACTCTTAGTAGAGAGTGAGTTGTATACTTCTATACACTTGTAATTGAGAGTTTAGAGAGTTCTCTTGTGAAAGCAAAACTCTTGTAAAGTTTGAGTAGAGCTTAGACAAAATCACTTGGAAATTGAAGAGCTCGGTGAGGAGTTCTTTGTAGAGTGAGCTGAGCACTTTGTCAATCAGCAACCCATCTTGTAATAGGTGATTACATAGTGGAAGAAGACTTCAAGGAGGTCTTGGAGTGAGGACGTAGACCACGGTTTGTGGTTGAATCTCGGTAAATCTGTATCTCTTCTATTGCTCTGTTTTCTTTGCTTCTATTGATTACATTGCTTTGCACATAGATTAATCACTGCTATATTATTTAGATTAATTTTAATTAATCTTAACTTGTCTTATTCTTCGAAAGAAACCTAATTCACCCCCCTTTTGGGTTGCCTATTGGACCAACAAAGAGTTCTCTTGAGAAAGAAAAACTCTTGTAAGTTTAAGTGGAGCTTGGACAAAACCACTTGGTGGCTGAAGAACTCGGTGAGGAGTTCTTGTGTATAATGAGCTGAGCACTTTGTCAATCAACAGCCCATTTGTAATTGGTGATTACATAGTAGAAGAAGACTTCAAAGAGGTTTTGGGGTGAGGACGTAGACCACGATTTGTGGTTGAACCTCGGTAAATCGGTGTGTTCTTTCTATTACTTTGTTTTCTTTACTTTTACTGATTACATTGCATTATATATAGATTGCTCACTGTTACATTGCTTAGATTAATTTTAATTAATCTTAATTGCCCTTAATCTTTGAAAAACCCAATTCACCCCTCCTCTTGGGTTGCCTTTTGGGCCAACAGGAAAAAAGTTGTGGAATTGGAGATTTGAAAAAAATTTTGATCACACCCATGAGGGTTGCCTACATATCCTTTTTGAGGAATCAGGTCAGTCGTAGTTCAGACAAGAGTCCGATAAAAAATAAAAGATTTTGATTTGAACTTAGAACAGAAGATTTGAAAAATGATTTGATTTGAACTTAGAATAGAGGATTGGAAATTGGAATTTGAAATTGAAAGGATTGGACTTTGATCTTTGATTGGAAGATTTGAAAGGATTGATTTTGAAAAACTTGGTTTCAGGAAATTTAGGCTTAGGAAAGATGGAACTTAGGAAAGATTTGAGATTTAAGAAAGATTTAACTTGAATGTTGGACTTGGAATATTAGGGAAAGATTGGATTTAGGAAAGGTTCGAATTAGAAAAGTTTCAAAATAGGAAAGCTTCGTTTTAGGAAAGTTTCATTTTAGGAAAGTTTTCGAATTAGGAAAGTTTTGAAATAAGAAAGGTTTCGAAAGTTTCAATTTAGAAAAGTTTTGAAATAGGAAAGGTTTCGATTTAGGAAGGTTTTTGATTTAGGAAAGTTTTTGTTTTAGGGAAGTTTCGAATTTGGAAAGATTTAAAATTTAGGAAGATTTGAAATTAGAAAGATTTGAAAAGTTAGATTTGGAAAAGGTATAGAATTTAGGAAAGGTTAGAATTAGGAAGATTAAAAAGTTTAAAGTTTAAGGGAAGATTTAAAAGTTTAATTTTTAGAAACTTAAGGTTTAGGAAAGTATGAGATTAGGAAGGATTGGAATTAGGAAAGATTTGGATTTGAAAGGATTGAGGATTCCTATTTCCTAAAACAAAAGATTGGATTTTGTTTCTAAAAAGAGATGTTTTGATTTTGTTTCTAAAAATGGAGGATTGGATTTAGTTTTCTAAATATGGAGATTGAATTTGGTTTCCTAAAGGGAAGATTGAATTTGGTATGGATTTGAAAGGTGAAGTTGTTGAGTCAATGCATTGATTTTGATGATAACAAAACATGGTTAAATGATCTAATAATTCTACTTAGTGTGCAGATGAATTATTAATTAGATCTTGACTTGAAACTTATCATAATAGAGGATTTATGATGCAAAGATTTGAATAAAGAATGAAAAGCATGATGAAGTGATGTATTCTACAAAGCTGATATTATAAGAAGAAAAAGAAATCTCAAGTTGATGAAAATCCTAGATTGAAGATTGATAAGCATGAAAGAATAGCATATTCAACAATGGTGATTTTATAAGAGAATGAAGATGATGGATATCAAAGAAGAAGAATGAAAATGATCAAACTTTTGATTTAAAAGATTGAAGACTTTGAAGACTTGAAGATATCTTGCAAGAATGGAAAAAGAAGAGACCAACTCAAAAACATAAAAGCTTTCTTGAAATATTTAAAGATGTCTTGAAGACATGGAAGGAATCACAAGACTTGGAAAGCTTTCTTGGAAGAGTTGTTGAAGTCCATGGAGAAGCCATATTGATTGAAGAAATGAAGATTCTAAGTCATGGAAGCTCTCTTGAAGATCTTGAAGAAGACTTGAATCAATGGATGAAGCTATGATGATGGAAGAGCTCTACAAGTGATGAAAATGAAGAAAATTCACCTTAAATGGATTGAAAATATTCTTGGAGTCATCTAACCTTGAAGAAGTGTTTGCAAGCTTTAAAAAGCCTATTTAGATGTTCCTTGAAGAGATTGGAAGCTTTGGAAAAGAATGAAGAAAAGTTGCAAAAATATGGGTTTTGGTAAAAAGAGTCGACCCCTCAAGCAAAAAGAGTCGACTCATTCGAACAGAGCCTTGGATTTGTGCTGGAGACTCAAAAGAGTCGACTCCTGGCCAAAAAGAGTCGACTCATTGCAATAGAGAACAAAAATTCTGCAGACAGCTTAAAAGAGTCGACTCCTGGGACAAAAGAGTCGACTCATTTGGACAGTGACTTGAACAATCTGCTGAAATGCAAAAAGAGTCGACTCATTGTGAAAAGAGTCGACCCCTAGACCGTAACGGCTAGTTTTCTGACAGACGGTATGGGCAAAAATGCAACCAAATCTTCTCCCATACTTCTCCAACGGCTAGAATCGATCCATACCTATATATATGAGATAGATACAGCTTCAAATAAGAAGAAAAGGGCAATCATACCATTCATATCAAGTGCTTGAAGCTGAAAATCACCTGCACCTCACTGCCACATACTTTTGCTGAGTGTTTAAAGTTATCCATTGAGTTGTATTTGTTGATATACTCACTAGGAGAGTTAATCTTTGTATAATCTTTATTCATTCTCATTTGGGTGGGTTTGTAACCTTGTAAGTTTGAGTGTTCTTGGGAAAAACACTTGTAAGTTTGAGAGAAGCTTGGACAAAATCTCTTGGGTTTTGAAAGCTTGGGAAGAAGCTTTTGTAAGAGTGAGCTGGGCACTCGTGGCACAACCAGCAGCTGTGTAAGGAGTATTGCATAGTGGAATTCCTTGGAAAGGATCGAAGAAGAGAGGACGTAGGCAAGGTTAGCCGAACCTCTATAAATCTGGTGCATATCTCTTCTGCTTCTGTTTTGCTTACTTGCTCACTATACATGCTTGCAAATACTTGTATTAATGTACACTTCATTTGCTTGATACATATACTTTGATTATTTGTTACTAAAATACATAAACTATTTTTAGTTGCAATTCTTGTTATAAATTCTATAAAACCCAATTCACCCCCCCCCTTTTGGGTTGCTTACTTGGGCCAACAGAAGTTTTAGAAATCCTAAATTTGGAAGATTATAGTTTTGATGTAGAAAATAGATTTTGGAAACCTAGGATTTAGATGTAAAGAAAGAGATTTTGGAAACCTAGGTTTTGAGGCAAGATTGAAAATCATGTTTTAAGAAGGGAAATTAGAGTTTCCTAATTGTTGGCTCTAGGGTTTAACTTGGACTCTAGGAAAAGGGATTTTTGAAAAGTGAGTTTTTGAAAGGAAATCTTAGAAAGGAGTTTTTAGAAAGTGAATTTCGAAGAGAGTGTTTTTGGAAAGAGAATTTTTGGAAGGAGATCTTAAAAAAAAGTTTTTGAAAAAAGATTTTTGGAAAGAGTTTTTAAAGATTCTAGGGAATGTTTCTAGAAAGTGAATGTTAAAGGGGGCGTTTTGGAAAGAAGGTTTTAGGAAAGTGAGTTTTGTGAAGGGAAGTTTTAGAAAACAACTTTGAAAAGGAAATTTGAAAAGGAGCTTTGAAGAGAATTTTTTAAAAGTGTATTAGAAAAGAGATTTTTTTTTGTAGAAAGAGAGATTTAAAAAGAGAGTTTTTAGAAAGTATATAAAATATCTCACTCTCCTAAAGGGATTCTAACCATAAGAAGGTTAGAACTACTCTAAGATAGTGGTTTTGAAAACAACAACGATTTGAAAATATGGACCATATTGGTCACGTTAAATGTAACACTTTCCTAAAGCAACCCTAACCATGAAAATACTAGAATCACCTTAGGATTGTGATTTTGAAAACAAGTTTTGGAGAAGAAGATTTTAACACAAACTTTGAAAATGATTTTAATGCAAGTTTTGAAAACAAGTTTGAAAACGGATTTTGGAGAGATGCATGATCATGATATGCACAATGCAAGTTGGGGGTTGTGAACATACAAGGTTAAGGATTCACCACTAATCAAAGGAGCCGAACCCACGTGGTCTCCGGTTAGACTAAAAGAAAGCCCCCGACACGGTGACCTCCAATAGCCTAATCCTACACATGGACTGGGAAGTCCCTTGTTTTAAGCATGCAAGAAAAAGGAGGAAGAAGATGGGGGATTAAAGTAGAAAAAAATCCAAGTGGATTCGAAGGGAGAAGAGAGGGGGGGGGGGAAGATGCATAAACTTAAATATAGAGCCTACCTTGTATCTTCTTTATTTTACTTTGCTTTGCACACTTTGTTTTTCTTGCTTTGCTTCAGTCTTTGCTTCAGTCTTCGTCTTGATCTTTGAGAGCTTCAGATTGCAGCACTTCAAGTCTTCAATGGAGGTTTTGGAGGCTAGTATGTGAGTGTATATGAGCTAGGGTTTGTGTATGGGGGCTAGGGTTTGGAAAACCTAAAGCGAATTAGGGTTTAGGGAGGCTACGAGCTCTGTATATCGAAGAGTAGGGTTTTTAGACTGAGTTTGCGGACCTATTTCACACTAGAAGAGGCTCTGTATTTATAGAGAGAAAAATAACCTGGAGCCTGTTGTAGTGGCGCTAAGCTAAAGAACACATTGAGTGGTGCCAGGCCAATATTTGGCTTGGCGCCACTACTAATGGCGCCAGCCACTTAGGAAAGCTTTTAAGTCGGTAAGCAACGTATCTTCAAAAGATTTGGGCGCCTATATTAGTGACTACCATGCAATTTTTAGTTTGGTTTCACTAGGAGTGACTCCTGAAGGTCCGGGAATGATTTAAAGGGACCGGGAATGACCTAGAAGGCCGAAAAGGGACAGGAACCCTTAGAATAGGGTCCCGGGGGTAACAGACTTGAAGAATGATGTCAAGATGTGTTGGAAGGGTTGATCGGGCCATTAGGGGCAAAACGGTCAACCGGGCCGGAAAGCTACCGAGACGGACTCAAAATGTCCTGAAAAGACTTGAGGTTTGGAAACATTATTTAGAATGTTCCCAAAAGTTACCGGTTTGATATCCAGAGCCGGTGTGGTTGGAAAAGGCGACCGGCCCACTAGGGGCAAAACAGTCATTTTGTACTGGGTTTGTCGGAATTGACTCGGAATGATCCGGAAAGATAATGAAAGGTCGAGAATACTATAAAAAGCATTCTCAGGAGGTTACCGGTTTGATACCCAGAGCCGGTGTGGTTCCCGGGGCGTTCGAATGCCTTGGGGCAAAATGATCATCTTAACCGAAAAGTCTCAGAATTCGCCTGAAACTAACTAGAAGACACCTAATCATGCTGGATTGCCTCTAAGACAATCTTAGAAAGGTGGACTTATCATTCTGAGGACTTAGGTACTTTCTCGAGAAATATGCCAGAAATGGCCTTAGGGGCAGTTTGGTCATTTTTCATCGGAGTGGGCTAACATGCACTGGCGTTGACATGGGTTTTGAGTGTTTCCGCCACTCTGACGATTGCGATGTTTATGAGTACTTTTGCTACTTTGATGGCTCGCGATCATTTCCGAGACTACCTGATCTCAGGAAGTTGCTAAATAGACTTAACGCTTGGGGAATCAACTTTCTCGAAAGGCGTGCCAAAACGAACATTTCTGCATTAGCGGGCTAGCAGGCGCCATCTCAAGGACTTGAGGTCTCGTCCCGGTTAACGGATTTAAAGGGACTTACTGTTTCGAAGAACTTTCTTTGAAAAACATGCCGGACAAGATGGATTTACCACATTGAGGAATCAATTTTCTCGAGGGACGGATTGGAATTTGGAATTGGACTCGAAGTTTGATTGGAATTGGATTTGAAAAGGGGACTTATCGTCTTCGAGAAGACGTGCCCATTGGAATTGGACCGAGCAATGCCCCCAAGGGTATTTTGATCATTTTGTCTTTATTTGGGCTCAGCGGGCCCCTAAAGCGATGGATTGACTAGATTAGGATTGAAAAATTGAGTTGACTCAAAGTATGTCTATATTAACTTGAATACAAGTCTGGACGGATTGAAGACTGCCGAATCGGCAAAAATGGGGTGCTTACAGTGATCGGTGGGTTTTTTCAGATGTTTGAGTGCTCGGTGAGTTTGGCGATCGCTCGATCGAGTCCTCGGTGAGTTAGGCTATCGCTCGGTGATGCACTTCTTGGTCCTTTCTTCTACAATTAAGTTTCATTCCCTGCAATTAAATTAAATAAACATGTTTAGAGCAATTTAAGGATAAAATACTAATTTAATACCTAAATTAGAGCTAACAATCTACTAATTAGGTGATTGAGATTACACTTTTGGAGTGTAATCACACCCCTCAACTTAGCTTTTTGTTATTCCCTAGCAAAATCTACAACTAAAGCAAGTATGTACAAAAGAAAATTTTCACTTTCGTAGGAGTCACGGATGCATTTAGCTTATGCATCAAGCCTTTAAATCCCTAGGTTACCTTTTATGGACAAGTGATATCTCGTGAGGGTTTTTAGCGATGATACCTACAAACATTCCTTTGTGAATTGCAATTGGAGATAAGAATAAGGAGAATATACATAATCTATTTCAAGAAAACATTAGATATCACTCTTATCCCCTAACACATACAAAAATATGGAATCATTCATACAAAAGAGAGGTTCAAGTGTGTGGGTGAAAAAATCATGCTAAATAACACAAATGAGACTTATATAAATCTAAACATTTAAGTTTTGATTTAACAACTCACTGGACATACACTCACAAAGAAAAACCCACATGGCTCTCACAATAGTATGTTTAATAATAAAGTAAATGTAAAAGAAAATCAAGTGAACATACCAATTACCAAAACCCGAAAAGATATAAGTGTGTCTACCTAGCATAACTTCATGAAAGAATATTCATAAATGAGCATTGATTCAAAGAAGTTAGCAAGTAATGACTTATACTTTAATAAAATCCTCAATCAAGCACAATTAGGATCAACTAAGCCTTTTTTGGGTAGAAAGTTAACTTTGAAGGTACAAGAGAGAAGGTTAAGGAGGATAGAAACAAGTAAGTCATGTGTGATCAAGGTATGCAATGATGAATGACTAAGCAACTCCAACTGTTCCCCTTTTCAAACTTAAAACATTCTTTTAAGCATTTTGCTCTTTTTTGCATACTTTTCAACTTGATGACTTTTCTTTATTTTTTTCTTCTTTTTTTATTTTGCTTCTTTTGTTTTTATTTTGTTGATGTTCCCTTTGCATTCAATATTTTCAACTTCACAATATGCTCTTTTTTTATTCAACTCCCCAATCAATCTCTTTCTTTTATTTGTTTTCTTTATTTATTCAATGCCTCAACATAGTATACTCTTTTCAACAAATGCATCACTTTGTAAGTACAAGATAGGAAGTAGCATTACTTTGCATTTCAACAAAAGAATGAAGAAAATCGATCAAAGAGGGTTAAACGAACATATGACTTTATAATGGGAAACTCATGGCTATCAAGAAGAATAAGTGCTTAGAATCATATTCCAAAATACACAACCATATAATTAAGTGTCAACATCTAGGTCAATATTCAACTCATAAATCAAATGTAAGTATAATGAAGCTATTAAAGAAAATGAGGGTGAATAATTAATCTTTGAATAAATGTAATCACTTCAAAAAATGATGAATGCTCTAAAGCTTACAAGGGAAAAATCTCCACTATCATAAGGATGGCAATACAAGAGATAGCATAAATGATGTTATAAAGCATAATTGTATGCAATGATGTAATCCCCTCTACTAATGCATGAATAAAATAAAACCCACAATGTGTTAGGTGTAAAGAGTGAATCAACGTTAACTTGAGTAAAGATACATGCAAAAAGATTCCTATCTTCTAATCTCAAGTGACACTTTTACAAGTAATGTTATGGTACTTCAAAAATAAAGAGTTCACATATCCATCATGAGTTACTAGAAATCAATATGAAAAGTGTTGAGAATTTATACTAAAAGACATACTTTGTGTAATGGCTTTAATATTTATTAATAAATTAGTTATTCTATTTTGATGAGAATTTGTGTGAGTAATATTTGCATTGCGTTGTTTATTTAATGATTATGTATGTGTGTCTCTTATTCTATATAGTAGATGATTTGGTGTGTAGAGTATGGCTTACACACGGAAGATCAGATCATCGGTTCTTATGGAATATAAACTTATCATTCACTATCTTAGATGGAAATAGACACACAGTAGAACTGTAGTACAAGATTTTAATAGGTCTATCTTGACTATGGGGAACAGTATAGTTCCAACTCCTTCTACTAGTATACTTTGTGTATATTGAATAGAACCGTGTTGAGGTAATTGTTTTTATACTGACTATATAAAACAATTAATACCTCATGATTATTATGAGTGCTTATGCTCTTAATCATAATATAATAAATAGACACGTGCATGTAGTGTTTATTGTTTTGACTTGCAGAAGAGTGAGATTCTTTGTGCATCAATAAACTCAGTGAGTTGGACAATAGCATTACCGTATGGTGAATATTAATTATTGATGGAATCCACGTCCCGATATAGGGATTGATGATACTTCATTGAGAAAGTTTATAAGTTTTGATTATGTCAAACCCTGCAAGTAGATTATGAATCCGACATATCAAATAAGTTAAGTGGAAGGTCTCAGGAAATTAAATAAGTTTATTAAATTTAATTATCAGTAATTTAATTTAATAGATGGGTATCTGTAATCTTAACATGGGGAGATAAATAAGCATTTAATAATATGGAGCTCGAAATATAATTCCTAGTATAATAGGAAGTGCAATTATAATTCATTAGTGCTATAAATTATAATTTACGTAAATAAGAATTATTCTTGGTTGGATTAGAAATCCTTATTTGTGTAGAAAGTCATAGTTATACTAATCCTATGGTCCATGTTGTAGCTTTTATATATACGCGCTCTAAGAGCTGCTAGGGTTACACTTTTTTACTCATAGTCGAGAGATATACGTTTTTGTGAGAAAGAGAAACCATAGCAGCGGCGAGCCCACTCTCTGTAAAGTAAGGCATGTGCGAGAAATACAACAGAAATCCGAAGGTTGAGTTCGAGTAGTTATTTCGCACTTGTTGGTGATATTTGTTATTTCGGATCAAACCAGAGAGATCTCGAAGGTATGATTCCAATCACGTAGATTAGGCTATGCTAATCATATTAGAATTTTTGGTAGTATATGTATACACTATAGTTAGGTCGTGAAAAATTTCGCAGTCCCCAACAAAAAGTACATTGATAAATGTGCTAAAACAATAAAAGAACGATACCGAGACCATACAATACCCAAGTCCTTACCAAATGGTACAAATGATCGAATGATAACAATGTTATATTGCACCTGTAACTGTACAATCCATATATAAAAGATATGGGTAATATATAGAAAGATATACAATAATGCTAAAAAATGACATCCAATATGAACAATAGAGTGAATATAGGTTGTAGTACTCAACTCACAATAAACTATTCTAAATTGAATTGCAAATGAAATGAAATTGAACTAAAAGTAAACAAAAAATCTTTAGGTTTTTGAGATAGTTTGTAAAGCTACTAATGCAATATAATTGAAAACAATTAACAACTAGGCAAGTAATCAAATGGGATTTTAAGACAATTAAAAGGGGTTTAAATAAAATTGATCTAATCTACCAAGTTCAACAATTATTTCAATGGAGGATTTGTTAATTTAAATTAAGGATAACTCTATGAATCCTTTATTTGGAGAATTTAGACCATAAAATCTTGATTTCAGATTTAACTAAGAGTAGAATTGTTATCCATTATTAGAATCATAGAAACAAACTATGAATTTGTGTAATTCCTATACCAATTGAAGAATTGTGTATAGGAGTTACCAAATTGTGTTATGAATCTAATTTTTCTTATAGATCCAAACTCAATTAAGAAGAATAGTAGAAATCATAAGATTGATCATTGAAATTTAGTTAACTTCATTGAAATCTTTGAAGATCCTTGATATATCTTGACAATGGGACTTAACTACTTGATTTCATCATATAAAGCATGAAGAAGTATAGATTTAACATTACTTTAATGAAATTCTAGTGTTTGGTTACAAAGAAAAATGAAAAAAAAACGTAAGAAAGTAAATGATAGGAAAATGTATTCTCTCTCTCTCTAGAAAGACTCCTAGTACAATATATCTAAAATATCTGAGTACAAAAATGAGAGATCCCCCATAAAACGCCTAAAACAGCATTTTATATGCTGGACAAAAACATGGATCCATCAGGTGAGCACTTGCCCAAGCGATTGATTGCTCAGTTGATTGCTCAACTAACGCTCCTGATTCACTCAATGAAATCAGATCTTTGAAGTTAGCGCTCTTGAATCAAACGGCTAAATTGGCATGCAGAATCTAGTGATCGGTGCATTTTTTCTGACGTCCGAGCGCTCGGTGAGTTAGGTGATCGCTCGGCTGAGCACTTGGTGAGTTGGACGATCGCTCGGTGATGTACTTTTTGGCCCTTTTTTCTACAATTAAGTTCAATTCCCTGCCATTAAATTAAACAAACATGTTTAAAGTAATTTAAGGATAAAACACTAATTTAATATCTAAACTAGAACTAACAATCCACTAATTAGGTGATTGAGATTACACTTTTGGAATGTAATCAAATTCTCTCCGTTCCTTAGTTGGAAAGAATATCACTATCTCATTGATTAAGGAATTGACATATTGCTTAAAATAAAAATGAGGAGATTAGATTAGGCCAACTCAATTAAAACATAAGATGTTCTTTAAAATAAATGAGTTTGATGTCATATATTGGAATGAAGAGGAACTGAATCCCAATCCACATCCCATGTAGAATGTAGTTCACACTAAGTCACACTTTAATTGTATGAAGATTCAAAATGTCAAAGACTTACATTATTAACTTAGCCATAATTTAAGAAATCGTCAACCAAATTAGGTGATCTAATTCGACTATCTGAGTCACATGTTTATTGCCTTAATGACAAAATATAACATCGGGGGCACTTATTCTAATGCAGTTTAGGAAGAGCAGAGTAAAGAAGGCAAAACTATTTAAATAAGCCATTATTAGCTTATTACTATTTAATAGCTTTTGACTTATTTTTTTTGTTTTTTTAGAGTTTTCAGTAACAAAGAGTCAAAAGCACCTCCTGAAAGCCTTTATAAAAAAATAAAAACTGAATATTATTGATATTGTTATCCATCAAAATGGTGTTCTTGGATAACCTATGTAAATGAAATCATCTCATTTTATCATATATAGCATTTGACAGACAGCAAAATCATCAAAAAAAATCATTGGCAATGAGCCAAACGAAGAATAAGTTAAAGTGACTCCTAGTGATTGGGACACTACAGATGTAATTTCTTTTTCTTGATGATCAGTGTAATTCCGTTTCCTACATGCATGTCTGGTAATGCTTAAATTCTATTGATTGGATGAAAAGTTTTATGTGATTTTGGGCCCTAAAAAAGAACTTCTGTCTGCATAAAACCAAGTTTAACAATGTGATTTCTAGTATCATCACATCAACAAGTAAAGGAAATCAACAAAAGCAGAGAGCGCTTTAAGATAAGGACACTTGCATCTCTCCGTCTCTGTCTCTGTCTGTGTCTCTGTCTCTCATTGTCATTCTCGCCTAATACCATATCCTTATCCACCTACCAAACACATCCTTTTACATGTTTTTCAATTCTTAGGCCGAATTACGTAAGTTCAACTTTGAATTTCCCACCCCAAAATTCAAAGGTTTTTGCAATTTACACATGGGCCTTGTTTGTCTCCTTGTCAAAAAAGTATCCTCACAACTTTATTCTAAAATGACAAAAAATCCCGCCTCAGTTCTTGCTTTCATTACAATCCCAGGACGCTTTTGATTATGCTCCAATAAACTCTTCTTGTTTAATTTAGTCAGCACAGTGGTCTCCACAAATGATAATTGTGATTAAGATTATGACTAGATATAATAACTTTCAACATCGTCTCATCATCGTCATTGTCAACATTATATCCATGGTGTTGCTTTTGGTGCTGCATTCTCCTTCTCTCCCTCTAAGTAAGATTCTCTTCACCTGTGTACACACTGCATTGCATGAAAATGGGTTTTTTTTTTTTTTTTTTCTTTACGTAAGTAGAATTATATGTATAACTTTATATGCACACATAGTGTTATAATTCACAGCCATTGTATAATATTATCCTTTTTGATCTTGCCAGCAGGGTTAAAATATATTGCACCAAGTAGATACAAGCATCTATATATATATATATAAAATATTATCAAAGTAGTAGTTGAGTTGGTTTCGATAGCTGGGTTTAGAATCCCGCTTTTCTTTTAACTTTCAACGGTCGCGTGTTCGAACCTCCTTGCAATAGTAGTTGTGTAAACCAGATGTTGAGAATAGACTTAATGTCACTTATATTTTGGTGGAGCTGTGGTGACAGACTAGTAGCTATGGCTCAAATCCGATATTTTACAATGAGTGAGAATCCCTATACAGTCACGCCCAAAAAAGTTATTACGCTTGTCACTTATTTTTACATTTTTTAATCAGCAAAAAAAAAAAAAAAATGCCCATACTACATATAACACTTTGCTTCTCCATCCGCACACAATATAAGATTGCAACACTTAGGTTAGGAGTCAGCTTGTCACCGTCATAACTAGTCAAATATTTCTTTCCCATCCACGTGCAGCTATCAAGGTTTCACACATATGCAGGGCAGAATTTCCACATTCATCTTAGTTTACAGAGTAGAAATAACAGGGCTAAAGTAGAATCGTATGCACATGGGCTGCGGAAGTTCCTTCTCACTCTTTAGATGGAACATTGGAAAATCCCAACAAGATTATCCAGTATTTTCACAGGAAAACCAGTAGACTGGCGAAGAAAGCTTGCCAGGTCATTGTGCAGATTGGTTTTGAAAACACAAACCTTTTAAGAGCCTTTCTATCCAAACAACTTTCAAGCCCAATTTCTGCAGATTTAAGTGCCGTTTTCTATTTTATTTTTTTATTTTTGCTGTTGATATACCCCAATGACACGCAAGTCTCTCTGCATTTTGGGAGCAGAGCATGCAGCAAAATCGAGCAATGGATCTTAGAATAATTCAACTTTGAACGGCACGACTCTTTCTATTTCTGCGCTGGCGTTTGAGTTGTCTCCCCTCCTCTTTCAATCGACACACTCGACGTAGATAGCTCCGGTGGCCCCCGCTTCTGCCTCTATCAGGCGGCTAATCCAGAAAATTTGGTTTTTGAAAGAAGAACAATGCCCTTGACTTTCTTTGGTAATGGGCAACAATTGAAAACTCGATTGCAAGCCAAATTGGCCATATCAGTTATCTTCATGAAAATGTTAACTAAACAAGAAAGCTTTTCTTCAGGAAGATCCTAATAGCAGCAGCAGCAGCATTAATAACAGCCGATCAGGGACCAGAAACAATTCAAAATTAAATTGTTCATGTATACTTTCTTACGGGAAAACATAATATTATTTCCGAAGAAAATAAGGTTTCAATGTGTGAAGCTAACTAATAAAGCGTTTTTTTTTTTTTTTTAACATAAATCCCCTTGCACTAATATACGTAAAATGAACCCGGAGAGCCGGAGAGGTGGTTCAGTGAAGGTAGGATAGAGTTGTAAACTTAGACATATTGAGTTCCGAACTTAGCAATTTTTAAGGATCCGGCTGCGAGATATTTCTCTCATAAATATTTTAATTCTAGCATAGATAATCCGTCTTTGACCAGACTTGGAAATGAGATTAATCAAAATGTACATAATTTGGCCTGAATAACCCTAACCGCAATAATAAAAAGAATATATATGTATATAAGCATGTAAAATGAAACACACCCCATAGGTATGAACGTTAAAAAGTTTGTATAGCTCCACTGGGTAAAAAAAAAGGACCCCTGCTAGGTTCAGAACATTTTGGAAATAACTAACATTATATGGGTATTGCTCAACATGAATGGTGGGAGGCTTATTTTTGGATTAAGAATTCTTTTACCGTTTAAATTTATATATAGCTGTGCGTATATATAGATATATACATATACAGAAAGAATACAAGTAAAGGTTCAAAGTTACTCATAATCAAAGGCAGGGTACGGAAAGTGCTGTGGAAGATCTCTTCTTGTTGCGTGTTTTGCTAATTACCACAACACACGGTGAAAACAAAAAGGAGAGACATCTAAATGGGTGAAAATCAATGAACTTGAAGTGAAAAAGCCAAAATAACCTTCCCTTCTAGCAGAAGGACACACTCGTACACACATATATATACAGTATATATTAGATTCTCACCTTTTGCCTTCATAATTAACAATTAAAGCTTAAGACCACCCTAATCTTTTGGATTGCACTATCAATACCCAATCTTTTTTTAATCATATTGTCTTTTCTTTTAAGTGAAGAAAGTGTTGAGGGCATGGTGGTCTTATGAATGAAGAGTTGGCTTTCTTGAAAAGACATAAGGCAGTCTGAAATAACGAATTAAGAGGTAAGAGCCAAATAGCCTACGTTGCCAAGGCAAGGCAACCTATAACCTAGCCTCTTGCACCAAAAAACCAAAATTCAAACAAGCAAAGAAAGGAATTCCCAACATATATACCTACATTGAGATATCTATATATTCCCTCGCATATCTTTCATTTCTCTTCCCCCTTCTCTCTCAGTTAGAAATCTCTCTCTCTCTCTCTCTCTCTCTCTCTCTCTCTCTCTCTCTCTCTCTCTCTCTCTCTCTCTCTCCATGACAACATTTTTTGGAAGAATAGCCTTATTGCATACTCTCCTTATAATTTCTCTCTCTTTTTCAGGTACTCTCTTTCTTTATCATGTGCATGTCCTTAATCTATTCTTGTTCTCTGGGCTTAAATTCATTTTCATTGTGTCTTTATTTATTTTTCAATGTACATTCTGTTGATCTGATTCTATATATTGATCGTGGCTTGACTGGTTATGGTTTTCTAGGAGGAGTCGAATCTCTTGGCATCAACTATGGTCAAGTTGCCAACAATCTACCGCCACCGGAGAAAGTCCTTGAGCTTTTAAAATCATTTAAGCTCACGAAAGCAAGAATTTATGACACCAATCCTCAGATTTTGACAGCATTTGCCAATTCCGGCATTGAACTTGTTGTCACTGTCGAGAATGAAGTTTTACGTGACTTGACGGATCCACAACAAGCTCTTCAATGGGTAAGTACCCGCATAAGGCCATATTTTCCGGCCACCAGGATCACCGGAATTGCTGTGGGCAATGAGGTCTTCACCGGCGGTGACATGACCCTAATGGCAAATCTCGTGCCGGCCATGGTAAGCCTTCATGCTGCTCTGGTTCAACTAGGCCTAGCCCAATACATACAAGTCTCTACCCCGAGTTCTCTGGCGGTTCTCGCCCAATCCTACCCGCCTTCGGCCGGATGCTTCCAGAGCTCGCTCGCTGGAATCATGCCGCAGTTTTTACAGTTCTTGGCAAGTACTAAAGCACCTTTTTGGATCAATGCATACCCATATTTTGCTTACAATGGTGACCCCAATAGGATTTCTTTAGATTATGTTCTATTTAACCCTAATTCAGGAATGGTTGATCCTTACACCAAACTCCACTATGACAACATGCTATATGCCCAAGTTGATGCAGTGATATTTGCAGCTGCTAGAATGGGTTTTGGAGGGGTAGAAGTTAGGGTTTCTGAGACCGGGTGGCCGTCGAAAGGGGACCCGAATGAAGTTGGTGCAAGCTTAGAGAATGCAGCCACATACAACAGGAACTTGTTGAGAAGGCAATTGGCAAATGAAGGAACACCTTTGAGGCCTAACATGAGATTAGAGGTTTATTTGTTTGCTTTGTTCAATGAGGACTTGAAGCCCGGACCGATTTCGGAGAGGAACTATGGCCTGTTTCAACCTGATGAAACTATGGTCTACAATGTGGGACTCTCGGCCTTGTCGAGCACTTCATCGATCGCCACGACCTCTTCATCGACCTCCTCGACTTCTTCAGCTACCATTTCTCTAACTTCCTCTGCCACTCAGGTAAAACCATAGTTTTCATCTTTTTTATTTTTTTAATTTTACCTTAGAATTCCTTCCTATATCTTATACAATATTAAGTATGAAGAAAATTAGGTGGGCAATGGTAAAGGTGGCCAGACGAAAAGGGTGTTGTACATAACATTATATATAGTTTGGTAATTGTAGCACATGTTATGGATATATATTGAAGAAATATTAGTCTGATACTTATATTTTACTCTCTCTCTCTCTCTCTCTCTCTCTCTCTCTCTCTCTTGTTTGGGTGATACTTACTGTGAAGCAGGTAGCAAAGGTGGGATATCAAAGCTTGGTGTGCTGGATGTTTGTGTATTTGCTGGCCTTCCAAGTACTCGCAAGAAGGTCACCTAAATATGCCTTTTGGCAATGAAAATGGTGTTGTCCTTTCAGGTCTTTTTGCACTTTCAAAACATGCAAACTCGAGACTCTTTGACAAGAGCCTTTAATGAAAGGTTAATCCATTTTGCTCAAAAACCCAAAAAACACTTCGCCTATGCTGCTGGGTTTGAGACATTGAGCTTTACTTTCATTTCAAGGGGTCATTTGAAATCATCGAATGGAAATGATTTTATCACTATACCCCACAATGAATCACAACCCTCCACCAATCGAACGGTCTCGATCCATTGTTCAGAGGACGAGCTGCTTATTTTTGGCAGAGAAGGGACAAGATTACTATGCTATCGTTGTTTACTTTGCTTCCTTTTCTCTTTCTTTCTCCTTCTGGAGGCCAGGACTAGAAAATAGGTATGTATGTAATTTCTACATTAATAGGGAGTAGTGATATTAATCTTGTAAGGCTACTCTCAATGGTTGCAAGAAAGGTCGCTACTTTTGGAGTTGGATTCCCTAACTCTATCTTCCTATATATAAAATCATTTATGGAGTATTGCTTTGATTTCCATTCTCTTTCTTTATGTTTTGTTTTTTTTGTTGGCCATACGATTAAAATATTTGACTCAGTTTACGCGTACTTAGACTAATCTCTTTTTCGATTTAATAAAAAAAACAAATCATCCTTATTAGTACTAGAAGTTTGAGTTTACAACTCTTTCTCACCATATGGGATATATGTAACATGGAGGCTAGAAATAAAATTAGAGATAACGTAAACAAAAGTGCAAAAGGTGTCGGCTTTGTTCGGTTCTTTAATTTATCTTCGAACGGGACAATGGGCGGCCTAGCTTTATTCCCTCGCCATAACCGTCAGCATTGCCCAGTGCCATTCCTTTATCCAAAGGAGCTTTAGATTTTCTCTGCAGAGATGGGGGGCCATTCAAGCTCAGCCTTATATATATACATATACATATATATATATATATATATCTGCATACGTAAAAAAAGAGCAATTGGTGGGGGTGGACTGCAAGTAGCAATCTCACATCAGCCAACGTTGGTGCACATGCAGACCAACAATGGCAATGGACCCACATAAAGAATTTGGAGGATCTATTTTTTTTTTTTTTTTGGTTGCGTCAGAATTAAAACTCTTGATTTAGGTAATTTGGAGATCTATAGTGTAATGTAACATGGTCTTCTTTGAATCTTTGTACCGGAAAACATGTCTAGTGTCTAGAATGTTCTTTTAGCTCGGCGTTTTGGCTGCTTTTCGCCACCAAATGACATGTCCTAGTGGAATAAGTGAAACTAAAGCCCCATTTACACGTATACTAGCATGTGCATGTGTACATATATATATATATATATAGAGAGAGAGAGAGAGAGAATCATTGAAAAGTTATGGTATATTCCGGCCTTTTAGGTCTCACAATTTGATCATTAATTCCATTTGTGCGGCGAATGAATGAAGATGATGAATTTCATCACTACTTAATGCATTAATTGTGTTGCCTAGCTCAAGCTTTCGGCGACTTTGTTTTTCCTTACCCCCTATTATATGTGGATATGCGTGCGCAAAAATGGATCTAGTGAACGCATCAATCCACTCTATTCTAAGCCAAACCCTTTATTATTAGCTTAGCAAAAAATAGATATATATATATATATATACCCTTTCTTATTTTCTAAATAAATGTAGCTAGCTGTTTTTTTTATTTTTAGCTATGAGGTGTCAAGGTTTTCGGCCGACTACTCACTCGAACTCATGTAAAGACACCGCCCATCCACATAAACTATGTAAAATTTTTGCATGGCATGAATGGTGACTACTCATAAAAAGATGTTAGGAATGATCAAATGAGACCTCATGCTTTATAGGGATAAGCCTACCACTAGGCTACTCGTTGTAGTTAACTAAATGTGGGTAGCTAGTAGAACATGAATTAAGTGTGTTCATTGATAGTGTTCTCAATTAATAACCTTGGGGGAATCATTTGGAGGTCGATGTCCTCGATATTCCATGGGTGCTTAATTAGTATATGATCAACTACCATTTAACACAGAAATAGTTTTTCTGCATACTTAAGATTGCATACATTTGACTCTCGCCGGGTTTCATAATGTAGGAGCCTCATGCATTGACTATAAGACGATAAAATATTTAAGATAATGTCAGATCATTCTGCTAATGTAGTAACCTAAATTAATCAAACCATGCTAAATGTATGTATTTTTATCTAGTCACCTAAATTAATATTGCATACATTTGACTCTTACTAGCCTTTATAGTGGAGCTTTGTGCAGTGGGTATAAGACAACTTCTTAACTGACGTGTGGGGGAATCATTTGGATAACTTTTATTTTGTTTTCTTTTTCCTCATATTTTTCTTTTCCTTTGCTTTTTCCTTAATAAATCCGAGTTCCAAATTGATGTAGGGAAGTGTGTAGCAAAATAAGGAGCAAGAGATAACTAGTTTGAATCCATTGATTTGCGCACAAATACTCGAAAACCAACTCTTCTTCAATATGTTGATTCACACAGAATACCAAAAAAAAGGTATCAACGACGATTGATTCACACAGAATACCCGAAGTTAGAGAAAACAAGAGAACTCTCTCTATAATCTTTTAATTATTAAAAACTATCAATTATATTAACAGTGAGCCTCCACATATAGGCCAAAAAAGAGAGGTGAATAAATAATAGTAAATAGAAAATTAAACACCTAAGGAAATTAACTAATTAGGAAATCACAAAATAAAAAACTAAACACCTAAGACAATTAGCTAATTAGGAAATCACAAAACAGGAAATTACCAAAACAAAGACTCCAAAAAATCTGCCAAAACAGGTGGCCAAAAATAGAAACAAATAAATAAAAATATTGTATTCCTAGAATTGCGTATCTCATCACTCTACCACGAAACAGAAAATTACCAAAACAAAGACTCCAAAAAATCTGCTAAAACAGATGGCTAAAAATGAAAACAAATAAATAGAAATATTTTATTCCTAGAATTGCGTATCTCATCAATCTACCAAATTTCGCTCTATTCCGAGATCAATGTTTATGGTTTTTGCTCTGCATTATTCTCCTTTGGTTGGAAAGAATTCGTCTTCGAATTTTAAATATGAGACAAACAATTCCTTTCATTCTTCTTCTTTGATAGAACTTGTTCTTCATTCTTGGACTTTGATGAAGGACTTTAAAATTTTCAATCTTTACGGCAGCGTCCATTCAATCAGTCCAGTGAGTTAAAATAAAGTAATCTGTAATCAGCTTGTTAATAAACACAAAAGAAGGAGATTTGAAACAAGTAAAATTAAAAGAATCTTTGAGGGGTTGTCTTGAAAATCTTCAAAGAAAACCATGGAAAGCATATCTCTATCAATGGTGATCTTTGAAATTTCTTCAACAATTGATGGTTCTTCATCAAATATTGGCGGGCTTGCTCCAATCAACAATAGGAGCTGGAATAATTATTGACGTGAATGGCCACTCAACCTCAGAGAATGTTATCGAAACATAGTTTGCGTATGAAGTTGCAAAGTCCTCTTCCAAAGCACGTGTCCTTGACAACATGATGCGAAGAATGTAGCTAGCTCTGATATCAACTGATGCAGGGAAGCATGTAGGAAAATAAGGAACAATGATAACTAGTTTGAATTTATTGATGCACGCACGAATACCCGAAAATCAATTCTTTTTCAATTTGTTGATTCACACGAAATATCAAAAAAAAGGTATCAACGGCAGTTGATTCACACAGAATACTCGAAGTTGGAGAAAACAAGAGCTCTCTCTCTATAATCTTTTAATCATCAAAAACTATCTATTATATTGATAGTGAGCATCTATAAATAGGCCAAAATGAGTGGTGAACAAGTAATAGTAAATAGAAAATTAAATACCTAAGAAAACTAGCTAATTAGGAAACAACAACATACGAAACTAAACACCTGAGACAATTAGCTAATTAGGAAATCACAAAACAAGAAATTACCAAAATAAAGACTTCAAAAAATCTGCCAAAATAGGTGGCTTAAAAATGAAAATAAATAAATAAAAATATTTTATTCCTAAAATTGTGTATCTCATCGATCTGTCAAATTTCGCTCTATTCCGAGATCGACTGTTGTGATTTTTGCTCTGCATCACAAACATAACATTAATGGGTGCTTATTTGTAGAGTCCTCTGCTTTCTTTCTTTATTTATTTTTTTTATCTCTTTGGAATAATATTTTTCTGTTCAAAAAAAAAAAAAAAACTGATTTGATAGGAATAAAATCAACTCAATTTGCGATGTGTTTTATAATCGTTTATTAAGCATGAAACCTAACCTGTCAGCCTGAAAGTACGAATCGAATATGCAGTTGTCTGTTTCATTACAAAATATGTGTGAACAAAGAAAAGGGAATGTCACCATCCAATCAAATGCACATAGAATCTTTAGCTTATACAACAGCATTTCATGGGAATCAATAATAGATACGATTACCTTAGATTTATAGGTAACTTCTCCATAATTCACAAACTATATAAAAAATTATAGATTGAGAAATTTATCTGAAAAGATGGCATAGTTTCAGCCAAATTTTACTTTGGCTTCTAATAATTAGTTAAATCACCTAAACTAATTTGGAAACCTAACTTACGATTGGAATCTCGACTCTAATTGTTTTTCTCTCATTTATCTTAATTCTTACATTGCAAAAATGGGATGTGTACAAAAATTTTGAAAAGGGTCTTGACCCAACTGCATATTTTGTTGCCATAAATCACCTATGATAATTTTCTGCTTTCGGCAAGGTGGTGATGAAATTGAGAACCAATGAAACATTTGGTTGATGATTGAACCTCTTTCAGTTCTACCTTTTAATTTTAGTATAATAAAAATCCTTCTCTCAATAGCCAGCCGATGCTTTATTGTTTAAGCTGCATGCGTTGGTAGATGGCAATTAGAATGTTTGTTTAGTTGAGTAATGAATACAAAGAATCTGCTTTGCTCCCAAAGTTGGCAATCTATAACAGCCCCCATGACTGGGGAAGCATACCCACAATTTATTTTCTTCTCCTCAATTTTTGATTTCTAATTAAACAAATTAACTGAAGTTTGTCTTTTTCTCTATATAACATGCATTTTATATAAGATAAAAAAAGGACATGCTTTGAACTATTTAGTTTCACTTAAAAATCATAATTTACTTCTCACTACTATAACTGCATGTGATGATACATATATAGTTAGCTCAACTTGATGTAGATTTTCCACCTTAGCTTGGAAACATTTACATCGACTTCTCTAACATATATATGTTAAAGAATGATTTGGAAAAGAGTACTGCTATCACTACACAAACAGAAATTTTGCACATAATTTTTAATAAAACGCGAAGAATATTTACTATTTGTGGAGTTCTCTAAAACATAAAAAAAAAATAATAATAATGTCGGGTATACAGTCTTTTCTTGGGGTTTGTTGAATACACAAAGAATAAAACATTGGGAAAGCCCTCTTTTGTTGTATTGAGAATTTGTATATAGACGGATATAGTTGTTTGTGGTTCTTTCATTTGAAATATAAATTAAAATACCTATCATTTTGACTTATAATTTTAGAAATATCACTTCCACTGCTATATTATTTTAATAAATTTCTTTGTAAAATAATTCTGTACAAATATAATTTTTCTTTGAAAAATGAATGGCTATATAGTGCAGTCAAATACCTATTCACTAGAATGGACAATAAGCCTATAATCCACTCATTGTATATATTAAAGAGAGCTGAAATCTGAAGACAACAAACAAGAAGTGGGGGTCCGTTATCTCTGGTACATAAATTTTTATTAAGAGTGGGTTGATTAGCCTCCCACCCATGTTTAGGGATAATGATTAGGCCTTGTTAATTACTTTAGGGATAACCTTTAATTGGCATAATTTGAGGAAGATGCTTTTGAAAAGCCATATATATACCTTTTTATCTTCATGGAAGTTTTTCTACAGTTATTGTCAAGTTTCTTGAACATTGGACCAAAGAAGATGGTTGCAGGTTCAATTATAAGCTAATTTTTTTTTTTTTTTTTCATCAGCGTCAAGGTCTTCACCTAACTATTCTCTTGAGTTCATGCAGGCCGCTAGTCACATAAACCATGCAAAATTCATGTAATGCATTAGTGATAGTTGACCACTAGAGGACATAAGCAGGGATTAAACTTGAGATCTCAAAATAAGCCCACTGTCACCCCATATGATTTAATTATAAGCTAGTTCAACCACCCATTTAGTGGCATATATCAACAACATTATATTAGTGCTTAGATCCATGATTACATGATGCAATATGAAAATTAAATGTAAAATTTCATACAAATGTTCTAATTACCTTCCATGGAAGGAAAAAATAGTAAGAGAAAACTGATACAAAGAATAATAAATAAATGGCGACGTAGAACTTGGATCAATTTATAAGCCAACTTTTAATTTTAATTATTATTTTTTTGTCTTCTCATCATCATCATTTTTTTAATTTTAATTTTTATAAACTTTTAGTTTATACTTACCCCTAGAAAATAAATTAAAATTTGGTTGAAAAAATCACTAAAGACAAAAATATTTAATTAAATAAGGATGTGTTTGGATGCCCTGCTTATAAGCCATAAGCCATAAGCTATAAGCTATTTTCAATAAGCTACCTTTAAAAATAACTTTTTTTGAAAAACGTAATTAAACATAAATTGTTTTTTCAAGCCACTCACCCAATATATTTCAAAAAAGTCATAAACATAAGTTATAAGCTACTAAATAAGCTACGTGCAAACACCCCCTAAGCTGACTTATAAGCTCATCCTAATTGGTTATAGCTTTTTTGTCAGCTTTTTCAATGAGTTCTTTTTTTTCCTAATTTTTTTCAATTAAAATTTAATTTTCTTTTGTAGGTGTTAAAATTTTTAACATAACTCCCTCAAAAAGGAAATTAAGTTTTGGTTTTAAAAAAGTTACTAAAGATGAAAAAAGCTACTTAAAAAAAGCTAGCAAAATTTTGTTTTTTGGGTTCACTGCTTTTATCAATGTAGGGATATGAAATTCCAGTCTGGGCGATCCCATTAGCTATAAAAAAAAAAAAGAAAAGAAATTCTCATCGGCTAGGGCTTGGGCCAGCATAGCCGACTGTACGTGATCATAGGCCTTATTTCAGCCCGGCCCAAACTGACCCATGAGCTCATATTGCCCACTATAAAAATTGAGTCTCCCTCCAAATTTCAAATCTTCAGTGACTCCACTCTCTCTCTCTCTCTCTCTCTCTCTCTCTCTCTCTCTCTCTCTCTCTCTCTCTCTCTCTCTCTCTCTCTCTCTCTCTCTGTGTATCTCCAATGGCGCTTGCATCGACATTTCGTGAGAGGCTTGAACAGATGGAGCATACCAGAAACCAGAGACTGTCTCTCCTCGAGGTTTTCTCTCTCTCTCTCTCTCTCTAAAAAGCCCTAATTCGACGGAATTTCTTTCACAGGCCGAGAGAGAACTACAAATCAACAAGTCTCAAGTCCTAGCGTCGAAGCTCTCTAACATCAGATCGATGGAACAACAGTGCTTGCAAATAGATCAGAAGATCGCGTCACAACAGTTCATGATCTCATCTCTCAAATCCGAAATTGAAACACTCGATTCCAAGTACGATGACAATTTGCAACAGATTAGGTTCATTTCACAATCTCATCAATCTCTTTCTCTCTCTCTCTCTCTCTATATATATATATATGTATAGTACAATGTGTAATATACGTATAGTATAATTATTTAACGAAAGGCGCATGTTAATGTGACTCTGCTTTTGATTTTCTATGTACTCACACACTAAAAGTGATTGCAAGACAAAGTAGGAGGAATGCTGGTAGCAATTAAACTTTAGATGTGAAAATGAATTAAATGGGTGGGATGGTTTGGTTGACTATTAGGGTGTTGAAGAATGAGGTGGAGGAGCTTGAGGAGTTGGAGAAGGAGAAGGAGAGGTTCTATAGTTCGAAAAGGCATGAAATGGAGGAGTTTAGGGCTCTAGTGGAGAACTTTGTTGTCAACTGTCGAATGCAGGTGCAGGAGTTGAGAAACAGCGTGAATGAGGTAAGGCAGATTCCATTGTCTTCTTGTTCTTAAATTTGAGCAGATGAATTATGTAAATGGACTTTTATGAGCTTGCCATTGTCTATACTTAGATATGTCATATGCTGATGATCTCAATCAAATTGCGTATATCTGTGTGTGCGCGCGCGCGTGCGTGCGTGCGTGCGTGCGCGTGTGCATATATTTGCTTGTGAGTGTGAATTATCACATAATATAGTAGGAAATTGGAGGAAAAATAAGTCTTCGTCTCCACTTGTAGACTAACATTCAGGAAGTATTTGATGGAATAACAGGGTTAACAATCAACCCTCATTTCGGTGATATACATATTTGGTACACAACAATTGAATAGCACGAAGAAATTTGGTTCTTGGTTATATATTTGATACACAACACTTGAACAACAGAAGTTTTTATTTTCTGGAAAAAAATTCTTGATAAGTTAAGAGTGCAAGAATAATTTTTAACTGATACCAGAGGTCCAGAACTGTCCAATGCGCTTCTTGCTCTGCATTATTGGCATTTTTTGCTTGATGAGTCAAAGTTGCAATATATACTCAGTCCGTAACTTGAAGTGACTTGTCATTTAGATGCATAAACTTTGTGGTTGCCTTGGGTTTCAATTCGTACTTCTATGTTTGTACATGCGTGTGTATTTAGTCCTGCATACCCATGTTTTTGAGAGGACGAAATATTTTGAATTCTAATGAAATGGCAGAATATGATATAGATTGAGATGAGTGATTATTCCTTTGGCTAAAAAATTAAAGTAAAAGAAAAAATTGTTCAGTTGATCATTACTTTATTATCCTTGTCATTAAGTATTTTACTGGGCTGAGATATTGATAATCTTGATTTTGTCTGCTGGATTTAAAATGAGGGACAACTAGAATTGTGACATGCTGGAGATGTGATTATTCTATATGTTTTTTTATTGAAAGTAGAACCAACGATTTTTGGAATCAGTCAGCTAATATTTGATGAGACTGAGAACTACATTTGCATTGGCTTTTTGATAATCACAAGTTGAAATTAAGAGTTAAAATTTGGATTAGCTTATAAGAAACACACCTGTTAGTTCCATCAGAATGTAGGAGTTCTAGGGACTGTAAGAGAAAACTGGAGTAGCAAAGATATGTGTAGGATGTTGATATGCTTACCGTTAAAAGCCTAATCGACTCGATTTGGTGCTTTTGTACATGAAGATTTCTGCACGATAATCTTACAAGTGGCCCATGTAGTTCTCACTAGCATTATCACCATTTTTTTTTTTACATTTTGTGGCTTAATGTTTTAAGACTCCATTAGAGGGAAGGACTCACCTTCTATTTTTACAAACCCAACTTATTTTGTTTCATTTGTATCACATCTTGATATTAGTTCTGTATTTCTTTCAGATGAAATCGAGCTTTATAAAACTTCAAGGCAACAATGGATGTTTGAATAATTCTGAGATAGCTGCAGCAGAGATGAGAAATTCTGAACTTTTAGCTCTGAAAGAGAGTTTAGATAGCAGCTTGGCTTCAAATCACCAAATAAGAGCACAATTGGAAAAGCAGCTTCACAGGGTATTATATCAAACAAAGCAAAAGGAGAGGGAAGCTATGCCAGTTTGTCGAAACAATTGACTTGAACAGCAAACGTAGGATCAAAACAGAAAGTGGGCCAACAAATGAATGTGTAGAGACTAAACATAGTTATTGGATAGTTCACATGACAAAATGTGCAGATTGGCTGGCAAAGAGGGTGTCCTCTGTTTTTGGGTAGTTCCTATGGAGCATTTCCGAGAGAGAGAGAGAGAGAGAGAGAGAGAGAGAGATTGGTACATTGTTACCATTGAGTGCTGTTGCAGTCTGAAGTAACAATGCTGTTCCTCTTTCATGGAGATCAATTCTTTCATTAGAAAAAAGGACTATAGTGCCTTTTCATATGACCTATAAAAGAAATTTTAGATACTAAAATTACAAAAATACACGGAATTTTCCATTATTGTAATAACTTTGGGGCTTGTTATTGACATACAAATTTCAACACTCAGAGAGATTGATACAAACATCCCCACTGTATGCAGGTATATATATATATTCCATTTGAAACTTGAATTTACACTTTCTGGGAAGATGGCCAAACACGTTTGCGGTATTCTCCCAGCGCCCACATCGGAAAAATGTTCCTGTACTGTGCATAATGTAGCATACAGTTCTTCATGTAGACTCCAGTAATTTCCTGTTATAGTAATTTTGATGCTTAGCAGTTAGATCATTTTTAAAGAACAGAAACTTAAGAAAAAAGCAACCCCTGGAATTATAAAGTTACCACCTACTTTCTATACTTAATTAACATAAAGAAAGTGTAATCAAGTAAAATTGCCTGCTGTGGAAAATCACCATCGTCCATCTGTGCATTTATCAATAGCTTTGCTGCTTTATGTAAAGGGGTTGGATCTCTCTCGGCCTAATTAATTAAGAAAAAATGAAAATATGACAAAGTATTTAGCTATAACTCTATTAACTTTCATTACATGTTTAGCACTTTAATGTTGATACTAACCTGTCCTCCAAACATAAGACCAAGCATTGCCCAACATGTTTGTACTAAATTTGTCCGGTTTCCATCCAGCGGTTGATATTTCTGTTTCATTCATGAAAATCATTAAAAATGAATTTGGAAAAGGAAAAAAAAAAAAAAACAGAGCATTTGCAATGGTTTTATCTTCTCTTGTACAAATATAAGAGCATCTGCAATAGTTTTTATCTTCTCTTATACAAATTTTGTGTAGAAGTGCTAGAGCCAAGAATATAATTGAACATAAAACTTAGGTATGGGAGTTACCATAGATGGGCAGGATTCAAGGCTCTCTCCCCAACCTCCCTCTTCATTTTGTGTCGAAAGCAAAAATTCAACACCTCTGCGAACTGCTTGGCAGTTGTTGTAAGTCCTACCAGCAGAAGTTATCCCTCTCAGCACGAAAAATGTGCCGTAGATAAAGCATATTCCCCAATAGCCATACCTGTGAGACATTGTACACATTTAACTCCAATTGCCATAGCTCTTCAGCAAGTTTTCTATTTGGTCAAGTGCATTTAAAAGCGAAATGAACTCACCAAGAACCATCAGGCCATTGTCGCCCCTCAAGGAAACCTAGGCCTTTCGCCACTGCAATGTCTATTTCTTTCTCCCGATGCCCTGGATATAAGCGTTTGAACGCTAGTAGAGCCTGGATTATGGATGCACTGCATTCAACATGTCTAGACAACCGAATTACCAATGTTAATACTGTCTATCCTTGGAGCGAAAATCTTTAAACAATAATTAAATAAAAGATGAAAAAAAACAAAGTAGTTCTTACTCTGTCTCGACGACAATGTCAGCAAAAAGTTCCGAAGGATTCAACGCCTGGGTAAAGAGTAACATCATAAGAAAAAACATGACATTGTTTTATCAAATGTGGTAAGGATTCCCTGTAAACCATCAGCTTGTTTGGAACTCGAGAAAGAAAGGGAAAGGAAAGAAAATTTCAATTATTTTTCCTCCACTTTCCCTCCTTTCTGTTCTACAAGTTCCAAACAGGAGCTTGGCTATTACAAACCGTGACTGAGTGTTACCTGTAAAGCTGGTAGTGGAACTGGTTGCTCCCAAATAGCAAAACCACCATTTTCAGGATTCTACATGAAGAAAAAAGGGAGAAAAAACAACCCATGGTTAGAGACATATGGCCACCTCTATGCCTATATAGACCTTCTAAATTTGTAAAACGTGTCCACATAATGATCATCACTCTTCAGTGTCAAAAATAAAAAATAAGTATTTTATACCTGCATATATAAAAGGACATTCACTGCATCATATATCCTCTCAGTGTCAGCTTTCTCCCCAACAATTTCGGCAGGCATTTGTGATAATGTCAGCAGACACTGCAAAAGAACAAGGAAAAATTTAGTTATGAGAACCCCCAGTTTGATAATTACTATTAAAGAGGTAGAGTAGTAATACAGAAGCTAAATTACCTTCAGTGATTCGGCTGTGCAATCTGAGACAACCCAACCTTGATCTTGATCAGAGAAAGTCCACGATCCTTTAGTAAACTGACGATACATGCTCAGGAAATCCCCTGCTGGATTTTCTTTGACCTTTAAATTCGAAGATCCAATGTCGGTGAGTAATATGAAGTCATTATTTTGCACTTTAAAAAAAAAAAAAAAGTAGTTTCGGTGAGTAAGAAGAAACCTGTGATTCTTTGATGTAGAAGTGTGCCTTCTTAAGGGCATCCCCATATTCATCACCCATATTGCTTGCTAGAAGTGCTTGAGTGGCAAGAGAACTGTCCCATACCTGACTGCCAAAACTCTGCATTTTCATTCCATCTTCAGCAAGCCACAAGTAATCAGGAACTCGTGCAAGATGATACTTGAACTCATCGCAATTCGGGTCGTGTGCCCACCAACACATCATTTGCAAACTCTGCAATAAAACAATATTTGGTTCATTTCACACTATCAATCTGAAGATTTTGGCTCCCATTATGTTAAATCCATTTGATTTTTCACTCACCTTTTCTACACATCCTATGGTAATGTATCTGCTACTCTCTGCTCCGTAACGCATGTACTTAATTGTTTTTCGCAGGGCTCTCTCTCTAATCTTGGTGAAAGGCCAGCTGTTCATAATCGGCTCACTCAGGTAATGAAGAGTATCCCAAAGCAGGTCTTGTATGAAGGTGTGAGGGTAGTAGAGATCCTCCTGCAATGAAAAATTCAGCATAGGCTTCGTTAAAGCTTGAACATCTTCAAGATTTTCCTTAAAAATAAGAGTTGCAATTTAGAGGATCAACAGTAGATGTAACTGACCTTACAACAGTCATGGCGCGCTTTGTTCCAATTTACCTCCTCGTATGGCTTGGTGTGAATTTCTTGCCTTATTGACTTGACCAAATCGGTGATCGGCCCATGGTATTTCCTCCCATACAAGTATGACATAGGCATGTAAGTCGTGCGACAATAACACCACATTTTTGCTGGTATTGCATAGGGATAGAGAAGAGTGAGAGGCCAAACATTGAGACGAACTTTGTTCAGTGGATGCCTAACTCAAAATTCAGTCTTCTAGTTAAACAAATCCTAGTAAGGGACCTAGCAGATTATCTAACTGGGAAATGTGTGACAAAAGAGCAGCCCGGTGCACAAGACTCCCACCACTGCAAGGTCTGAGGGCCTGTTTCTGTGATTTGAAAACCCATGATGTCTAGGTCGCAAATGTAGCAGATCAACCGGGCTAATGATCATTAGGAAACTAACTAGAGACATCTAATAAGAAGGCTAGAAACAGAGGAACTATAATATTCATGTGTCTATGTTGGACTAAAATATTCTATTAGGCCATTGAAATTCCAGTATTAAGCACTAGAATACCACCATATAATTTCTAGAAAACAAGTTAAGGAAAACATAGTAAGTGAATTGTCTTTTGCTAACCTGGGTGGTAAGGCAAAAATGAAGGGAAAAGCCAGAATTCTGGGGGCAATGGGTTGCAGCCTGCCCATTCATACACTCCAAGCACCTGCACAAATGAGATTCAATATTAATTCTAGGGAAACCAGTTATTGTCTCTGTTTGGTTTTGTGAAGGAAAAGAAAGAAAAATGAGAAGTAAAGAACTTTCCTTTGATTTCAATGAGAAGAGGAAAAAAAATAATAGTAGCTAATGTAATACATCCAAAAAAAATTTATACAACATGGTTGCATAAAAAAATAATGTGATATCGTGATTACTCTTAATAATAAAATATCATCCTCACATTATTTAAGTAGGTCTAAGGATAGCATTTTCCATGTAAATTTCATTTATTTTTTCTGGAATTTTTTGTTTTTCTTTTCCATCCCAAACAAGTAACCAAACGGAGAAATGAAAGGAAAATATTCATTTCTCTTTCTTTACAGTAAGTATCAATCAAGAAGCTAGTGCAAGAGAATGTGAATTTTGTGTTAATTTTACCGAGAGATATGTCTTCCCCCAAGAGGGAATCCCAGTTGCACCGCCGTTATCAAGTATCCACTTCCTGGCTTTCGTCATCGCTCCGCCTTCTCCGTCATCGGGCCCTTGACCTAGCAGACGCAGAGCAACGTAGCTGAGGGCGGAGCCAATCATGGTGCTGTGGCCCTCTATGTAGAATCCCCATCCGCCGTCGTCATTCTACATCGGATCAAACAATACCCAACAGCTCAGATATAGTACGCATTAACAGTCCCACTAATGGAATTTCACTGATGGATATATATATATATATATATATGTCTGCTATGAGACAGAGTAACAGGGGAATTTTTTTACCTGATGAAGATATATATAACGAGTCAACTCCTTTTTGTGTTCTGGTGTTAGGATGGTGTTAATTGCTCCACTGATGTGTAGAATAATGAGCTGCATTGTGTTTCATTTCCAGCAATTAGTCCTCTCAATGTAGCTATATATATTTATATCTATACATTAGAGTTCGATGCAATTCCAATCTTTGATTATTGTTGAAAATGGCGGTGCTCGTAATCTATTGAATAATAGAAAAGCATGATCTTATCCATGTAATATACAGAATTTGTAAATAACAAAAACAGTTATAATTATGTGGGTAATTTGATTTCTTTTTGTTTTATTTATTTACCCTTATAGTTATTGAAAAATAAATTAATAAAGTAATAATAAAATATATTTAATAGAATATTTTGAAAAAGAAGAAAAAGTTACATGTTATCGAGCTTCAAAAACACAAATTTTGAATTCTCCTTTTTTATATATTTTATATATATATATATGTCATGTGTGTATGAGTTAATTTGATTTGAGTTAAAGTAAAATACAAACCCAAATCTACCTTAGTCGGTCAATTTTAGTTCAAGAACTCATTCGACCCAACACAAAAAAATTTGGGCTGGTTTAGATTGATATCCATGGGTCCTATTAACTTGTATAAAACTTTACTTATTTAATAAAAATATTATTATTATAATACAAAATAAAAATTAAGTAAGATACAATAGTAGTGTGTAAAAATGTCCACACAGGACAGTCATAAGTAATAATATTGAGATATGTTAATTAATTATAAAATTTATAAAATATTGTGAAATTTACATAAGGATTTAATTATTGGTTATTAATTTGAGTTAACCAATTCTTAACTTGAAAAACAGAATGGACTTAGTCGATTCTGGAATTTTTAAACCCATAACTGAATTGAATCTTTGCTAAAGACAAACCAACAAAATGACTAAGTGCGTGCGATTCATCATTCGGCTCTCAATTTTGTGCACTCTTAGTTAAGCCACTATATATGACATGAAGCTTTCTTTTTATAGTGGTGTTATATATAAACTCATTTTTTAATTTTTTTTTCACTCACAAGACATAATGCAGTAGAATTTACATTAATAAATGCATATAAAACCTATTTAATTTGTGTTTTTTTAGTAAGAAAATAGATAAGAAATAAATTTATAGCATTTCTCTTTTATTTATGGCAGAAGACTTACAAGGGGTGGTGTAAAGAACATGGGGCCTGCATTTTCAGCTGCCCAGTGGCCGTCCTTTGCTTGGATTGCGCGATTTAATCGGATGGCTTTCCTCAAGGCAGTTGTCGACGCTTCGTAGGTCACTTCTTCTTTATTCCCTAATCTCACTGGTGGTATGCTTAGATCAATGTCGCTTTCCTTTTTGAACTGCAGATTTAAGATCAATCAAAATATGCAAATTAAAGAAAAATCTTTCAAAATTTTCTTGGCCTTTGTCTTAATGTCTCAACTGGGCATTTCAAGGTGCTTGTCAAAAGGTTGTCATGCATGACATGGGATGCAGTTGGGTGTAATTGGGCCAGTAGGTCTAGGTCTGGCATTCATTACTTACAAGAAAAAAAATCTAGCATTAGGCTTACCAGTTGAGTATCAGCCGGCGACTGATGCTCGGCTGTGCCTGATGCTAATCATGTTATACTTATAATTAGTGGCAAACCTAGAATTTGGGTTGACGATGGGCCAAAAACTTTTTTTTCAAGATTTTGAGGGGCTTTGGTTAAATTTCTCGAATTTTTTTTTGGGGACAATGTACTATGTTTAACTGTAAATATTCAAAATTTTATAGGAGGTATACAACATTTTAAAAATTTTGGAAGCTATGGCCCCGCCCCCCCCTTGGATCTGCCAATGCTTACAATTGATACAAAGCTGATGTGGTAAGAAAAAGACGTTGATTGTAGTAGCATTACTTCAAATGACAACGTTTTGAGGGGTTGTCATATTGCCAGAGAGTCATCGTTTTAGGTTTAAAGGAAAAAAAAAATCTGTGGTATCCATTTCAACTGAAAGCTACATAATTGTGAATGAAAATGATAGGTTAAAATTTTACATCATGGGTTTTGAATTGTGCCTTTAAAAATACAAAATTTTGAAAGTCAAATGGTTTTATTTTCTTTTCCCTTCTTTTATTGGGTGAAAAAGAAAACTACTGTTGGATTTTCTTACATGTGAGAAAGACATGACTGTGAAACTGATGAAAGGAATTCTCAGGAGGTGCACTTCCTAACACAAAGAAGGGTAAGTTATGCTAATGGTATATATATATGTCTATATGTCTGTGGTCAGCTATGGTTGTTTGCATTCTCACCTGCATTCGCATAAAAAGATCAGCACAGGGCAGGGCCCGGGCTCGATCTTTTTTGAAGACTTTCTTGTAGTCCTCTCGAGCTTGTTCAACCGCGGCTCGCTCTTCCGGCGTCCCGGCGTCAGGGTCGAACTCCCAAATTTGTCTGCCAACATAATTGTTGGTGCTGAACAAGTATGGTCCACGACCTTCCGCAATCTTCAGCTTCCACATTATCTTCTTGCCTCAAGAGGCTCAGCTCAACTTTTTGAGGCCTCTGCATTTACGTGACACAAATTGCTTCATGAATTATCACGTATATTGTTACTATAAGCTAATTTATAAAAATGATATGATAGTGGAGTTTTGATATGAAATAACAAATTGAGAAGGTAGATTGCTTAGGGACGGTTGCGGATGAAGACTCTATATATTTAGGAAAATGCTATATTTTGAGAAATTTATACAGAAATTCTCATTAAAATAATGTAGCAGTGACATTTTTCTAAATAAGAGTCACTATAACGGGTGTTTTGTTTTTTAAATGAATGACTCTCATTCAACCACATTATTTTGATGCTAAATTCTATATAAATTTTTTATTTGTATAGTATTAACCATATATTTAACAATTTTAATAAGAACCATGTAATAATAATATAAAAACAATACAACAACAAGTTTGGATAAAACAACGAGTTGAGAAGGAAGTTTGCTATATTTACGAAATGAACGAACTATAATTTTTCAAATGAGAAAAGAAAATTTTTAATCTTTCAAAAAATTTATACAAAATCATGTGATATGACATTTTAAAATTAAATTCTGATTAATTTATTTGCTTTTAAAATAAAAGCCTTCAATTCAGCCACATCATTCATTAAATAATTTCAAAACGAAAGCTTGAAAATTTATAAACAAATTCTGTATAATATATTTTTTTTCTTGTATAGCATCACTGGTAAAAAAAAAAAACTCAATCACAGTAACACAGATTAAGTGCTGGTGGTCTTATAGAAGATAAAGAGGTGACCCCAGCAAAAGGAAAATCTGGCACCTACCAAAAACTGACAGCAAGAGAGGAGAGAAAGTAATCGTTGGTGTAGGACCAGTACAATTAAAAGTATTAAAACCCTGTCTAAATAGGAAAAGGACACAAGCCCACAGCCAACCAGGCAAGCTAGAGAGAGAGCGAGAGAGAGAGAGATGATGCTGCGTTTTCTCTACTAGAAATATTCATTTTCATTTGTAATTAAGACTTGTCTCTCTCTCTATATGTATAATCCTTGATTGATATATTGTCTGAAACTTTAAGCAAATTGTTGTTTTATACTTTAGTTGACAAAGGGCTACCTAAGATGAAAGTCTCACGTTCCCCTGCGCGTACCATAGAATTCAAAGAATTGTAATATATTGAGAAACCCTCAAAAAAGGCAGCTGCATCACAAGTCGTCTCGTAATCACTTGGTCGTTGTGTAGATATCCATATATACCTATATGTGTGTGTGTATGTGTTTGTGCTTACATGCATGCATTGATATCATGTTTATATATATATACACACACATATACATCCAGGTCGCGCAACATAGATATGGTCGTGACTTCTTTTGTTTCAAGTTATCTATTTATTGGAGAAATATAAGCAACTAAACCAAAAAAAAAAAAAAAAAAAGTCACTAAAAATTCAAAGAGTATGGATAATCATATTTCTCACTATTAGATATAAGTGTGTGATGGGTTCCAAATGAGTTTGTTAATATGTGATCCACCACCTTGTATCTAGTGGTGAGAAATTGGGATTGAAAATGAGATTATTTATAGAGAGTAATACCAAAAATAAATTTTAATTTTTGTACTGAATGATGTGATTATTTGTAGTTTACACTAACCCTTTTTGCTCGTAGTTTAAAAAATATGACTAGCACATTATTTTGGTGTTATTTTCGGTATAACAATTTGGTATGAATAGAATTTTCCTTATATATAAGGTTAATCCTAAAAAACCCACCGTACAAGGAAAAAGAAAAAGAAACGAAGAGAGATAAGGGAAAGAAATAATAAAGGAGAAAAAACCTTGTGCATGAATTCTAAGGACTATGAAATGGAAAGGTTTCAAATCCGAACTCTATGAAATCGATATCAAATTTTTCAATCAACGTACTCAAAAAATATAAACAGGTGATTCAATAAGGAAGTGAACGTTTTTCTTTGATTCCTGGGCCAGACTTATCTAACATCCATCCATGGCTGCAAAAGAAATGGAAAACTTTGTGCATGTGTATGTGTGGTGTGAAAAAGAGAGAGAATTAGAGAGACTATAGGTGAAGAAAAGGGAAGGGAACCGAATACCTTGATGCTTTTCCTTGCTAGCTAGCTAGAGAGAGAGAGAGAGAGAGAGAGAGAGAGAGAGAGCTGACCTGTGAAATGCAAAGGAGGAATAATCAAGATGGTAGAGGTGCTTCAAAGGGAGGAATGATTGAGAAAACAGAGGGAATACAGCTTATATACAGACTTTCCACAGTTCCACTGGCATGTAAAACGGGGGGGCCTAATATTTCTTCGAAGTCCACACCTAAAGACCTTGTTGCTGATCTCCTTCTTAGGCTCTTTTTTTTTTTTTTTTTAATTTTGTTTTTGGCATATATACACTTAAATACACACCTATATTGTCGGCTAGAATAATAAGGCACCTGTATTTTCTTCTTCTGTAACTGTAAGTAATTGACAAAACATGGTTGCCATTCAATTCATGAAACTGTGCCCTCTCACATCAGATGCATTTAAATTGATGGTGTACCGTAATTTACAAAGGGTGAGAATGATATTTTTAAGAAAACAACTTCAACCAATATATATATATATATTGGCTATATCTGCCAATAACATCTCAGTAGGTCATGAAGATGATATATTTTTTTTCAAACTTAACAAAGACACTCCCAGGTTATTTTCTATCTTCAGCTGCCTGTCTTCCCTTTTTTGACTGACCTTTCGATCAAAGCAAATTTCAAGAGCATTGATTGGAGACCAAAAAAAAGGAGAGAGAGAGAGAGAGAGAGAGAGACAGACAGAAATCTAATGCAACCAAAACGAAGTAACAAGAGGGATCGGCATAGAAATGGAAAAAAGGGGGAAAAGAAAATAAAAGGAAAAATGATTAATAAGGTTTCACAACTTGGTCCAAGCCAAACATGCACAGGATATATTCATAGACATGCAATTTCCTAGCTTGTATAAGAGAAAACTTTCAGACAAGCAATTATGAAGCAGCATACACATTGTGAAAAAGCAAGGGAAAGTGGGGGGAGGGGGGTGGGACAGTTGAAGCCCCACCTCAGTTTTTTCCTTGAAAAATTCTAATGCTCTCTTCTTTTCTTTTTTTTTTTTTTAGTACCAGAAACCATACATGCTCAGCCTATTTTATCAAGGGTTTTGTTAGTATCAGTCGCAACGGATAATCAGTTGTCGGCTGATGACAACATGACTCTTTTATTAAAGGATCTGAGTTCCATCTAATGTGTTCGACTTTACTAAGAAATAATAAAGTTGTGCATAATAATCAAGTAGGAATTTTATTCTACCAAAAAAAAAACTTTAGTGCAATAAATAGATGTTAGTCTATAATTAGAAAGGCCTAGATTTGTTACTAGGTAGGCCGGTTTGTTTGTTCATCGCTGCATGTCATGAAAAGAAAAAGGTAAAAGAATCGTTCATGAAGCTAATTGGCTTTTCTATATATAAACGAGCAACTGAAAAAATTACAATTGTTAATATCAAAACATGTTTCAACAAACAAGTACTCACTTAATTATGCATGTAGATACATATGAATGTGCATATATGGAGAGAGAGAGAGAGAGAGAGAGAGAGAGAGAGAGAGAGAGGTGTACCTGATTCAGGAAGACGTAATAATTTGCAGGCTATGGACTTCTCACAAGAGGGATTTGAGCTGCAAAATGAGAGAAGCCCAGGTGAAGAACTGGCAGAGGAACTCCAACTGGTTGTGATGGGTTTTGAGCAGAGAGTTGGCAGGACTATTTATAGAGACACTTCATATTTCTAACTACTAACTAGCATACAAAACTGGCCGCTATACTTTCTTTAAATTAGCAGTCAAATTTTACCAAATTAAAAGGGGGCAAAAAAAAAAAGTCTACTTTGAATTTGTACACTTGTGCATAAGTTCCTTGTCGGAGGCTGTATATATAATAATCAACTAATAAATGCATGATACATAAATCACAGTTGAATTGTGGGTAAAGCTACACTACTAGCTGGTGGTATCTCAAGCGTAGGAAATTTCTGATTGAATCAACGATCCTAAGCTCTTACAAGTTCTTAAGATTTAGTGGTGGTTAGGATGATTGTTCAGTCATAATTCAAAGTAAAAAAAAAAGTATGGAAATAAAACAAAACAAATAAGTTGATATCTAACCCAAGTTGATAAACATCTTTTTTCAAGCACCATTTCTATTCATTATAAAAATGTAGAAGAGAAATAATTAATCAATGAATCAGTAAAATTGAATTGTAGATAAGAAGAAGTTAGAACACAGAATATTTATGAAGGATTCCCTCTGAAAAAGTCAATTCATGCACAAAGACTTAAGTTACTCTCCTACAAATTTCAAAAGTTTACCAAAGTTGATGCTCTTGGAAAGATTGAATTTATGCTTACAAGTATTGTATAATTGTCATACATAGGATCTTAAATTTCATCTCTTCTTACTCGTGACATGGGACAGCCTCCCAATATGGACCAAGAACACCTTAAAATCACCGATGTTTCATAATCTTTACGCATGACATTGTAGTGAGAGAAGATGACTTTTTGTTTTTCAATTCACACATACTTTTGGGAAAATTATCACCTTTAATTAATTTGTTCAATCGTTTGCTATGTGACAACATTGTTTTCTGGTTGTACTGGCATATGCTTGCAAGTTAAGATGTTACGGGACCACACATTAATGAAATGGAATTTGTGATGTTTTTGTCTTTTCACGAATTGAGGTCCATCTTCTAGTCCATTCCATTTCACAAATCAAAATATCTGAAATCATGTGATTGCTTTGATGGGTATTAATTTTCTATCTAACTCGATACTAATAACACTTCAAGACACGTTTAGTTCAGTGGGATATATTGGAAATCATGCGCATTATTTTGGTTTAACCACATAAAACATGTCTCTTGAAAGTTTTCTTGTTTGAGATGATGTGATGAGATACATATTTTACTGGGAAAAAAGAAAAGAAAAAACCAACTAAATATCAATAAGATATGGACATCTCAGTTGTGGTTGGGGCTAGCCAATGTGGACTTGAGGAGCTTTTCCCCAGAAAATAACTCTTACAAAACATAGTTAACGCATCAACAATTGATTTTTTTCCCTATAACAGAGGTAAGTCCCCTTGCAAATTCACTATATTAGACTCTTTTCTTGTTTTCTTGAAAAAATTTCGGCGCCAACCATAATGCATGTAAAGAGGACTATTAGCTTTAGCAGCAAAGAGGACTATTGGTGTATAATCATTATGAAAAATATTAATTAAATCATTCTTGGTTGATAATATCAACCAAATATTTGCACTGCAGAAATTATTCTGACCATAAAAATATTAATTAAATCATTCTTGGTTGATTGGTTTGAATACAATTAAAGTCATTCAAAACACCTTAAATTATTGTAAAGATAGCATAATATAATGGTGGATCTTAATATTTCTTGATATCGTCATACCATACTAAACGCATTATGGAGTCTAAGAAATATTTGCAATAAGGCTTCGATGGTTAATGGCGTTTGCTTTCTGAAAGAATATGAAGCAATTTCAAAGCTATGTGTTTTCAGTAACATAAAAAAAAATGTGTCAAAAAAGGTGACATAACAAATAAACTTCTTTCGATGGACAAATTAAATTTATTTATTGATGTTGAATGATTAAGAAGATGATGAGTATTTAAGATGGGTCGATAGTTGATAATGCTATAAATTTGTCTAGTTCTGATCAGTGCCAAGCAACTGAAATAAGTTAAGAAGACCCCTCACACCAAGATGGTGCCGGCCTAAAAAGCTCCCATGGTCAAATTAGTAAGGAGATTGGCTATGAGAAACAATGTAGAATTGCTTGAGGCTGGTAGCTAGTGGTCCTTTAACTGATAATCACTTCTCTTTATTTTTTGTTTTGTTTTGTTTTTATTTTTTTGTCTTATATAGAAGTTATAACCCCTAATAGTTGACATGGCTTGCATGATGTAGAAAGATGATTGTACTTCATATGTGGTAGTCTAGTGTCTAGCTTGAGGAACGGTCATTGAGATATTATATAAAAATCTTGCCATACTTGACTACGTGGCTCCCAGTCAATCATCAGGCTTATTCTTTCTTTGTTGGATACATACATACATAAATCTATACAAATATGCATACATCTATATATATACATGTCCTCCTTTCTCCCTTCAGATTCATATATTTAACATGCATATATACATACACACATTTATATATATATATATATATCTGTGTGTGTGTGTGTGTGTAAAGCATATCATATCAAAACATTGACAAAGGTTTTGTCATAACTATATATGTAATAGAGTGGTGCTACTTACCCTACCGCCCATTTGGACTTCTTGCATGCACTTCAACAGCATAAATTGTCAAAACAACAAACTTTGTTGTCGATAAATCAATCATCAAAATAAAAAAAGTTCTATGGTCTAAAAAAGCAAACAACCATGCATAACTTGCTCAACACATGATGTATATGGATTACCGTTATGCAGTATGATTTGATGTTCATTAGTAATTTACGCGATCAATTATGGATATGGAAAACCTTATGCAACTCAACAAATGTTTTGGATTTGTATAATACTATTTGGAATCCTTCATTTATTGAAGTGCACGATATATATTATTAAGCATCTTACTTAACAGTTTAAATTTTTAAATTTAACAATGGTTTTAACATAGTATCATAGTACAGGTTAAAAAAAAATCTCGTGAATTCAAGTCCCTTCTTTGCTATTTATTTTTTAATTGTATTTGTTTCTTTTTATGTCCGACCACTTTTCCTGTTCAGTAAGCAAATTAAAAAAAAAAAGAAAAAGAAACAATAATAATGACAAAACAAGAGTAATGAGTAGGTTTGCTCCGCTGTTCACACCTACCATGTTGCTAGTACTGCAAGTAGCTAATATAGTGGTTGAGTAACTAAAAAGGTCACTCTTCATAAATTCTAATTTGGCTTTCTCTTTAGCTTGCCACCATTTTAGGTGGGTTGATAGCGCATTTAAATTAAAAAGGCAGTGGCCACCATTCTAGGTGGGATCCTAGCTCGCAATTAAGACAGCCTCCGCACACCAACCACTTATCTTCTGATTAGATATACATGAGCTTTGTTTCTTTGCTTCGTGAATGGGAAAATTTTCAGTATTTGAAAATCCCCATTTGTTTACTATGCTGCTAATAATCTTCTGTTTCATATTTTACGATCTTAATTAGCTAGTAAAAATAAAATAGAAAACTAGAAAAAAAAAAAAATACAGTGCCGTTCTTCCCTCTAGTATGAAAAGAGAGAATTTTCTTTTTTACTGTGCGAGGGACAGAGGTGAAAATAAAAAGTATTTACAATAAAATTAGGGACCAAATCAAATATTATATCTGTTTTCTCTGCTCTCCATCTCTGCTCACTTTTGGAGAGATAGAGAAAGCGTGCTTGGAGAATAAATAAAAAAGAAGCCTTATCCTTCCAATTCTTACCGGCATAGGTGTGTTAAGGTAGTTCACTGTTAAATGACATGAAAGGTATAGATTAGTCATATTATTCTGTAATATTTATGAAAATATATTCAATGTACTTATAGTGTTACGTCACTTTTACTTCTCATATCTCATAATGTAAACCGGACTCACTTCAGGACCTATCTAATAATAGAATGGTCCACTGCATGTGAGATGATGAGCAATAGTAACGTGACACTTCGATTGCATGTATGTCTCAAATATTTTTAGTTTTATATTTTTCTTAAACTTAACTCGCTTGACTTTCCAAAGATACTTTTTTTATTCCCTCTGTTTCATGTTATGAGTCAACCACGCACATAATTAAATATGAGTCTTCAATTAATAAAGTTACAAAAATAACCTTTAGTTAAAACAAAATTTTTAAATGATATAATATTTGAATATAAATTTAAGGAAGTGTAACATGAGAATGTAATTAAAAATTTTACATAAATGTGACTTTAAAAAATAAGATAATATATGATGGCTAAAATAGTTTAACTTTAATATTCCAGAGGATAGAGAGAGATGGCTATATATTCACAAAGCGACTAATGTCTTTTTTTGGTCAGTAAGGTAAAGTTTTATTGCCAAAAAATGAAAAATATATAGTGAAGCTTAAGAAATACCCTAAAAGGCAATTCCAAAAATTCACTTCAAAGTTCAAGCCTGATTTTCATATATATATATATATATATTTATAGTTTTAAAGAACAATTCCAGGCTAATGCTAAATTGGGCTACATATACACTTTAGTGAGAATAGTTGCCGGTAGAGAGAGAACAATATGAACTGAAAAGCTATTTTTTCCTCTGATCCTCACATAGCCCTCAGAATGTGACATCAACGTGCTTTATCATTAACTGCCTCTTGCTTTGCCCGTTTCTTTTTTGACTTTGAAACGTAACAAGGAGACAATTATGTCTTGTCATTCGGAGGAGTATGACTATTAATATGTAATTAATACCTTAGTTGTCTTGTTAGGTGAAAAAATGAGATGGAATGGATAATAAAATTTGAAGATTCATGCAACAAATTGCTCTATAATATGTATGAGGGAACTCCCCCACATTCATTATGGTTACATCAACAGAAATTTATCACATGTGATAATGGAACTCATATGATTTTATTGCAATTTGCGTATTTATGGACCTCACTAAATATTTATAATAAATGTTAAAATTATAGTGGCCGTCGCATCGTATTAGAAGTCTACTCTAAATAATATATCCACATCGATCAAAAAATTAATAATAATAATTTATCCACATCCATAATCTTTCGCATCGTGAGAGGGAGGGTTATATATATTCATAACCATCAATGCTATATATATATACACATTGATTTAGTCTATTATTTGATACCATCTATTAGAGGAATTCACATTTGGTCTTTCTTCCATTGTTTTGTTTTGTAGAATGAGTCATTCATGAATGAAAACTCTCGAACAATCCCCTTTTCACCCCCTTTTTGTTTTTTGAAGGAGCTGAGCTTTATGGGTATTGAGAAGACTACTCTCATCATGTAGGCATGCAATCTATTTTTACCCCATATAACAGCGAAAAAGAACAAACTAAAGTATGGAGAGCAAAAAAGGAGCTCCCTTGAAAGACTCTTCTTCTTCTTCTTATTTACTTTCATTTTGGTACGAAGTGTTGCTTTAAAGAGAAAGAACAGTTTACTAAGAGTAGGAAGAAAAGTTCAAGCACAAAAAATTCTCCAGAAGGACAGGGAGAATCTATTCTGGTTTTTATGCCACTACCCACCTTGTTTCACACTCTCTCTCTCTCTGAATATATCTTAATATATTATTTTAAGTGATAGCACACCCATTTGCCTCTCTGTATATATGTTTCAGGTACCACAATTTTTGTTATCCATCTTCCCAAAAATGAGAATGTGCACTGCCTGTGGATAAATCTTCATTTTCAGCTTCCTAGAGTCAAATATTTCAGGCCAAAATTCCAATCTCATGCCAACATTTTATCACCATAGTGCAATGACTTCGACATTGCTAAGTCATATTTACACCTATTTTTCTAACTGAACAGTCAACGGAGATGGTGGACCATATATGCATTAGGAAAGATATTTCCACCACCTCTAAGGTGGTTGGTGAGTGTGACCTCTTTAAAGGTCTAAATTGTTGAATGGTCAGCAAAATGTTACCACCTTGTATACACATGATAGATATATGTATCTATAGTATCTCCATCATTTAATTCAACCAACTTGGGCTGTCGTTAAAGTCAACAATTAATAATTGAGTGAGACTAATAACTAATTTACGTAACTTGGACGATGGATGGTTAGAAGTTGGGGGGGCTGGGTTAAGGCGCATATTTATGCATTTTATTTGCCCTTCTACTTTTCTAGCTGCGCGCGGTTTCAATTTTAAGTTATTAACATGCATAGTTGCCACTAAGTATGGGCGATAAAAAAATATTCAATGGAATGGTGATACCACTTCAACAAAAGAGACTATGTTATTTTGCTAAAGTGGTATCATAAGCTAATCAAATTATCCAAAACAAATATATTAAAATCCTAATGACCATGATATTTCATTAATTAGTGGCATAGTTCTAGAAAGCATCTCGTGAAATTAAGATGACTATGATAAACTATGCATTAGAAAGAATTTGATTGCCTTGTGATACGATATCAGCAAAATAATTTAATATCATCATTATATTGGACATTTTCTCATGGTAAGGCAACACAGCTAATAAGTTCGTGGCTTGGGTTTCAGTACCTAGGGATGAATCCATTTTCACCTAACATGGCTAATCCCGCTAACATAATTTTTTTTGTTGTTGGGTATTTTAGAGGGCTACCGCTCTGGAAAAGACAGAGAGAGTGACTGATGCCTTTTTAGATACGCAAGTAGATCATAACATACCATATCTCTCTAAGTTCAAATAAATAAATACATAAACACACGTAGAGAAATGAATTAGCTCTTCTAGTAATGCAATATTGTTCTAACGAAATGTGTAGTTGCCTTTTACACTTTTAATGGGTCAATGCATTGATCTAACGAAATGTATAGTTGCATTTACAATAATTGCGGCTTTTTTTTTTTTTTTTTTGGGTCGAACTGATAGGCATCATGAAAATTTTCATAATCCATATGACAAAATTTTGTTCAGTCCCTCTCCCTAGCAAACTATACGAATGTGGAGCCTGGGACTTGCCTGCAGTCATCAACCCCACATTTTTACTGAAAACAAAAAAATTCATTAGGAAGGTATTACCTGTGAGTCTAAGTACTATTTTTTTTGTGTTTTTTTTATTATCTTTGTGTTGGATGGATTCCTATTGTATTTAAAACTGAGTGACAATAGCTAATACTATCTTACTACCGGATATTTTTTTTCCCATTTTATAGATTCCCGCAAACATGTAGATAGTTCATCGTCCACCACAACTCGGCTTCTGTTGCATTGTCTAGAAGCAAATGACTATATAACTAAAAAGTTTATATAAAATTTATCACCAAAATGATATGGTTAAGCTATAAGCCTATCACTTTAAAATAAAAAACTCACTAAAATGCTTATTAATTATAAAATTGCTATCAGCATATTATTTTGGTATAAAATTTTGTACAAAAATTTTAAAAAAATAACATTTTTTCTCTAATAAAGTCTCCATCAAACAAATTCATCCTTGTTGAACCTATGTTGCCTAAGGGCCACGATATATACTCTCCTTTCCTTCACATCGTGGCAGACGCGGATAGTTGACTAGCTATGGACCCTTCTGCAATTAGGGGTAGACGTTGGATAGGTTGGGCTTACACAAGAAATTTTTTTTACCGGATCTAAAAATAAATTTCAAACCCGTTCAATTAAAAAAAATACATTTCTAAGCCCATTTAAGCCCGCTCATTTAACATAAAATTTATTTACTATATAATTTTTTCTCTATAAATAATATTTAATATCATAAAATTCAATTACATATACATATATATATATATATATATGATATTAAAATACAAAAATATATTATTTTATATATATTTAGGATCAGGTCGGGCCGGACGGGGCTTCAAAGAAAATTTTTAAGCCCGTCCATTAAACTAATTGGGCCTAAATTTTTTTTTAAGTCTTATCATTTATGGGTGGGCCTATCGGGCTAGCGGGCCCATGACCATCCCTACCTGTAATGCAAGGGAGCCTCAACTTAGCAACCAGACACCGATTTCAAAATTAGATACATTTATGTTTGTGTTTAAAACCTGAATTTATCAAGAAAAAAGCAAAGGAAAAGAAAAATATAGGAGAAAAATGGATAAAATGAAAGAGAATTTTTGTTCTCTTTAATCTCATATTTTTCTTGATGAGATACATTTATACTGTGTTTAGAACTCGGATTTATCAAGGGGAAAGTAAAGAAAAAGAAAAATGTCAGAGAAATGTGAACAAAATGAAAAAGAATTTTTATTTTTTTTTCTCTCACATTTTCTTTTTTCTTTTCTTTTCTATTACCGAATCCTAGATCCAAACACAACATTAGGCTATTGGGAATCAAAATTTGTTGCAGACCAAGGCTTTGTTCCAGTCATGATTTTTATGAGAAAATTTTAATTTTACAAAATTTTTATACAAAAAATTCACTACAATAATGTGGCAACAGGATTTTTGAAATTACGAGACTATAATAGTTTTTGTTTTGTTTTCAAATAATAATATCACAAACAACTGCATCATTTTGTGTAGAAACTGTAATTGCATAATATTATTCTGATTTGTGCAATTGCAAAAACTATCATGTACTGTCTATATCTTTCAGCAACGTAATCTAATATTTTATAAAATGTAAAAATATTATTTAGTACAAGTCATTGTATATATTACACATGAAAAAAAAATAGTATTTGATAATTTTTAAGATTTGGCTACTGGAATACTTCCAAAAATCTTTTAAAAGCTGTTTGTGGAATCAAATGGTTATAGTTGTTTTGAGTTTAGAAGTCGTGCATCTAGGCAACATCTATAAAATAAAATATTAAGTAAAATATTAAATATTTAGTAACAATACATAATGCACACTCCTTGACACAGAACCGAAATTCGATCTGCAGATACTATGGGGTAATATGAACTATGAAGCCCCTAATCCCTCAGCCCTCTGATCAGGCTTCTGACTTTTTACAATTATATCAGTTTAATGATATTAAATGCAGTTCACCAAACAAACGATCATACACTAAAGACATATATGAAAAGGATTTTGTACCCGGAGTAAAATACGGGACGGCAAAAGAATAGTATGTTATACATATGAGTTTAATATAATTTTTTTTAAAAAATATGATAATAAAATTTGGCATAAAATACAAGAAAGTCAAAAATACAAATATGTTAGTAGATAGTATTTTCATCTGTTTATAGGTAGTATTTTCATATATTTTCATCTCAAATATATCAATTTTTGAAAACATATTATTAATAGAAAGCTAAATTAAAGTGATAGTTAAATTAATTTTATTTATTTTTTATTTCAATACTTGATATAAGAATAGATTAATTCATTAATTTTAATTTTTAATTTAATATTTTGAGTATTAATAAAAAGTTATAGAAAAGTATGTTCACATATATATCAAGAATTAAAAAATATCACAATTACATATAACATGATATACTAATAAAAATACATATAACCGAACCATGAACTACACAAGCTTTTTTTTTAAATTAAGAAAGTCGAATAAGCTAAATGTCAATAATTATACTATTATAATTATATATTATGTATGGAATTAATAATATGCTAAAATTATATTAATTATATCTAATTTTTGATCTAGTCTTTTTCAGAAGTATAATATGTAACACGTTTAATACGTATATTATATTGTTTGACAAAAAAAAATGTGTATTTTTATTAGGTTTCGGATCTAGCAACAAATGAAAGTTTTTTTTATTTATATGTACGTACAGATATTATACGAGAATAGTATAAATATTTATGAACTATGTTTGTACCCACAATAGTGCCTGATTGGTTTACTCTGGTTGAGAGTGGCGCATCAGTTGGTGTGACTCAATTGATGGTGAGGCCAAGTTGATATGCAAAGCCAATTTGATACTTAAAATGACAACTTTAAATAAGGTATTTTTTAATTTTTTTTAATTTGTTGTAATTTGTTTTTTTTTTTTTGGGTTAAATCGGTTTTTGCTGAAATTAGGTAGTGTATTGTTTTTGCACCTTTTTTTTCATTTGGACTGCATTTTTTTTTGCCAAAAATATGTAGAAATTATATACAATTTAACTAAAACATATAATGTTTTAAAAAATTTGGACTTATAAATTTTTTTTTGTTAAATCTGTTTACTTTTTTAAGTTAACTTGTGTAGTTAATTTTCGATCTTCTTTTTAGAGGCCTGTTTTTTTTTTTTTTTTTTGTACATCTCTTTTTTCTTATTTGAACTGGACTTTTTATCTCAAAAAAATTGTAGAACGTAAATGGGACTTTAAATAGCATGTAAAGGTTTTAAAAATTTTGAGGCCTTCAAAACTTTATTCATTTGTACAAATTTTATTAGTTAAGCTAGTATTTTCTTCCTGAAGTTGAGTAGTGTAGATGATTTTGGACCTTTTTTTTTACAAATCTTTTTTCTTAGCTAGTTCAGGGCATTTTTAAAAAAAATATATTGACATTATAAATACCTTTATTATAGAATGTAAAATTTTTTAAATTTTTGAATATTAAAAAATTCGAGGCTTAAGACAACTGTCTCACCTGCCCAGGGGTTCAGCCATACCTGCTGATGATGTGTTAGCCATCAATAGTCGACGTTTGTCCTGCAGGTTTAGCTGTGAATAGCACTACTCATATGAAAATTTAGGAAAACCCTCAGTAATAAACATTTCAAAGTTCACATAATTTATTGGGCAAGATGATGTCATGAACTAATATCATTTTATTTTTTTCCCCCACTTTTTTAAATTTTCGATTTACTTGATATTGTATCACCTTGTACGCGCAAAAAACTAGGCCGACGTTGGTATCTCATGCCACGTGCACCGGAGCCGCCCACCCGTGGATGCGGAGAGGACGGTGGTAGGTTTGCTAGGTAAACTAACCTCCACATGAACACAAAAAACAATTATCGTCACGGAAAATACTATCATGAGGTTGTTAAAATGTATAGTCATCCATGAGCCAAAATATTTGATGAAACGACAATGCAATGTCATTTTGTTAATGTAGTCTCATAAATCAATTAAATTTTATCAAATACATGTATTGAAATCATAATCATGATGACACATTCTTAGCTTGTTGGGTAACTGAAAAAAAACTCTTCTTAATTTTAGGTGGTTGAATTTAAACATATTCATTTGACAAAATTTGATTGATTTGTGATATCATATCAATAAAATGACGTGATATTATCATTACATTAAATATTTTTTTCTTATTTTTGGACTTAGTATGCAAAAATTAAGACTAGCGCTCTATCCTCATATTATGCATTGTGTGATCATCCTATAATTAAAGTTTCTCTCAAAATTTAACCAGATCAGATAAAACGAGGTAGTCTTTTTTTTTTTGAACAACAAAAAAAAATATTAATAAATCAGATCAAGATTACAGCTAGAGATGAAAATTTCACAAATCAGATTAAGATTACAGCTAGAGATGAAAATTTCACAAGCAAGAACTTGATTACAGCTAGAGATGAAAATTTCACAAGCAAGAACTTGATTGAAATTCCACTTCCTCCCCAAGGGTGGAGTTGAAGGGAATTCAACAATCAACAATCAAAACAAAATGAGAAACATTTCTTTGTTCGAGTAAATAAGTTCTGATTTTGATTTGGGTTATTCGATTAGTATTTGTATGCCAGTTCCTTGGTATTTTTCGTGTTTTACTAGTAAAATAATCTTAATTGGAGAAAAATAATGACATGTCACTTGTACATATTTATATTTCCTACATCGTTTATTAGTGGGCAAGCACGTGAAACCTCATGGTAGGCTTAATTGTCTTTTATGTTGAATTATTATTTTCAACTAAAAGACGAGGCTATATTCACAATTTAAAAAGTTTTTATACACAACCAAATATGGGTGACTCATAATATAAGTAAATTGAACTCTACTACTGAATTAATCGAAATACAAGTAAATTAGCTAATACTCCTAATACAAGAAGTAAAAAAAAAACTGGATACAATCAAAATGCCTGTGGTCGTAAAATAAAATATTCACAATATTTATCACATCAAATGATTCCACAAGTACTATGGTGCAGTTGGCCATTAGTAGAAGCAAATTGCTTCTTCCACTCCTAACTTGACAGCACCCCTTTCCTGCAAAATTTGTCCCCGTTTAAATTACTTTTATATCTTTTTTTTAAAATATTAAGTTATTTGAACTCCTCTACTTACTTTTTTTTTTTTTTATAGTTTTATTTAAATTTTATTTAGTTTTATTTATTTTTTTAATCAGTTTTGTTTATTATTTTTTTCATCAATTTTTTTATTTTTTATTTTATATGATTTTTAAGACATATCAAAATCTCTCCCTTTCTTTAAATTTTCTTCCTAACTCGAAACCCCACCTTTCTATATATTTTCGTGCATCTTTTTTTTTTTTTTCAGTTTTGTTTAATTTTTATTTAGTTTCATTTCTTTTTTTTTATTAGTTTTGTTTCTTTTTTTTTTAAATAAGTTTTGTTTATTATTTTTTCATCAATTTTTTTTCTTTTTTTTTGTTTTATTTAATTTTTGACGCATGTCAAAACCTATCATTTTTTTAAATTACTTCTCCTCAAACCTTTGACAACTCTAACATATGTCAGAACTTCTCCATCCCTTTAAAGTATCCTCTAACCTCCCCTCCCTTTAAATTATCCCCACTCCAATTACTGACACATGTCATAACCTCCCCCTCCCTTTAAATTATCTCATCTAACCCTTGACACATGTAAGAATCTCTCTTTTCTTTAAATTACTCCCTCTCCAGCCCTTAACACATGACACATGTCAGAATCTCTCACTTCTTTTAAATTATCCACTCTCTAACCATTGAAACATGTCAAAACACCCCCCTCTCTATGTATTTACTATTAATTGTTAGTATTTTTGTTAGTTTCATATATATAATTTTTATTTTGATCCATATTTTTATACTTTTTAAAATTTTTACAAATAATGACTCATAAAATCTACAATGAAAAAATAAACAAAAGATTACAAATATATAATAAAAAAAACTTTTTATCGAAAAAGAAAAATAAAACTGATAAAAAAATAGAATTGATAAAAAATAAAAAACTAGTTAAAAAAAAACAAAACCAATAAAAAAAAAGAAACAATACTAAAAAAAAGCAAAAAATAACAAAACGAAACTGAGCGGGGGCTAATGAGAGAGAGTGTGCCAAAGGTTTATAACAGTAAATATAATTAGAATTTGGAGTAGGGCCGAGGAGTGGGGTGTGTCAGGGGAGGGGGGAAAAGCAGGTCTCTTAATAGAATGTCATATCTAACGGTGGAACTACTGTTATAGGTAGGGTGCTTATATATCGTATGCGCTTAGTTCAAAATTTGAAATTTCGGTGAAAAAAATGAAGAAAAATAGAATAAAATAAAAGAATTATTTTATTTTATTTTTTATTAATTTTTTCTTTATTTTTTAATTAAAAATTAGAGTTTCAAAAGAAGTTTTAGCAAAATTTTAATGTATTGGCATTCACAATTTTTATATAATTCTCATTTATACAGTATGTATATATAATTTTAGAAATTTTTTTTTATTAAACTGGGATCTCCACAATTTAAAACTAAAGCTCTAAATTAATATAATATTAAAATTTTTATATACTGAACTATGAGACTTATTCATTATTTCCTTATATATCAAAATTTCTAACCCATTAAATTTAAAAGGTTATGGGCTTTTAATGGGTACCATCCAAAACTCAAAATAGTCAATATTTTGTAAACTTTTAATGTGCGCCCAACCAACAAATAAGCCTACACACCAAAAAAATATATATATATATATAATAATAATAAATAAAATCATATTTCGTTGATAGCAATGTTTTGAAAATTAGACCGGATTAACCGGTTGATCCGTTGACTGAGGTCCGATCAATCCTTTTAACTCAGTCAGTTACAAAATTTAAAAGAACCGCATCAAACCGCGGTTCAACCGTCACTATTCTAACCGTGACCGGTTCTTCGAGACCTACCTCATGAACTGTCTCTAAAAAAGGGGGGAAGTTGGGGCTTATTCACACAGTTTCACCAAACCAGTTTCGGCCTCCACATACCACCATCCAGCGACGAATGAATTGTTCACTATCTCCGGGTCTACACTCCCCCGCTTGCAATCCATTGTTTGTTGGTGCTTTCTGGGTTGCAATTACAGTGGGTTTTAAAGATTTTATGAACAAATTTCTTGAGATTAATCTGTAGATATCTGTAGATATAGAAAGCGAAGGGACTTTGGATCGACGTGATTGGACCTGATCTGACTGTGAGTTGAGACTGAGTGTGAGAGAGATCTGTAGATATAAAAAATGAAAGCGGCTTTGGGACCTTTGGGTCGTGATCAGAGAGAGAAAGATGGAGACTAGAGATCTTTTCACTTTCCACTTACTGTGCATCCGTGATGTGTACGAGAGAGAGAGAGAGAGAGAGAGAGAGAGAGAGAACTCATTCAATTTTTTTTACTTATTTTGCTTCCCATTGTATCTGTCAACTGCTTTTCCAAAATATTTCTTTAACGAGGGATGGATGAATCCTCCAACTACACTCACTCACTCACTCTCTCTCTCTCTATCTCTCTCTCTCTCTCTCTCTCTCTCACACACACATTGTGTTTGAATTGAATGTTTGTAGTTATCTTTCCTATAAAACCATCATAATAAGTATATTTCAATTAGCAATGGTCAATTGCAATTTTGTACATTCATTTTAAAAATAAAAAATACTAGAAATATTTATAAAAATTTATATTTTTAGGTATTTTTATAATCTTAATATATTATTTATTTATTTATAATTATAAATATATTTATAACATAATTCTGACGTTACGGTTCAAAAATAGTTGAACCTCCAGTTAAATAAGTGACCTGTGACCCGTTGCTTTTTTAATTTTTTCAACGGTCTAAAAACATTGGTTGAGAGAATAAAATTTAATTTTTTTTATGTAAAAAAACTTTCTTTTGCTTCAGTTTAAAAATATGTGCAAATAATATTTAAAATATATCATTGTATTAATAGGTGAAAAGTTGTGTTTTAAGTTTTGAAACACCCAAATCACAATGAATGGCTCAGTTGTCAACTTGTCCTCATACTAAGTATGAAATCTCAAGTTTGATTGTTCCTCACGCTTCTTTATAGTAGCCATAATTCATGCATTATAATTCATGCAATGTATGAAATTTACATTATTTATGTGAGTCTTCGATGAACTTACAAGAAGTAGTTGATTGAATATCTTGACATTTTATAGCCAAAAAAAAAAAATATTTGATACTCCCGAAACAAATTTTTGGTTCCGTACCTAGTCATATCTACAATTTAAGTCAATATCTGTGGAACTACAGTAAAACCAACACTTAATGCATGAATACCTAATTTTATTTCATTTGTGATATATCCATCATGATCATTTTAACATCTTTGGATTTAATTTATTTATCCGAAACAGCATCAATATTTTCCATATATACATATTCATTGATATATATCAAATTTTCACGATTGCAATATGTATTTTTGGTTGATATTTTATTGCATGACTGTTAATATTATTCATTAAAAAAGTATCCTAACCGGAAATAAATGATATTCACTTTAAAAGTCGCTGTCAACAAAAACAACTAATTAAACCACAACAATTAGATCAGCTAATTATAGCACCGATTAATTCCTTTTTTCATGTACCTTAGTCCCCATTTATTAATTGCGTTAGAAGGTAAGACAGTTAACTTCGACAAATATATTTCATCAGGCACAAGTTAGGTTTGAAAGGACAACATGAGAGAGAGAAATTCAATATGATCATTTCTTTCTGGGTTCTTGCTGTAAATACAAGGACTTCAGGTTATGTTTGCTTCGGGGTTGCGGGTAAGGGGGCTGTGATCTATTGGGATTAATTGTCGTGAACATCCAATCTCGGAATAATTTCTTTACCTTAATTTGGTTGGCTGGATTAAAGATGGAATAAGCTGGGTCATCTGCATTTATTATTGCCAGATTAAGTGCCAAGATATATATCCACCCCTTCGGATAATTTATCCCGCATTTCTAGGGATAGTATTATACACCACATACATAGAATATATAGTGTCTCTAGGACTGTAAACGAGCTCAGTCAAACCAAGTTGAGTAATGAGTTGTTCAAATTTAATTTGAAAATCTTGTGAACTTAAAAATGAGTTTAAGCTTAATTTGTTTAACTTTTAAGCCGAACTCAAACAAATTTTAATTAAGCTGATCACAAGCCGAGCTTGAGTAGTTTGAATTTTTAAGTGTATATAAATTTATCAAGTCGAGCTTAAAAAATTAATAAATTTTAAAATAAATTTAAATTTAACTTATTTATATAACGAGTCGATCTTAAATGAATTTTTAACGAGTCGAATATGAAGTGAGCTGAATGCTCTTAGTTTATCTTCCCGCCCTAGTCAACAGGCAAATAGTTAGGTACTCCTTTAGCAAAGAAAAGGTGGATTTTGTGAGCCACATGAATTATATATCATATCCTACCCACAGACCCATTTATTCTGTGTAACAAGCACACAAAAATAAATCTTTTCTTCTTAAAACTATGGGTTCACTCACAAGAAGATTTCTTTTGGTCCCTCTCATTGAATCACTATTTTGTCAACTTGGCACCATAGTTGCACGGAAACCTATTTTGAAGGCAAAAATATATTTTTTCAGAAATGCGTTTTTAGGACGGGAACGAAATTTGTTTTAAAAATTTGGAGAAACATTTTGAAAACGTGGGGGAAACGTTTTGGAAACTCTTGAGAAACGTTTGAGAAACTTGTAGAAAACTCTTTAGATACTTAACGGAAACTCTTGGGAAACGTTTGAAAAACTCTTGGGAAACACTTCGGAAACTTAAAATGTTAATTTTTATAAATTTTTTCCTTCAAGTTCTAACTAAGTATCTATGAAATTGTTTTCATAGGTTTCCACTAAGTTTTCCAAATGTCTCTATTAAGTTTTTTCAAATTTTCTATTAAGTTTTTCAAAGGTCTACACTAAGTTTTTTTAAAAGTCTCATTTGAGTTTCGGAAAAGTTTTCTATTAAGTTTCTCAATTGTTTTTCACTTTCCGTTTCCTTTTATATTTTTTGGTCACACTTCCCGCTTTTATTTTTCCTAACGTCTCTCGTTTTTGCTTCCCATTTTGACAACTATACCTAGCACTTGCGGGTGATGAAATAAGCTAAAAATATCCTCCTAAAACTTTGACAATGAAGCCGACATTTACCTAACAGAAAAACTAGGAAGAATGAATGCATCGACCATGAAGTTTTTCTTAAAGTCAAAAGGTAAGCCTTGCAACAATCAAGTAATAAAATTTTTATTTGTTTTCATTACAACGGCTAAAATTTTTTTATTTTTTAAAAAATTAAAACGAAACACTAATAAAATAATAAAATTTTATTATTTTCATCAAAACACATAGAAATATAAAAAAAGTATTAAAACACAACACTATAGATTGAAACAATAAATTATATCAACACAAATTTTTATAAATATTGTATAATACCTAATGAGAAAATGTATTTTTATTATATTAATATTTATTACTTTTTAAATGTTTTCAAAATGGTTTTGAAATATTTGCAAAACGTTTTCAGTTTTAAGTCAACTAAAACGACTCATCCAAATGAAATTTTGGTTCTTGACAACAATAAGCACAGCACCAAAGCCTGCTGCATATACCAACATGCTTCGACCTCTTTCTCCTTCCAACAAACCAAACTTGTGATCCAGCTTCTAAAAAACCTTCTAGCTAAATCTGGAATAGGTGCACGCGATCCTTGGAAACAATATTGATAGCTTCACCATGCGTGGCTTCTCTTAAAAACGATACGATGGTCATTGGTCATACCACCACACATTGGTGATGTTGAAGAGTTTGATAAACATAGTTGATATAATTTCTTTAACAGTTTAATTTTTTTAATTTAAGTAGTGATTTAACATGATGTCAAAAATGAGGTTGGAGGAGATCTTTGGTTTAAGTTTTTTCGTCTGCATTTGTTTCCAGTTTTGTTTAAATTTTTAGATCAAATGGTAGTTTAATGGATGGAATCAAAAACCTGTTGTGAAAGCCATATTTTTGCACTCCAACTTCGGATATCATGTATGGATGGCAAGAAACAATACCATTTTCAACAATAAAAAAGCATCATGTAAAGATACAGTTGAAGGAATCAAACATCAGGTTTTGGTATGAATTCAAGGACAACTAAAGGAAGGAAGTCTAGACTACCATTCCTTTTTCTACTCCATGGATTGTGTTAAATTTCTTGAACCTTCACTTCTAAAATAGCGATTTCCTTTTGATTACCAGTATAAGTGTCCCGTCTTGATTGAATTCTCGGCTCTTAGATGCCTGTAAGCTTTATGGCTTTTAGCTGCCTTTTGTGTCCTTATTTAAATGTTAACTTGCTTTTGCCGTTAAAAAAAAAAAATATCAACCATTGTAATTGAATTCGATTTCTGATTGTCATTCAGGCTTCGTCAGGAAAAGAATGATGGGTACCAGTCTTGAGGGTCTATTTCATGACTACATCGCCTTTTTCTTTAAATAGTACTTCTTCGATTAAATATGTCTGTGTGCGCGTATATCTATATAGTACTATAAAGAAGGTTAAAATTCTTCTATTTTTTGGTAAAATAATGATATCAAAATATAAACGATAGCTTTGGAAAATATTGTCTAAATGAACTCTTTATTGTTAGAAATATAAGTAAATAAAAAATTTCTTGTGAAAAGTATATAATATTAATACTCCCTTTCTCTTTTCTGGACTTATTTCTATTGCATACAAAAATTAACTAAATACCCTCAATATAAAAAAATAATAAAAAATATGTGAACAAACTTAAATTTTCTTTTGAAACAATCATTAAAGTTTGACTCTTATTTAGCTCAAGAGTTTGGCTGCAAGGAATTTATTCTTTATGAATTCTCTAATTTTGAGTGAATGATGTGCATTTGATTGGATCGAAAGAAGAATTAATTGAGGTGCTCGCAAACTAGTCCTGAACGCTCTTGATAGAGTGACTGTTGAACAAAAAAAAAAAAAAAAAAAGATATACCCCTTCTCACTACTTTAGAAATTAATGGCTTCACCGAATTTAGATACTGATTCATAATGCACATAAAAATAAAGCAGAAAAAAAGGACATTCACTTAATCCTTGTATGATCACAAGGGAAAGTTAAGGCATTACTCCTTTGATCCATAGGGCACAAATGCTAAAAAGGTGAGCTCAGTACTAATTTTTTATTTTCCTTTTTTTCTTTAAAACTAAATAGTATTCCTGTTTGGTAGTGACAGATTCAGCTATTCTTCTTGCCTTCCCAGGGCTTTTTTTTTTTTTTTTTTGGTCAAACAGAAAGGACAAACAAAACTACCACCGCAGGTGGATGCACCAACAGAATCAGCATAAAGGATTTTCTGAGCCACTCAACTCGCTGGCCCCCAACCCTACTCACTTTTACCGTTTCAGTCTCCTTTTATAGCTGATTCATCATCTTGTTTTTTTGTCCCGATTGAGTGACACTAAACCTTACTCTTAAACGTTTGTAGCACGTAATGGAATTTAAGCTTTGACATAAATGCGATAAGATTTTTCACAGGTGACCGTGAAATATTAAACAGTAATATTTTTTGATGAATATATAAATTAATCTATTTACATATTTATTTTTTTGGTAAAAAAAAACACACACATAAATTTGAGCTATTTTCCTCACGGTCCACTGAATTCTGAGTGGTTTGTCAATGGAATTCTACCACTACTCTAATATCTGCCCACCGACCTCCTCTCTCTCTCTCTATGACTAAACAGTTTACTCATATTTCTCTCTCTGATCAACGTGTTAATACTGTACATGTATATCAACATTATGGTCACTTGGAGGAAGCTAGCCTATCAAAAAGGACTTAGGACTCTTTCCATCGTGACGTACCTTCAATGGAACTCCTGGCAGTATGTTCCCACTTGAGTAAAAATTTGTTGATAGGTTCACATGTTACAGTCTTAGTAAGATTAGCTTTGGTTTTCCACAATATAACTTATGAACTTAAATGGTATAATTTCTCATGAATGGATTGACTTGAATTTTGTGTAGGGCTTGAGACAAAGGGTGCATTTTCACATGGGTGAATGGTGGACTCCGCAATGTTGAAAAGGAAATCTGAAGTTGGACCTTTTTGTAAGTATTAGGGTAAATTATAGTTACCACCCATGAGGTATCTAATAATCACAAAGAGTACCCTTGTAGTTTTTAAAATGACAGAGACCTCCCTTATCAAACTTCTAGGCTTAACGGATAGTGTGATTTTACTTTTTTACCCTCAATTGCATGAAGCTATTTTATTCACACTAGTCAAAGAAAACGAAATGACTAAATTATCCCTTTAAGATAACCAATCAATCTTTGCCACATCAGCCTTATAAAAGCAAATGTAAATCCACGTCCAATCTAAACCCACCGCTCTCGTCAACGTTAACGGGTTTGACTATATTTTTCATTATAATTTCAACCTATTAATGACATTAAAATTGTAATAAATCACCTACAACACCTCAAACCCATTGGCCATTACCATTAATTAAATTAAAAAGCAAATCCCTATAACTAAAATCACATTATCAAATACCCCACCGTCCGTACGAAAACCATCGTCAACATCTCCGGTGCCGATCACCATGGCAACACACACACACACACTCTCTCTCTCTCTCTCTCTCTCTCTCTCCAATACCTTCTTTTTATTCTTTGCTTTGCGTTCTTTTTCTCCCCAAGCCCAGCATCTTCATCTTAGGTCACCATTCATCTCCATCTTCCCCCAAGGCCTCCCCAATCGACCTACCCAACCACCACTGGGATCGTCGTCTTTTCTACAATATCAACCATGGCTAACAACCACAGACACCTTTTCTACCCAATCGGCCCACTCAGCCACTACCAGCATTGCTGCTTCGTCACTAATACAATCGTCGATGTTGCCCCCTCATCCTCCCCTCTCTCCACCAACAGAAACAAATGAACTCATTGTTTCTAATTCAATCAAAATAGAAAATTTCAGTGTCTTTGATTTATGTATACATAATCTCTATAAGATGTGGTGATTTAGTTTGATATTGTGATCCAAATTGAAGGGATGCTTTAATTGAAATTGTAAAGTGAGAAAAAGGAATGCGTGGGTTTGTCCAAGCGTGATAGGTCGGTGTAGGTGTGTAAATGTGATGGCATCATGATTGTTTTAGCTAATTGTTTCATTATTATAAGTGTAAACTGTGGAGAGAAATAAAGATAATGGAGATAGGGGGTTTCGATTGGGAATGATAAGCCATGAGGATAGTGGCCAGAGGAAGGGATGAGGTGCTGGTGTGATGGAGGTGGAGGTGAACATGGCAGTGTTTTGTTAAGGTGGAGGTGAGGTTTTGGTGACATGAAGTATTTGGTTTTTGATTTGGTGTGTGATTGGTATTTGTGCGATTTGGGTTTGTGCAATTTGGTTTAGTTTTCAATGGGTGTAAGGAATGTTAAGGCTGTAGGTGATGGAGGGAGGAGGTGCATTTGGGAGGAAGGAGTAGCAATGTTGATATATGGTGATGCTAGCCGGAGGAGAAAGGAGAGAGGAGGGACAGAGGATGATAGGGTGATATTTGGATAGCGGGGCTTGCAATAGGTTTTAATGGATCTTGTGTTGACTCAATCTACATTTGTTTTGAGTTAACTCGGTTTTATTTATTCTCTAAATTATCCTCTATTATACAAGGTTAAAATTTGAAATTAGAAATTAAAATATGTTGACATTATGCTTTTTAATCACTCTCATTGACAGTGGCTTAACGATTGGGTTAACTTGTAGCCGACAACTAAAACAAGGGGTGGTCTCCCTCATTTCAGAAACCACAAAAGTACTTTTTGTAATTTTTAGATACCTCAAGGTGGTTACTGTAATTTACCCTAATTATTAAAAGAGGGTTTAGACTTTGTGCCAATGTCTTTTTGGGTGGGCTAAATAATGGCCATCAGGTCGACATGGCTCTAACTTACCTATAATCTGTTTGGCACTATATGGTCACTATCAATAACTAACACGTAAGTCTACGAAAATTATACAGAATTATTTAGTTGAATTACGGCATTTGACTTTGAAACATAATAGTTATCAAGGTGACTCTTTACTACAAAAATATTATTTTAACATCATTTCGGTAGATTTTTTCTTAATATTTATTTTTTGGAATATTAGAAATTTTCACAATTAAATACCTGAAGAAATGCTGAAAAAAGATGAATGGAGTCAAACGCAAAAGACCATATATTTTGAGCATTTTTTCTCCTTTATCGCTAGAAATTGGAATTAGATTTGAGTAGCCGTATGTCAAAGCACTGGTGGCTATTACTAGGCAATGTATAACTCATAGCAACAACTCAATTTGAAAAAGGAAATGCACTTTTGTGGAAGCGCGAGCTAAGTACTAACTAAGGAAATTCTTTTGAAATTTTGAAGAAATATTTTAGAAATTCTTAGGCAATATTTTGGATACTTTTAGGATAATGATTTAAAACATATAGTAGATCAAATAAGGAAAACTGAAAGAAAATTCTGCAAAAATTATTTAAAAAATTTAAAATATTTTTCTTTATGTATTATTGAAGTTCCAAATAAGCAGTCATCATATATTACAAATGTGTTCATTATGGTATTTCTATAGGTATTCACTAAGTTTGGAAAAAATTTTCTTATTAAAAGTCTTAATAAGTTTCCTAATCGACTCTTAATTGGTTACCCACTACCCGTTTCTCTTCAACCTAAAATTTACCTTAGTCCCTCTAAAATTCAATAAATTTTACTGCAGGCCTTTCAACAAAAAGCTTGGGTTCTTATGTTCTCTTTCATCCTCAATATGTTCCATGTAGCAATCTTTTATTTTTGTGGAAAAAGGCATATTCAAAAGGGAAATGGGAATTAATTGAGAGCTTTTTTGTGGGCTGTAATTGCAGACGTATAGCCCAATCTATTCATGGTAGCATTAAAGGGCTGGTTTCATGTAGCTCTTCTAGTCGGCTCAGTTGTGAGGGGCCTAAGTGCTCAGTTTAATATTCCTAAACTAAATATTAGCTTCTTAATGCACTTCGTCAAGCCCGAACTAAGCCTATTTTATTCTGCAAGCTTCTAGCCATGCCTGGCATTCTGTTCATGGCATCATCTTTTATTTTTTATTTTTTATTTTTATATTATAACAGTTTTATGTTCTTGGGAAAAAAAAAAAAAACAAAGACTGCAGAGAAAAAAAATAACAAAAATTTAGTTTAGGGCAACTTTTTTTTTTTTTGAATTTTTTTCTTCTTAAATTGTTTTCTGTTGATCAGGCCTCTAAAATCATATTCTTTTTCCCCTCCCGATTCCATCTATATTTTCAAACTTTCCTTGTTTTTGCTTATGGAAACACAAAAAACAAAAACAAAAATTTAAAAAAAAACCACCAAACAGGGTCAATGTTTTGTTTTTTTTTTTTTTTTTTCTTCCACTTTAACTTTTTGTTTATGATATGGTTATTCCAAAATTATGATCAATATTGTAAACTCATGTATTTATGGTTCAGCCACTTCGAGCCCCGGTCGGGAATGTGCTCGGCCTGGTTGACTATCTCAGATACTCAGTCGTAAGTCTATTGGCCCCGTTTTGTGGACTGTAATTTCAGGCCTATAGAATGCAAGTGCATACTGGCCTTTTGATAGTTACCTTCAGTTTTCTGCATTTTTTTTTATTTTCCTTTTGGGCCAGACAAGGATTTGAGTCCCTCACGTTATGGTTGAGATCAACTCAATGCAACCGGACCTCTTACGTTGCTCATTTACTTAGTGCAATATCTAAACCTTGAGTTGCCAAGCATAAGGCAGACTGATTATTAGGGATGGCAACTGAGTGGGATTAGGGTGGGTTAAGCTCAATCATACCTCATTTCTAATAGAAAAACATCACTCATACCTTATCCCAAATCCGCAATGGGTTGAGCTCCCCATCCCATCACTGTGCATACCAAATCCCTCCCACCCTATTTTTGCTCTGGCTAAATTAACCAGGCTTGGGTGAGCGGGTTGAACCTACATAAAACCCTGGAAATTATTATTATTTTTTTCTACAAAGCAAATGTAATGTAAATTATATAAACATAAACACGTTATAAAATAAACAAAGAAAGAAACTAAATCACAAAAAAAGTAATATCAAAACGTTAACCTTATATATGTTAAGAGTTTTTCTATATTATTGAAATATAATAAAAGTATTTACAGTATTTCATAATATAATTAGAACGGGATTACCGAAACCTTAGCCTTTCTCAAACCCACTATGGGTTATACTTCCCCTGTAATATGTTCATCACTAATTTATTTTCAGCGCATACTCTTTTTATTAGGAGAGAGGCAGAGCCCTGTCTTCTGAGCTAAATTGCCATCCCTACACTAAATGGTGAACTTTGAATGCGTCCCTACTCTTCTATTTGTTGTACTCGATAAAGTTATTTACATTCCAATAGGGGATGGTATGTGACTAAGATCTTTGAAAGCTGTCATAATTTTGTTTTGTTTATTTTATTTTTTTGGAAATTTTTTTTAACCATTTTCTTGTAATTGTTATGTAATCAACGTATTGCTTTTACTATTAGCGCCGTATGTATTAGTACCAGAGCGATTCGTCATGCCATTATGAATTTATCCGGGCCTTTTACCAAAATAGAATTATTTTATTTAATATATATTAAACCAGGGTTACTTTTTAAATATTTACAAAACAATGGTTAAGTGTCATTATGTGTGACGACTTAAGAAAAAGCGTCAACACTGTTGACGATTTCAATTATTCGATTTTTATTTGAGCAAAAATAAAGTAAAGCGTCAATATAAATGACGTTTTCTATTTCGGCATTAAAAGTGTTTATTCTATTGACGTTTTCTGTTTTATGTTGTAAAAAAAAACGTCAATACTATTGAAGCCTTCCTTACGGCAACGAAAAACGTCAATATGTTTAATGCTTTTTAGAAAAACGTCAAGCCAATTGACGCTTTTAGTCGATATAATATCACAGCTTAGACACAGAAGCGTCATTAGGTTTATCAATTTCTGCTATCTCCGTAATCTCTCTCTCTCCTTCGGCGGCTGCTTCTTCATTAATATCAACAGACGTCGACGATTTGCTCACCCACCGTCTTGCTCGAGCCTCTTTGGCCTCCCTCATCTGACATTGCAACTTAAGGTTTTGACTAGCTACTTCGTCTCTCCATCTCTCCCAAGTAACCTGTCTTTCTTTGTCTGTGTATATATATTGTGAGTATATATATCAGTAATGTTGAACCCATTTTTCTCTGTCTGTGTATATATATATATATATTGTGAGTATATATATCAGTAATGTTGAACCTGTCTTTCTTTGTCTGTGTATGTATATATTGTGAGTATATATATTCAGTAATCCTTGAACCTGTCTTTCTCTGTCTGTGTATATATATATTGTGAGTATATATATCCAGTAATCCTTGAACCCTTGTTGGGTGGATGGTGGAGAAAAAAAAAGCTGATTTTTATGTATTTCTTTTCCTTTCATATATTATTTTGCTCCATATGAAAAATCGATAGATGACAAAGAGAGAAAAAATAAGATACGAGAGGAGGGCAGATGAGACTTTCACAACAGTGATGCATAAAACCCTAAAAAACAATTATAGACCTTGGAAAATCTTCCTACCATGTGTAACAGACTAGGGCTGACATTCCCTTCTTAGATCCCTAGAAACTTCCATAAGATAAAAATTACAGCAATAGTTACAAAAATCTGAAATACTAAAATAATTATAGTTTCAACAATCATAAGAATTATAATAATATTATTAGTGTACTAAGTGAGTAAAACAACCTTTTATGAATTTTAGGATTTCATGGGTGAGGTCACAGATGTGGGGCTGAAATATTGGGCAATGGATAGGTCATGGGTGGTGACATTCATATCACATTCACATTTTGTTGTTTCGGTGTATTTTCATGTAATTTCATCTAACTTGTTACTTGTACCGAATTCGTAATACCCCATGGAGTATACATTATTGTATTGAACATTATCCACCGGATTTTACTTGATGGTTATCAACACTGTCCAATGACATTGTTCGTGGATTACATTTGTAATATTGTTATTACCATTTACTTGTTGGTTACTAGTATTTATTCGTATAAATTTTTTGTAATTTATTTTTTTACCTATTTGCATTATTGTAGTTAATTCTCAGTCATTTTTAGCTAACTTTATAGTATGTGTACATCACAACTCTTATGGATATAGACGTGGCTAGACTACCCAAACCAGTTGACCCATCAGTTCTCACTTTACAGGAGCATCACAGGTCCTCTATTATATGGACGGGTTAGCAGGTTTGTGACTTCGTAGTGACAAATATTACATTTTTCTTGTTATATATTTGTTTAATTATTATCTCATTATTTCTTCTTATAGTGTGACCAGGTGCTTCATTGTCGTCGTAATGACGCCGCATGCTGGGCTAGACCAGTATCCCCTCGGATACTTCCGTACTTGATGCGTGCCGGTTTCAACGGGCTATACCGGGTTAATTATATTCAGCTTGACCATCCACTTATCACAGCCTTGGTCGAGAGGTGGCGGTAGGAGACTCACACATTTCACTTGCTAGTTGGAGAGGCCACCGTGACATTACAGGACGTGTCTGTGTTAGTGGGCCTGTCTGTTGATGGTCAACCGATTGGAGGTGTAGATGGTGGGGGTGACGTACAACATTGGCGGCGGATTTGCCGAGAGTTGTTGGGCACTGAGCCCAACATCCAGGATTTTAGTGGTGACCGTCTTAGGCTTTCGTGGCTATCTACCACATTTCAACAGTTGCCAGACGATGCTGACGAGGTGACTGTACAGTACTATGCTAGGGCATATATCATGTAGCTCATTGTGGGGTTAGTATTGCTAGATAAGTCATAGAACTTGATGAAGTTGATGTATCTACCATTCCTTAGAGATTTCGATCAGGCTGGGTGATATAGTTGGGGTGCGGCAGCCCTTGCCTTACTTTATCGGATGATGTGTCAGGCGACTAAGACCGACATAAAGGATATAGGAGGTATTTTGGTGTTGCTACAGGTATGTGGTCGTTATAGGAAATGTTATATCTTTATGACTTTTTATATTCTGCTATTTGTGTAATAGATATGGGCCTGGGAGAGATTCCCTAAGATTAGCCCACGTCGGCGTGTTGTACCGACTTTTGGACAACAGTCGCTAGACATTGGAGATCAGCAGCACCTACCCGCTGGCCCGTGGGGTGCTAGGTATTGTATTTATAAAAAAATAAAAAAATAGTTACGAAATGTGCAATTACTATTTAACTTTGTATGTTATCTAACTATATTTTATATTCTTTCGAAAAAAGGTGGAAGAGTAAGTTTGCACTAGATAAAGTCCTCACCCATGTTGTTGCAGTGTATAGAGACTAGTTTGATCGTTTGAGAGATGATGAGGTATGCTTTTAAGTGCTTACATTTTTTTTCCTGATATTACGTAAACTAAGTACAGTAATAACTATTTATCTCGTAAGCTGACATTTATATTGCATGATTTAGTTTGTGTGGCAGCCTTATGGTTGGCACGGTGAGATCATCGATACCCTCCCCGATTATTGTCGTGCTGGGAGTGACATATGGATGGCTGATGTTCCACTTATATGTTTTGACGTGGTGGAGTGGCATTTGCCTAGTCGTGTTCTTTGACAATTTGGTCGTCTTCAGGGCATACCTACAGCCCCCGACATTGGTATTGGTTTTCACAGCATAGATAGGCGGGGTAGCCTGACACAGATTGGTTGCAGTTTCATAATATTTTTGTTACTAGATGGAGAGAGCGACGGCAGGACATTATTTTCGGTGACCTTACAGAGGAACCTATTTCACGCCACGACCCGTACGTAGGGTGGTACCGATCTATCACGCGCCCCTTGATTGGGAATCCGACGCACAGGCCTTTGGCTGGTTACCTTGGAGTGGGGGGGGAGACACGATATTTTGGTAAGAGTATTGTATTACTGTATATATACTATAGTACTATTGAATAAAATAAATATATTTATTTTGGACGTTTCTAATATAATATTCGTTATAATTTATTGCGTTACAGGCCTAGTGTGTCACCCTTATGCAGCAGCAGGCGGCTGACACCATTTGCGGATACGATGCGGATGCAGGTTTAGAGACGCTTGTGTTCATCCATGACATGTGTGACACAACCCTGCACATTATACGAGAGAATTATCATATACATGTGGCTGTACTTGCTGATCCAGCCATGCCACCCCCATCGGATAGAGCTGACCCTTCCACTCCTATAGGTCCATCGCCTCCCACAGCAGGGCCTTCCGTGTCCAGTCACGTGCCACACCGGTCAGAGGCCGTACCTGCTGATGCAGCCATACCATCCCCCGTTGTAGTGCCACCCCGTTTAGATATAGTCGACCTTTTTACTTCGGTGGGTCTATCGGTCATCACATTGGGGCCATCTTCATCCAGTCAGGTGCCATTGCAGTCCACTGGTGTTGGGCTGTCCACATCTTACATTTGACCAGATCCTTTGACGGCCCATCATCATCGTGCGTCCCCGGTACAGTATCATCAGGATTCATCGGCACCGTCTACATTCGGGGGTGACGTTATGGCACAGGCAGTTCAGCCACAGCCGATTGGCAGGGGGAGAGGACCTGCGGGACCTCCGCGCAGAGGTAGAGCCAGAGGCAGAGGCAAAGGGAGAGGGAGAGATACAGGACAGGCAAAGGGTGGATCTGAGATGCACGAGTTCCGTAGGATGATAGCTACTACGGTTTTGGATAGAGTCATCATACTGATGTTCACCATTCACGTCCACCAGCAGAGTGGGACTCACAGATCACGCAGGAGCACCTACCATCGACTTCATAGGCAGATGAGGCGACAGTTGGAGATGTGCACCCACAGATAGATGAGGCATCACCTGCATAGATACAGACCCAGCAGGGGGTAGGTGGAGATGAGCAGACACAGGTCTCACAGATTACCTAGGATTAGCCAGCACCGACCACACAGGGTGATGAGGTGGTTGTAGGACATGTGGTCCCACAGGCTAAGGCATCCACAACACTCCCCATTGTATATCACAGGAGCAAGAGACCTAGATGAGCACCTGCATGTGATATATAGGATGTATTTTATATGCTCTCTTGTGGTCATTCGATAGATCTTATATATATTTTTGTATAGAACTCGTGTATATGTCATTAGTTTTAAGTAATATATGATCATATTTTGAAACATTTCTGAGTATTAAAATTGTAACACTGACGGCACGTCGAACGGAGTCCCGGCGGAGGAGTTACTGCGTTTTCCCCTTTCGGACACTTAGCGATTTGAAAAACTTGGGAATCGGGGTTCCGGAATTCCAAATCTCGCAAACGGCCTCCGTTCGGCGCGAAACTCAACACGTAGCACTGCCTTGACAAACTACAACTGTGGGCACTGACGGCGCGTCGAACGGAGTCTTGGCGGAGGAGTTACTGCATTTCCCCCCCCGGAGACTTAGCGATTTGAAAAACTTGAGAATCGAGGTTCGGGGATACCAAATCTTGCAAACGGCCTCTGTTTGGCACGAAACTCGACACGCAGCACCGCCTCAAAAAACTACAGCTGCGGGCGCTGACGGAGCGTTGAACGGAGTCCTGGCAGAGGAGTTACTACATTTTTCTCCCCCGGAGACTTAGCGATTTGAAAAACTTAGGAATCGAGGTTCGGGGATGCCAAATCTTACAAACGGCCTCCGTTCGGCGCGAAACTCTACACGCAACACCGCCTCGGCAAACTACAGCTGCAGGCGCTGACAGCGCGTCGAACAGAGTCCCAGCGGAGGAGTTACTGCATTTTTCCCCCCTAGAGACTTAGCGATTTGAAAAACTTGGGAATCGGGGTTTGGGGATGCCAAATCTCGCAAACGGCCTCCGTTCGGTGCGAAACTCGACACGTAGCATCGCCTCGGCAAACTACAGCTGCGGGCGTTGACGGCGCATTGAACAGAGTCCCGACGGAGGAGTTACTACATTTTTCCCCTCTCGACATTTAGCGATTTGAAAAACTTAGGAATCGGGGTTCTGGGATTCCAAATCTCGCAAACGGCCTTTGTTCAATGCAAAACTTGACACGCAGCACCGCCTCGGCAAACTACAGTTGCGGGCACTGATGGCGCGTTAAAGGGAGGCCCGGCAGAGGAGTTACTGCATTTTTCCCCTCCCGACACTTAGCGATTTGAAAAACTTGAGAATCGGGGTTCGGGATGCCAAATCTGGCAAACGGCCTCCGTTCGGCACGAAACTCAACACACAGCACTGCCTCGGCAAACTACAGCTGCGGGCGCTAACGGCACGTCGAACGGAGTCCCGGCGGAGAAGTTACTGCATTTTTCTCCCCTAGAGACTTAGCGATTTGAAAAACTTAGGAATTGGGGTTCGAGAATGCCAAATCTTGCAAACGGCCTTCGTTAGGCGTGAAACTCAACACGCAGCACCGCCTCGGCAAACTACAGCTGCGGGCGCTGACGGCGTGTCGAACGGAGTCTCGGCGGAGGAGTTACTATATTTTTCTCCTTCGGAGACTTAGCGATTTGAAAAACTTAAGAATCGGGTTTCGGGGATGCCAAATCTTGCAAACAGCCTCCGTTCGATGCGAAACTCAACATGTAGCACTGCCTCGGCAAACTACAGCTGCAGGCACTGATGGCGTGTTGAACGGGGTCCCGGCGGAGGAGTTACTGCATTTTTCTCCCCCGGAGACTTAGCGATTTAAAAAACTTGGGAATCGGGGATGCCAAATTTGGCAAACGGCCTCCGTTCGGCGTGAAACTCAACACGCAGCACTGCCTCGGCAAACTACAATTGCGGGCACTGACGGCGTGTCGAACGGAGTCCCGGCGGAGGAGTTACTGCATTTTTTCCCTTGGAGACTTAGCGATTTGAAAAACTTGGGAATCAGGGTTCGGGGATGCCAAATCTTGCAAACGGCCTCCGTTCAGCACGAAACTTGACACGCAGCACCGCTTTGGCAAATTACAACTGCAGGCGCTGACGGCGCATCGAACAGAGTTCTAGTGGAGGAGTTATTGCGTTTTTCTCCCCCGGAGACTTAGCGATTTGAAAAACTTAAGAATCGGGATTTAGGGATGCCAAATCTTGCAAACGGTCTCCGTTCAGCGCGAAACTCAACACGCAGCACCGCCTCGGCAAACTATAGCTGCAGGCACTGACGGCACGTCGAACGGAGTCTCGACAGAGGAGTTACTGTATTTTTTCCCCCAGGAGATTTAGCAATTTGAAAAACTTGAGAATCGAGGTTTGGGGATGCGAACTCTTGCAAACGCCTCCGTTTGGCGCGAAACTCAACACACAGCACCGCCTCGGCAAACTACAGATGCAGGCGCTGACGGCGCATCGAACGGAGTCCCGGTCACGGAGTTAGTAGTGAAGGAGTTTGTTCAATGTGAAACAACAAAAATAAAAAATAAAAATTTCCTGGTATGAAAACGTAATTGTCATTGACGTTTTTATATTGAATAGAAAACGTCATTTGCGTTGAAGAGTTTAATGCAGACGTGAAAACGTTATTAGAGATGACGCTTTTCTTTTCGTTATTTCTAAATTTCATCGTTAAATGGAAAGCGTCATTAGGTTTGACACTTTTTGTAAAAGCGTCATACATAATGACGCTTAACTACTGTTTTGTAAATGTTCAAATTTTAACCCTGGTTTAATATATATTGATTAAAATAAACCTATTTTCGTAAAAAGCCCGAATTTATCCCTATAAATGTTATGTATTTATAAAAGTATGTATATTTATTTATAACATTTGACGTTCATAATATGGTACTACCTATATTAGCTATTGTTCAACACTTTCAGCACAACAAAAAAAATTGTCCTACACAAGTCTGTAGCTAGAAAAACTTGATAAAAAATTATCTAGCACATCTCACCCAATTAGTTATAGTAAACTTCTATCATAACAATATAAGAAAAATAAACCAGTTTAGGCCAAATGGTTACAGTAAACATCTCTCTCACACATGCGCGCCAGCGTGCGCGCACACAAATTTTGTCTGTATTGACAACTGTAAATATTGGGGTACCATCAATACCAATTGGAACGTGGGGTATAATATTAATTAAAGATAAAGAATGGCATGGAGATTTTTATATACAACCAACTGGAAGTGAAATGGACAGGAGTTATTCAATGTTGCTAAGATGTGATTGCTCCCTCAATTGTTGACTAAATCCATGATTAGCAATAGAATTTCGAAGCTTAACAACCATGATTAGAATTAATACCCAATAATCTCATTAGGGGGTATATTTTGTCCTGTTGCTATTGTTGGTATGAGAGAGAGAGAGAGACACTCTAGTTTTTTTGGCAGATTATAACACTAGACAATTGAAAAATGTTAAAAGAATGCGAAGGAGATTTTATATACCACCTAGAAGTGAAATGGATATGAGTTATACAATAAAGTTTCCAAGTAAGATGTGATTGCTCCCTCAGTTTGTTGACTATAATCACGATTAGGAATACACTTTCGGAACATAACGATTATGATTAGACTTAATATCCAATAATCTCGTTAGGGTAAAAACTCTAATAGATAATACGAGATTCTATCAGATTTTATCATGTGTTATTTATTGTATTAAATATACAATACTCATGTATATCAAATTTTGTTATGTATTTTTATAGCATTAAAAGTCTATTCATTAATTATAAATTTATATTGCCAATATAATAAAACACTTCATATGTTTGAGCAGTTGGTATTACTGGATTACTAGATTTTTTTTTCTCCTAGGGCGTATGTTGTACTCTGATTGTTGTTATGAGAGAGAGAGAGAGAGAGAGAGAGAGAGAGAGATCTTGATGTTAATGTCAGCAATGGTCCGACTATGCCTGTAAGCTTTTGATCTTATGCAGTGACAATCACTGAATTCAACCCCATACTGATCGACTCTTCCATAAATAATTAGTCAGATTTTAATTATAAGAAATGAGTATCTCGGCTCAGCTGATTCAAATTACATTTGAGGTTATGCTCAAATCTCATCAGGTGGCCATGGACAATCTATTATATAGCATAACAACTCATAGGTCGGATTCAAATGATATACATAAACTCCAGGTGATTAAACACTTCTGCAGCCTGGTTTTTATTTTATTTATTTATTTAAGGGCAGTGAACACACGTATGAGTCCCGGGAATTAGCTTCTTTATAAAAAAAAGAAAAAAAAAAAAATAGGAGCAAGGCTGCGAACCTACAACCTCTTTCAGATTTATATATAAATAGAAGCTTTTGTCAGTGTGTACAACTTTTATTTTTGTTTTTATGAGAAAATACATATCTGTGCATTTGTATCTCCAAAAAAAATACCTAGCATGCACTCCAATGTGGTAACTATACATGTAGTATAGATACAATTAGTTCGTAGTAGATAATCTTATATGTCTACATGTTCAAAGATTCCACGAATATTCCACAACCCAAGTAGCTTACAACACAAGCAAGGATCACACTCTACACCAAAGAATTATAAAAAAAAAAAAAATGAAAGTTGAGCAATTTTTATTAATGGAAAAATAACGTCAAAGGAATAGCCACTCATGCAACAATATTCTGGAAGGTTGAAATTATACAATGAAAAACAATCCTTTTCAAGGCAAACCTACAACCAAGCCTTTATATTTGCTAATCCTATGTATCTATATATAAACATTTTAAGCATATTTAATAACCCAAGTAGCGTACATATACAAGCAAAGGATCCGACCCAAAAGCATAAGCATATTCAACAACCCAAGAAGCTTACAAACACCGAGGAGCACATTCGACACGAAAGAATTGGGAAGAAAATAAAAGATAAGCCAATTTTATTAGAATAATGATTAGAAGGAAAGCTCCACTCATGCTGCCATGCAACATTCTGGAAGGATGAAAATAGGCAACGAACAACAAGCCTTTTCAAGGCAAACCTACCTCCGAGCTTATACATTTTATTCATTACTAAACTCTTAATTGACTCTATTAAATTATTTGTTGCTATCAACACGAATTAACCGAAATATATAAAATTTATAATCGAACATAAGAAGCTTCGTCTTCACGTGTTTACGTTTCCTCCCTTAAAGATAAGCTATTCCAATCTCCTTTGTCATCTTCCTAAGCTTTGAAAATAGTTGTAGTTTGGGTTACTTGTTGAAGATTTCTGGTTTGAGATATTGGTAAGTATTATTTGGCCTTCTTCTAATTATACAATTAAAATCTGTGGGGCAATTGGTCCCGTGACTTGATAACTCAGCTTTAGTTCTGTGAAGTATTATATTTAATACTCTATATGTGTTTGTACCCTATGGTTGTGTTTAATGTGGTCATATTGACATTAAGCATCCGCTATAATAGGACCATTCAATTTGTTGCATCACTAAATCTTTCATATCCTTGACATTATTTTTCTTGTGAATGAGGAGAGCCCTATGAAAACAAATTAATGATTAGAGATCCTTTAGGATTTCTTAGCAAAATTTTGCAACTGAAAATAAAACATTAGGTACTTGTTTAGCCATTGTATTGCCAGTAATATAGAAAATATATTGATTTGCCAATCAATTCATGTACTAAAGATAGAGCGTTTCCATTATTTGTTAAAGTTTATGTGCATCTGTTGTAGAGAATGAGAATCAGAAACTATATAAGGGTAACTTGATGCTTCTGCAAACAGTCATTTTTTGCCCCATACAATCTTGGAAATGTACAAATAATTGTATTATTTGCCATCCAAATCACTCAGTGAGCTCCAATACAAGACCTTTGTAAATAAATTTATGAGCAAGAACCACGCGAAGTAATTACCAAATAAAAAAATGAACCATCCCAAGCACCAAAAAAATGGACAATGACATTGAAGGCAACAAGTGTATTAGAGAAGAAAGACAACTACATTGAAAGAATATGCCTCTCAAAAATGACCCTAAGGCCAAATTTCTATGATATAACCCTCTGATACATAAAATACCCAAAATAACAGCACGACATCTGATGCGTAAACTATTTTGTTGAAATAATTATATAATAAACAATTACTACGTGACATTTGAAAGCTGGAATTTTATATCGAACATAATATTCTTCAAGATAACCACAAGCCAAAGTCTTTATAATTTGTAAGTAGTTATATTCCAATTTGACCAGTATCTCTAAAACTCATTGTCACAATAAATAGGGAATCAACAACACAAAAAACAACTAAAAAAATAACATATCAAGCTTGATTCACTCTAGTAAGCATTCACTAAATTATGCCATTCATATCTCTCTCAAATCTCATCTTCTTAGTTGAAAAATAATGTTGGCCGGAAAACCTTAGCATGCATTACAATTACAACACTTCAGTAACTATTCCGTCCGTCACATCTTTGCCATTATCTTTCATGTGATTATTGTGAGAAAAATTTGCAACTAATAACTAGAGATCCTTTCTACTTATTTTTAAAATTTGCCATTGAACCCAAATTTTTTGCCCTTATATAGGTAGTTTTAGGTCTCCTCAAAATGGCATGCTTATTTGACTGATCATTTATGTCCAACGTTATGAAATTTGATGGATGAATCAGTTCGTGTAAGCGCTGAAGACGGAACTTTTTGACCGTTTCCTCTACTCCGTTCGTTAATATAGATAATGGAAAACTAAGAACGACTTGGACACATCTCATTCTACATACCATCAAATTGTAAAGCTTCAAAAACAATTCTGTCACTTGCTATCTCTATCTACGATTCAAGGCATTAGTACATGAATTTAACAGTCCATATTGGAGAGAGAGAGAGAGAGAGAGAGAGAGAGAGAGAGAGAGAGAGAGAGAGAGAGAGATCATCAACTGCTCAAATAATTTGGCACGCAAGAACCATTCAAAGCATAAAGGATTGAAAAGAAAGAAAAACTCACACAAATCATATTGAGTGTAATATATCAAAGCCTAAGAGTCCATACGGCATAACACACCTCTAGAAACTGACCTTGTGGTCAAAACCCCGTAGGAGATATAATCCTAGGGCATAATTCTATAGACGAAAAAAGAAAAACAAACCATGATGAACAATATCTACGAAGATGATAAATAATTACATTCAGTAGCTTAACAACACATACAACACACGGAGCTAGTGTCTCTTGCATTTTTTTGGTCCTTTTTATACTTCTGTTTTGTATTTCTATGCAGTTTTGAATAACCTAATTTCTTACTATGGTCCCATATAACTGGGGACTGCCATGATAATGAAAATCAAGCTAGTGAAATCTGGAGATAGAATCACACGAACTCATCTGTTCTCCATATAAGTGGCAAACCCAATTGATAGTTAGTCGGAGGTACAAACTACAAAGTCTTCTCCACAAGACCCTGTTATTTCCAATCACTTTCTTGCAAGTTGGCTGTCATGTTTTGCGGTAGCTGCAAAAGTCTACGGAGTGATCTAGACAGGAGAGAATGCTTTTGCCAAGGTTTCAATTCCATAATAGCAATTCCTTTTCATAACCAAAAAAGGAAAAAAAAATACTCCTTTATTATTTATTTGTGTATGTATTTATTTATTTCGTCTCTCTCTCTCTCTCTCTCTCTCTCTCTCTCTCTCTCTCTCTCTCTCTCTCATTTTAATATGTACAGCACATCATACCAGCTGACTGGAATGGCTAGTATTAATATTAGTATTAGTATTGGAGATCATAAAACAAAATGGTAAGCTAACAATAATAACTTCAACTACTACAAACAAACGGGTGTCGAAGGGGAGAAAACATATATATGCACTGTTGGTTAGTGGGATCTGGTTTCCACTTGCGATTAATTATTGCCAATAATCATGATTAGGAATAGAAAATTGGAATAATAACAGCAATGATAAGACTTATGACCGAGTGATCTCAGACAACAAGGTTATAATTTTTAGTAAAATATGTTGACGTTATGTTCATCTTATATATATGGAGTTGTTCATAACTTATACGTAAGTTGATGAACTGCTCTTCACTCATGCATTGACATTGCTTTCTGAATTCTTAGCTAAATTAATTACCATAAGGCTTATCCGCGAGGAATAATCTTTGATGTTAAGGTCAATTTAGAAAGTCTATCAATCAGTCTATAGAGAATTAGTACATAATATACAGATGGCTTAGATTTGGAATATAACTCTCAGCAGGAGAACATTTACAATATAGTGTAATGCGATCTCTGAATATTTCACCTATCAGACTGGTTGCACCATTGAACTGCAATGTTGAAGCTACATATCGCCACACAAATGCGCACATACACACCTAAAAAAAAAATATATATATATATATACAATTTTGTCATTAATTGATGTATATTGGTGAGTTTGTTCATTGTTGGTAAAAAAATATATGTGAACAGCTTGTCTTTGTCAGTTTGTTTTGTAACATATAAGACGAAGACAGAACCACGCACACACATACATTAAACATAAGCAAATTCCACGATCCGAGAAAAGGAAACACGCAAGAATATTCATGCACAAAACTAAAGAATTGGGAAGAAAAGGAAACTCGAACTGTTCTATGACATAATTATGTGAAAGACAATAGCCAGACAACAAACAATGGAATTTTATATTGAATGCAAGCCTTTTCAAAGAAAAAATCCTACTACCAAGCCTTTATAACCAATCATATGTCATATTCTAATTTGACTCGTATCTATAAATTTAGCTGAAACAATCAATAAGAATAAATCAGCATAAAAAAGCTTCTAAAAAAATTCAAACTTGGTCTAAAAAAATATAGATTGTGTCCTTAAATCACGCTATTCAAATCTCATTGTCGTCATAATCTTCTTAAAATTTAAAAAATAGTTAGTGTTGCAAAACTTTATGCTTATTTATCACAAATCACACCACCTGTGTAGAACCTGCATATCTGTCATATCATTGCCATTAGCTTTCATATGGTTGATGAGAGCCTAGTCGCAACTAATAATTAGAGATTCTTTCTCAATTGTCCTCAAAATTGGCGGCCGAACCTTCCAATTTCATATCCTATTGTCGGACAATTTCTTCAAATATACTGGCTTGTTTTGCCATTGCATTGCATATAATAGCTGGAAACATTGTTGGATCAATCTGTTGATGCATTTAAGGAACTGCATTTTGATCGTTTGTTTCATATGCATTGGCTATTGACTCCATGATTATAAATATTTTGAGTAACTAACAAAAACATCTACATATCTGAATTCACGAACACCCCGAACTTTTTTTATCATCAAATTGGAAGTACTACACCAATAAATGGGTTAATCGCCATCTCTGTGGCTCATCAAACTTTGATATGTATATTAACAGCCCCAAGTGAAATCTAGTTTAGAGACTTTAGAGACTTCAAAAGAAAGTTAAATCAAATGACTTTATTGATTTTAAGACGCAGCGGGTAGTGATGAAAAATCAAACATTAAACACCTTCCATAAGTCCGTTGAATTTTTCAATAAAATTATCCAAAAAAAAGAACAGGCAAGTATTGATCACAAGAACAATTAGGAATAACGAGAACTCTCTTTGAATGTTATTAATTACCAAAAAACTATCTAGGTCACAGGGCCCTTTACATTGTATTAACAAAAAAATATAACTCATAAATCTAGTTGGACAAGAATTAGACAGAAATAAAGAAACTAAGAAACATTATCAAAAGTGACAAATTCGTGCGAAACCCAATATTGAATATTAGAAACTTAAAAATAATTCTGGAAACACAAACCTAAATTAGAACGCCCCTTGCATTTCTAATCATCACATCTCTCTCTCTCTCTCTCTCTCTCCCCCCTCTCTTTCTCTTTCCTCTCTTTTTATTTTATTATATATATATATATATATATAACTAGTTAGCTTTGAATTATCACTCCGGTAGGGACTGTTTCATGATATGGTGCCAGATAATTGGTCACTACAATGATCGTGGAAAGCAAGTTAAATTAGATAACACAAAGTCCTCCCTTGAAGATGTTTCCAATCATTTCTTCTATCCCCAGGAGAGTCTAACAAGCAAGAGAGAGAGAGAGAGAGAGAGAGAGAGAGAGAGAGAGAAATTCTTTGGGAATGTTAACGGTTTAAGCGGTGCTTTAATTTTCAAAAAGATTTGCAAGTGGGGTGTCACATTACACCAAGGTTTCCTCTAACGGCCATAGTGGAACCCATTATTGACCATCTAACATGGCACCTAACCCCATTCCCTGGGTCCAATTGGTCACCATTTTCTTCGATCCTTTTTTTCTTCACTAGCCAATTGATTTCAAGCGTTATACAAGAGGATTACTAACCCTATTAATTTACTTAGTATAATGAAAAACACTCGTGTGTACTTGGAGGGCAAGATTGGTGGTGGTGGTTGGCTCTCCAATGATTTTGATGCCTGTACTTATGAAAACATTATTAGATCTGAAATCTGTCATGTCCTGGCACCCATATAAATTAACATGTTACTAGCACTCTTTGAAGCAGACAAAACTTGCTAATGTTCTCATTTCTCTCATTGCACCTTCCTGCTTTGTCTTTCTTGATTCAAACTGAGTAAGAACCATGAATCTGTCCATTAATGGTCAGTCTCAGGTACCTCCCGGTTTTCGATTCCACCCGACTGAAGACGAGCTTCTGCAGTACTATTTGAGGAAGCAAGTGGCAAAGGAAAAGATAGACCTTGATGTGATTTCATACATAGATCTTAATAAGCTTGAACCATGGGATATTCAAGGTAAAGCCTCTACACTACTTACTGTTTGATCTCATTTCTTACATTAACAAGAGGTGTTGTTCTTATGCTATGCTGTTTGTTTGATAATGTTTGTAGAGAGATGCAAAATAGGATCCACCCCACAAAATGAATGGTATTTCTTCAGCCACAAAGACAAGAAATACCCGACGGGTACTCGGACGAATCGTGCAACTGAGGCTGGTTTTTGGAAGGCTACCGGTCGTGACAAGATCGTACACAACAATGGTAGAAGAATTGGACTTCGGAAAACTCTAGTCTTCTACATTGGACGAGCCCCTTGTGGACAAAAATCGGATTGGATCATGTATGAATATAGGCTGGATGACAATACCAATGATGCCACCGTAAGCCACCTTCATCCTTATTGAAATATGACATACTGAATAATACTATACAAACAAAATATTTTACAATTTTTTTAAGATAGTGATATCGAGGCTATCCTACTCATTATTTTTGAAGGTGTCATTGTAATATCATGTTCAATGAGAATTCTAATATGAATGGTCTTTTATAGGAAATTTTCTCGAAACCACTTTTTGTTCAAACTCAAGTTATCGGCTCTCTCTCTCTCTCTCTCTCTCTCTCATACTATTTCATTGTGATGCTGTAAATCCAGGCATGTAATTTAGAAGAGCCGAAGGCAGACGACGCCTGGGTGGTTTGCCGTCTTTTCAGAAAGAAGCACTGTAAGAACCAAGCCGGTCAGCAAAGCTCATCCACTTCTACAGATGTTTGGACTCAGATCCACAGCTCAAGCAAGGATGGTGATCTTGATCAAATCCTTCGCTGTATGACAAAACCTTGCAAGCAAGAAAATGAAACAATGAACACAGCCATCAGCGAGGGACTCCACAATAGATTCACAATCCTACCAGAGCTGGAGAGTCCAACCATTAATCCATTGCTGGCCAGCAATAGTTTTGAAGCTTGTGAGGAATTTTCAGTAGATGATATGCTCAAACGAATTGAATCTTCTTGCAACGCAGAAGATGCACTCGTTGAGTGGCTTGGACTTGACCAGCTTGTGCCTTCCAAGATTAATGGCCAAACGAAGACTTCCAAGCAACTGTCCGGTTATGGCGATTGGAGCGAGGATTTGGGTTTCCATCTTGGTCATCAATTACAACTGCCACACCTATGTTCAAATGGACCAAATCACTCCTCTGAAGTCTATAGCAGTGGTATCGATGTATGGAGCTTCACATGACAGTATCTGCTTAGTCACCGGGTATTACTTTTGGGTCAGACAAGGATTTCAGTCCCTGACATTATCTTGAATGTGATTCTATAGCAGTAGTGAAAAACCACAAAGTTAAATAACTGTTTGAACTTCAGCACAAATATAGAAAGTAGGCAACTATTAAATGTGATTCTTCACCAAGAACATAAAAAATAATAAAAATAAAAGAAAAATCACTATATGAATATTATTAATCTTAAAAAGCTACTTAGGACAAAAGTCCTTACATTGTATTTAAAGAGCAAACACAAACCTAACCCTAATTACAAAAATAAAGGCAAAAATAAAGAAAATAATCAAAAATAACAAAATTCAAGTTAGGCCTCAAATTTGGAAACAAAACACATAAAGAAACTATCAGAAAAAAATCTAGACTTAATCGGATTCGTCTAGTCCAAGATATTGAGCAATCAAATTTTTTCGAAAATGAAAAAATTGCCCTTTTCGAGGCCTAAATGGTGAAATTTGTCAAAATTTCAGCGTTCATCATCGCAACATCGCGATGACTTATTCCTAGAATTGCATTGTCCATCAACTTGCCGAATTTCGTGCAATTTCAATATGCCTCTGTCGGCTACCTAATTTGTCTTTTGATTGGTCCAAATGCTCTATGTAATCCAATGCCATGTATGCGATTGCATCATTCTTCCCTCATTGGAAAGAATTCATCCTCGAATTTACTCTCTGCTCTTCAGAACTATCACCATGATAAGGAATAAGATGCTTGACATCTTTTTTTGTTACATTGGAAAAAAAAGATGCTTGACATTGAACACATCAAAAGTATGCACATGACTTGAAAGCTTCAAATGATAAGCATTCAAATTAATTTTTTCAACAATGCCCCCCGATCCAATCTTTCTTGTAGCCAGTTTGTTGTACTCACTGACAGAGAACCTATCCTTAGTAAGAACAACACAAACAAAATCCCCAACATTGTGTTCCACTAACCATGTGCTTCTTATCAGCGTCTTTTTTATACCTGGCAAAGGATTATACTAAATTCTATTGTGTGGACTTGTAAATTCCCTAAATATTAGCCACCAAATCTTCAGCCTTCCGATGAATACATTTCAAACCAGGAATATGTGCTAAATCCATTGGAGCCATGAGATTGTAACCATAGTTAATGTAGAAAGGATTAAAACCTAAACTACGATTAATAGAACGGTTTTATGCAAATTCAACAAGATATAATTTCTAATCCCAAGACTTCAAAAAACGTCTTAGCAAGTTAACCGTCAGTTTGAGGAGGGTAGGCACTCTTGAAATCCAATTTCGTATTAGCTAATCGCCACGAACACCGCCAAAAGTCACTAAGAAATCTGGTCTCTCTGTTAGAAACAATAGATGACGGCAAGCCATAAAGACGGTAGACTTCCTTAAAGAACAATTGAGCCATATTGATTGGTTTACGTATATAGGAAAACTTGCCGTGGACAAAAAATCTTAGGAAAAACACTCCAATACACAAAAATCTGATTTTAGGTTAAGGAAAGATTGGTTATCTAATTTAGACTAAGAAATAAAAAGTCTCGAAATCAATCGTTCCAACCAATTGCGTCTCTTGGAATCCCAAAGGAGGTAATTTAATAACTCA